>VDFB02270651.1:598632068-598681414 GCA_007258455.2 Sequoia sempervirens | reverse complement strand
CTTAAAGGAGAAGTATCATATCTTTAATCAAATGGCATGCTACCTTGAGCATAACTCCCCAAGGACACATGCCATCCTTGGATTGTTGACATGAAACAACCAATCAAAATATAGTTTATCTCTCTCATATTAATATATATTACTATTATATTAAATATATATTATATTAATTATATTTTGTATTATATAAAAATATACTTATTATTAATTATTAATTATAATAATTTTATATGTATTTAATAATTTTGTTACAGAACTTAATATATAATTATAATAAGTTGAATAATTATATTATTTATTATGTAAAATATAGCTAATATATACTTAACTATATTGTAGAATATTAAAACCTAGCTAAATGGCACCAAAATTTTCAACTTAATTAACATACTGTAAAACCTTATGAAACTAGGTTGTAGCTCGTCAAATTGGAGAAGTGAAAGGTCAATACCGGCGCTGAGGAAGAGTTTGGAGTAGTGAAAACAAAGTCAATGCCAGTGCCGAGGAAGAGTTTGGAGTAGTGACAACAAGCTCAATGCCAATGCCGAGGAAGAGTTTGGAGTAGTGAAAAAAAGATCAATGTCAGCGTCGAGGAAGAGTTTGGAGTAGTGAAAACAAGGTCAATGCCAGCGCCGAGGAAGAGTTTCGAGTTAAAACAAGGTCAATACCAGTGTTGACGAAGAGTTTGGAGGAGTAAAAATAAGGTCAATATCAGCACTGAGGAAGAGTTTGGAGGAGTAAAAACAAGGTCAGTACCAACACCGAGGAAGAATTTGGAATTAAAACAAGGTCAATACCAGCGCCGACGAAGAGTTTGGAGGAGTGAAAACAAGGTCAATATCAGCACTGAGGAAGAGTTTGGAGGAGTGAAAACAAGGTCAATACTAGCGCTGAGGATGAGGTTGAGGGCACTCAGGGAAAATCAATGACCAAGGGGCAATGAGTAGTGTAAGTTTGGCACCCCCATTATCTTTAACCTTCAATTTTCATGCCTAGTTTCCAAAGATCTTCTCATACATTAGCACCCCCATTCTTGTAAAATGGTATAAGATAAGACAGAAAAAATAAAATAGCTTAGTCTTTCACATTTTTATCCACTAGCCTAAGGTCTTGGCAAAACTCCCATAATCTACCCACATCTTGGTTGAGGTCTAGGATTTCATCACACATAGCCTTTATCGCATGAGTCTGAAGCAATTGTAGACTTAGCCCAAGTATATGCTAGGCTAAGGTAGATCTAATGAATGGAAATAGAGGCATACAATTCTTCTTTAATACCTCCACCATAAACATATGCAAGGTGTTGGTTGTTTTTACAGAAAGCGGGTTCATCTTCTAATCTACCTATGGAATTGACAATTCCAATAAAGGGCAGCTCGAAGGACCTAAACCAACTGACAAGGATTTGAAAGACCTCCTACACATTGGGCTCTACAAGACTCAAGAGGGTGATCCCTTAATGAGTTTACAACCTCTGCACCATCATCATAAACAACATTAACAACAACATATAATCTCTTTTAATAGCTCAACATAATAGGATAATATCGAATAGAATTGGTTTTTTATCAATAATATCAACTATTTGGAGCATGAGATAACTACAACATTTCATAGTATAAGATAGTCATTGATTTGCAATTTGTAGCAAGCTCTAGGTAAAGGCAAACAAATACGGAACCATGTATGAATAATTACAACTTAGATCAGTGCCATATATCCATTGGAGGAGTCAAATTTATAAGCATCTAAGGGTTTATGACAAATTTAACACATAACATATAAGACCTTTGATAGCATTGCTTTACAATCTCATCAATATGTATTCTAACCCAATACTACTTATCAAATCCTTATACAGAACATATCCACCTACAATCCCATTCAAGCGTTTTAATTAATTCCTTGAATTAAACCTAAAACAAGAATCATACACACCACAACAGTGAGATGAATGAAACAACCCTTGATCATTTTATTCAAAATTTAGATATGCTTGTACAATGGAGAGACATGAGTTTGAATTAATCATATCAATTCACATGCCAGTACTATTGTAAAACATCAAATCCCCATTAATTCAAAACCTACTGCAAAATGACTCAAAACCTAAATTGCATTTTTCCTAAAACCGTCATACTTTACAATTTTCTCTGCAACTTCATCTAGACTCGACCAAAAATATCTAACTTGCTAACTTGTACTTTTGGCCTTGAAATCATTCTTATAGAAAAAGAAGAGCAAACAAGCATTGGGCCAAAAAGCACACGTGTCACAGCCAATTGGACCGCCTTGTGATATTCCAAAAATTTGTTACAATAGCAATCTCCCCAGAGAATCTTCTTGTTCATCATGCCCACTGAGAATGGTTGATGCAACAACAAAAAACTTCAATAATTTTGTGCCTAGACTGTCACCAAAAAACAAAACTAGAATCTGTTGTAACTGCAACAGCTGATTTGTCAACCATTAGCAACCTACTCCTTTTCACTCTTCCTCAGTTAAATATACATTTACCCATTTCTGGTACTCTTCATCAGTTGGCCAATCAAAATTGATCACCTCATTCACCTTGACACTATAAGGTTTGTACTTAACTGCCACATGATTCGCTTCTCTTTCAAAAGACTCCAAGAATGAGCTGGTGCTAATGATTTTTTCCATACAACTCACCAACAAATCATAATCTGAGTTACCCTATTTTTGAAGGTTTTGTAGTCGCAACATGATATAAAGGGTCTCTTACACTTTTTGTGATTATTGTAGCTTGTGTAAGAGGCCCCATGGATACTATTGTAATTGTAGGATGCATGAATAGGGCGTGGGATGAGAAATAAAAAAGGTATAGTTGTTGTCCTCAATAGTTTTGTGAAGAAAAGTGTGTGAAATGAGAGGTTCAAGCATAGGTTTCAACAAAACATGAATGGGAGATCTGATTTTATGAATTTTTATCCATATGCAGACCTAATGGGTTGTTTTTGAACACTAAATATAAATCACACACAGACACAGACACACAGATATATATGTGTGTGTGTGTGTGTGTATGTATATGTATATGTATATGTATATGTATATGTATATGTATATGTATATGTATATGTATGTATGTATGTATGTATATGTATTTTTAAATGTAAATGTAAATTCAATTACTAGATGCTCTCCTAGAACAATAAATGCAACATATCATTAAAGAAATATATATCTATGTATATAAATGTGTATTTCTAAATGCAAATGCAAATGCAAAGAGCATATGGTTTTGTAGTGTTATAGATACAACATATTCATAAATTAATGTAATTGAAATTCTAAACTCTTCAACACATATAATATGAAATCGATCAAACTATTAAACTACATGAGAAATAAATGAAAACAGTAAATGCATATGTATGTGTATTTGTAAATGTAAGTATAAAATAAATAAGAATAATGAAAATTATAAAAGAATACAAGGAAAGGTCTCCTCCCTTCTTGGTAGTGATAACCTCCTCCACACACAACCCTTAAAAATTATGAATAAAGGAATATAATATTTGAAGAACTCAAAGTTGATTCTCTCCTACGTGTATTTAGTCATTTTATCCTTACAAACATTTATAGTGATTACTAGAGGCACATAGACCAATTCTTCATAATAGAAGAATTTGATCATACTTTTCAAATGATGGCATTATGAAAAAACCTTAGGTTAAATGAATAATTCCTAGCTAAGTTCTTTAAATCATGTCCAACCGTATAAGAGAAGACTATTGCTATGTGTACTTGGATACCATAGAGAAAGGCTCTTTGGGATCTTTCATCAATCATCCTACCTTAAAACCTACCAAAAGTCTCCTAGCAATTAGACATAGGAAGATTTAAAGACTTAAAAAAAATTTATTGTCAAAGTGCAAACTTATGATGACTTAACCAGGCCTAGTACACACTCCCTCCCCGTTAACCACTTAGTCATGTGGAAATTAAATGTAAATTTTCTGCTATTTTTAGTCATGTAGGTGTCCAATAAACCACTTGATGGTGTTTCCCTTCAAGTTTATTTACTTGAATGAAGAGAAAAAGTCCTTTGATTACAATTAGAGAATACATTTGAGGCCTTGGTTGTGTAATTGGTGGACCACAGTCACATTTAACACTTGTTACAAAGTTTGGGAGTTAAAACGTTAAGTAGATTTGATTTGTGATGGACATATTTGGACGGTAGTAACAATAACTTGCAATCTATCAAGACTTGATTACCTTCTAACCTGTGAAATTCTACCGATGAAATGATAGATTAATCATAATGTCACCTTGGGATCACATCACCATGAAAGAACTTCATCCAACATCCTTACGAGTGCAGGTACCACCAAATAGGTATTTGTCGGATCTGTCTTCCTCGAGCGAGGGAAATTCAGGAAGAGGCAGACATGTAGTATGTCTAAAAGGGGGAGATCAATTAGATGTCAAAGATTAGAAAGAAATTCCCGATGCTTATACAGATTTTTCTTGCTTGCTAAGCAGGGGTCTTGTTCTTATGGCCGATAAGAGCATAGAGGAAGCTGACACGTCGAGGGTTTATGAGGTACAAACATCTGAAAACAATGGGTGGGAACTTCCTCCAATAAACACTGATTTTTGTGTCAACGAGAGGATATATCGCATAGCACCATCGTCATTACATGGTTTGGGCCTATTTTACATGGACGGAATAAAGGTCTGTTATGACAAAGTTACCGAATTGATGGAGTATGTCAGACCCTGTTACAATTACAAAGATTGGATGCAACTAGTTCAATATACACAAAATATGCATAGGTATGCACTGTCAGCAAATTATATATAGAGATCTAAAAGATAAGGATCAAAATAAAGGAGTGGCTATGTACATTGACAGAAGGCCAAAAGCATCGGGGAATATTGTAGGGTTTATAAATAGTACATGACCTGGGTCAAAAAATAAGCAACCCAATTACATATTTGAGGCGCACGAGGGAAACCATGTATTCGTATATGCGATAAAATCAATAACTACAGGGGAAAAGTTGCTAATTGATTACAATTTGAATCGCTTAGTTACAAACATAGTTACTATGGGGGTGGTATGTACTATGTACCATTTTACCCAACCTCCAATTAATGACTCGATATACCATTTTATTCTTATGTTTTTTAAGTAAAGTCTATTGGTTTCATTTTACATTGTGTTTTTATATTTAATTTTGTCACGAATTGGGACATTGATCGTGCAGAGGCTGGCCCGAGCGAGATCGATGTATCTTCCAAACGCTGCAGGCAGGGTTTACCTCATTGTAATTGTACAAAATTAGATTCTGAGAAAAATGTTTTATTGTTATGTTTTCCTTAAGTTTATTGGGTTAATTTTGATAATGTTTTTAATATTCTTGTTGCATTCAACTAATCGGGGAAAGGCACCAGCAATAGACGAGAGCATCCATAGTGAGGTGCAGTGAATATTTTGTGATGATGACATCACTTATTCAGAAAACCCTCTCGATATGATAAGGAAGATCCAAAATATGCAATGAAAAGAAATTGTTGGTTGATATTTCCATAGTGCCTCCAAGCGAGGATGGGAATAAGAGGGGTTAAAATATTGGTAGAGGTAACCAAAACTTTGCAAAGTAAGCTATCATGAGGTCTTTAATTATAACATGGATTTCATTTGTGGTTTTATATTTTTGTACTCTTTTTATCATGAACTAAAATATGTTGTTTTACAGGATTATTTTCCTCCCTCATGAGTACTCCCCACAGCCATGGTGAGGTGTTACAAGTGCTGCCGAGGAGTAGGGGTTAATTTTCAAGTTTCATCTTGATCTTCACTGCGCCACATCCGCATCTTCGACCCCACATCATCCATGCCTATATTGTGGGTCTAAAATTTTGCAGCTTGTACATACCATCTGGGGCATCTGGGTAATGCACCCTCTAGCGGCCCGAACACATGCGAACATGAGTCGAGAACATGTACCTGGGGATGCAAAGGCCACTAGTATTGGTGATATTTTAGCAGCATTTCCTACATCTTCTTGTATTACTAGTACGGGAACATTTCTGGTCACATTTGTGGTGAGCGAGGATTTCGTTCCCATAAAGATAGAAAAGGTCAGGGACTTTTAAAAATGTTTTAATTATTGTATATATAACCTAGTGAAATTTACTTATTGATGCAGCTCTTTTAGACTATTGATCCATGATGATTATTTTACGAAATGATATTTTTTATAAACATCTAAGTGATATTACATTGGAGCTCTTCGGGGCCCACCATGTGTGCATGGTGGAATGCCCAAAATAAGGATTTAAAAGATGAGCTCATTAACCATTTAGTTGTGTTGTTGGGTGATAAAACATTCAACCGAACCAAGGTCCTTAAGAAAGTTGGTACCTATCTAAAGTATGTGAGGGACCAATATAGGTCACATTTAGAGAAGAACAAAAAGTACAAGCATCCCCCCATGATTCCGAAGAGGGAGTGGAAGGACCTGGTGTCGGATGGAAAGGATAAGGCTGAAAAGAAAAAATGAAAGACACCATCAGGCCAAGGAAGGTATGTGATACTATCAACAATGTAATTATATACTGATTACTCTTTCTTTTTACATAATCTAACGTATTTCAAATTTTTCATAGGCTACCCAACACATCAAAGGCAACAAAGGAAAGACTAGAAAAACACGGGCAACACAAACTTGGCTCTGGTGGTTATATGAAATTATCCACACAAATTGTAAGTATCAATAAATGAAATATAGTATCCAAATAATAAATTGAAAACAATTTTAGTTTTATCACACCATAGAAGAAAAATTCATGATCTTATGCAAAAATGTAGGGCTCTGAATTCAACAAAGTTCCCATAGAAGATTACCTAAAGATTTCCTTCCAACAAGGCTATGGAGCCATGGCCGAACGCCTAAGAGTCTTGACTGGGCAAACATAACCTTCCACTACATCTGACACGCAGGTAAATAAACTCAATAAAGTTTATTTAAAATTGAATACTTGTGCAATCTATTCAATATTAATTTCCACCATAAAGTAATTACATGCCTTTTTTTTTAAACATTCAAGCAATGATAATACTGCACATGACATTGGAATGGAGCCTGGTGAGGGTGGAGCACAACCTATAGATGAAGGTCACGGTGTGCATCCTGGTACTTTAGAGCATGTAGAGCATGATCAACATGTTGAGCATGATCAGGCTAGAGAAGATCAAGAACATGATGTGTCCCCATCAGGTAAAGAGGACCACTCTAAAGTTATTTTAAACATATTTAATTGCAATTGGTGTATTAATTAATGTAACCTTTCGTGTTTCAACTTTAGAGCATGTAGAGCATGATCAATAACATGATGTGGCCCCATCAGGTAAAGAAGACCACTCTCATGTTCTTTTAAACATATGTAATTTCAATTGGTGTATTACTTAATGTAACCTTTCATGTTTCAACTACAGATCAGGATTTAGAGGGTGTTCAGCATGTTGAGTATGAGTCTATAACAGAAGTTCAGGAACATGATGTGGACCCATCAAGTAAAGAGAACCACTCTAATGTTCTTTTAATTAATGAAATACTTGTAACAATAATAATAAAACATATCAGTTTAACATTTCTTTGTTAAATTGCAGTAGACCCCCCTTGCAGCGGCATCCACGTCGTGAGAAGATGACTAGGCGTACATTAAGATCACAAGCAGAGAGAAGAAAAAATAAAGGAGGGATAGATGATTTAGAAAATGATACTCCACTTCAGATTTTTTTAGCTTTAAAAAAGAAACAAAAAAGAAAGTGATTGTAATCATATCATGACAACCATATTTTTGATAATATTGATAATATGTAAAAACTGAAAGAATGAATATTATATGTTAATGAATGAATGTGAATATGTTAATTAATGAATTTTATATGTTTATGAATGAATGTTATATGTTATTAATGGATGAATGAATGAATGTTATATTTAATTAATGGATGAATGAAAGATTAATGTTATATGATTGGGTATGGAGAATTGAGAGTGATGTGAGGGGGGGGAGGGGCCAAATGAGCTTCCACCATCACGTGGTTGGCCCTGTTAAGTAGAGAATATTAAACTATTCTTGAAACAAAGAGAAGCTCAATAAGGTAATGCACTTTTCAATATAAGAAATGCATTGTTTTGAAGCATCAAACCAATATGCAAAGATGAAAGTGCTAACTTTTCACTATGGTGGCAGAAAAATGATTCTTTATACCGAATCCATGCTCTGCATCATAATTTGAAGTTGTTTCCATTCCACTATTCTAAGTTTATTTTTGTATGGCTTTGTATGAATACCACATTGTGTTGTGTGTGGATTTGGTTTCAAAGCTCTTGTTTCTTCTATTTTTAGTGGTGACATAACTCTAAAATTTGACTTTTATTGCATAGGTTAGTGGAAAAATTGACGACTATGAAGGGTTTAGAGGCTTACATTGAGATAGATACATGGATATTTGGATCTTGTTGTTGATGGGAGGCTTCGACTTAACCATGAAATTTTGTACCATCTGGTATGCAAAAATTTCTCTACTTACATTCATTCTTGATCATAAATGTTGTAAATGATATTAATGCTTCAAACTTAAGATTAGTTTCATTGTTATAATGATCAAAATGTTATACTTTGCTATACATTCAAGCATTCTCTTGCCCCCTACCCTTTGCTCTCTCCCCCCTCCTTTTAAGAATTTTCTTTGTCATAAAAGATTCACATTTCTGTCTCATTTACACAAATTTATCTGAAGCGCTAGGAGTGAATAAAGATATGTAAAAGATGATAGATTATGTCTAAACAACAACTTTCCATCTTATAGCTAATTAAATCCTTAATATTTGAATAGTTTAGAGCTCGAATAATGCTTGTATATGCATGTGTAGCAATAAGGGAGCCTATGTGAAGATTGAAATTTAAAACATCACTTTGGTATTTTTCCTTAGGCAGTGAAATGATATTTTGAGTAATACAAACCTACACACACATTGATATTTTTTGGCATTGCATTGAAGAAATTTTTTTCTCTTATACCTACCCTTGGCTAGACATGGAGGTATATAATATTGGTTTCTAGGTTTATTCTATAAGTAGTTAATTTCACAGAGGAAGACTAAAATCTTCTTAATGTCCTGTGTCAGGTGTGAAAGCATATGAATCACTTGCTGAAGGCACCATTTTGTATTCATCCAAAAACTGGTTTGTTCTTTTTTTATGTTTCTTGCATGTGTTTTTTTAGGCTCTAGAGATGTAGCTGGCTCTTTCCTTTGCACTTTTCATCTATTTTGATGATTACAGTAGATTGTCCTCATAATTTTTCATGTAGATATTTTGTAACCTTATTTTCTACCAATCAATTTGCAAACCACTCACATATTAAGGACCATTTCACTAACTTTTAGTCATCCATTACTTCATATGTTGCAGGTTGTGTATGTGTGCCAATAAATCCTGATGATTGTGAGAACTTTAATCCTACAAGTGTACCCAATCTTTCTCAAGTAAAAGTCTTACCTTATTTTATAGTACTTTAAATGGTTAATTGAAGGTGCTTCTTTAGATCTGAGATAGTTGAACCATGGATTAAAATATGGTATTAGATGGGAAGTATAATGATAAAATTGAGGTCCATTGAACAAAAATTACAAACATAATTTACTGGACTATGAATAGTGTTACAATTATAATTATTTATCCTTTACCTACCTCTGCATTAATGAAAAAGATAGATCCCTATAAATCTAACCATGAAAGTGTTGAAATCTACAGTATCTGGAGGACTCCGGAAACTATCAAACATATTCTTTTTGAATGTTTTTATGCTCAAGAAATTTGGTACTTATTCTTCCATAAGCTGAAGGTCTAGAATAGCAATGGTAAAATTAATTGGCATGATATTTTTATTTGTAATTTCAAGCTTATATTTGATTGTAAGCTATTTTGGTATTTCTTATCCAATGAGATCATGTGGCATTTGTGGAAGGTGAGAAATGATGATAAATTTAAGGGTATCAAAAGGGTACTTACTAAGTCTTGCAAGAGACTCACTTCTACTCTGTTGCGCTACAGGTTTCAACTCTTGTGGAGATCTCAATGGAGAATTTCTTCAAGTCAATAACTACAGGTGCTGCTAACAATACCAGAGAGGATCTGAGAAGTGGACCTGCCTGTAGGTTGAGCTTGGAAGAGACCGTGTTGTTCCAGTAGACATTTGATGAGCTCCAGAGAGCAATTGATGAAGCTACAAGCCTAGAAAGACAGCGTGGCCCCTAGCAGTTGGACCCCCAAGGAGAAATAATGGTGAACCTTGATATTGAAGAAGTCAACAATGAGGAGAATGTAATCAACACTATGTATTGTTTACACTGATTTGAATAGCAGCAACCTATGGTGTTGTTAACAGCAATTTGTATTGTCTATGTTGGTTTTGAAAACAACTTGTGCTTTTTGGTTTCTTTCTTGTTGTATAAAGTACTGATACGGTATATTTCTTGTTATGGAAATGCTTTGATGTTGTACTGATCCTAATGTCAGATAGGCATTTTCATGATATGTAATGGACCTTAAACTATTTTCAATACAAAAAAAAAAGATAGCAGATATTGGAAGTTCATTACATGTCTCATGTATGTGTTAGTATTGTAATTTTGTTTAAGTTGTTCAAGAGCTTGATTAGGTCAAGAATATGTTCTACAAGCTCTATTCTCTTGACACTGCTCAGCATTTTCCCTACACATTTCTCTTCAATCCAGACGTTTCTTAACTCCTTCCCTTGTTAGCCCTTGGTTGTTCTCAAGTGTAATGCTTTTTCTACGCATCTTGCAGTCTGTATGTATGATTAGTCATCTCTTATGAAGCATGGATAACCTTTCATGGAATTGTTGTTGTAATTAGACAATTGCCATTATGAGAATAATCATTTAATTTTTATGGAAGTAAGTCTTTTTCATATTATTTTCCTTGGTATTGTAAACTTGTCTTTGCAGGATTCTCTCAGGGGGAATAGTAGAACTGTGATGATAGGTAGAGTTGTACAACACCATAAATCATTTGGCATTATCAATATATTGCTTATAGAATACTCTGTGCAAGTAAAATGGAATGTGCAATGACAATTGGTCTCAAATTCAAATCTGAATATAAGTACATTATACACAAGAATATGGTATCTATTATGATTTAAAGAACCCCAAAAGAAGAAAATTAATAGGTTTCATTTGTTTACTTTCTCTTAGACACTTGTTTAATCACTGAGACCCTCAGAATGTCTTGTTGATAACCAACAGTGTTCACAACTCCTGAAGAGGTCAGATCGGTGTGACATTGGATCTATCTTGCTGACGGAAGTCATCGGCAAGACATGGACTATTGGAGTGAGTTTTCTATCCTATTCTGATGATTGATCTCTCACCGATGGTACATTTCAATGAATATTTAAAAAAAATTGCATTATTTCGTGAATTTCAAAAACAACTGACAAATCACCGAAAAGGTCCCAAAAAAATGTTATAGCTGCGATAAAGGATTCGTCATAACTCCTTGCCCATTTTGTTGCAATTTCGACGAAGTCTACTGATGAATCACAAAAAAGGTCCGACGAAGTTGCTTAGCTGTGATGAAGGTTTTGTCGTAGCTCCTTGCCCATTTCATCGCAATTTCGACGAACTCCACCAACGAATCACATAAAAGGTCGACGAAGTTGCTTAGTTGTGACGAAGGATTCGTCGTAAATCCTTTCCCATTTCATCGAAATGGCGATGAACTTCTGGTGTTGTTTCGATGCTTCGGAAGGGCCATTGCAATTTCATTTTGGTTGTAATTCATTGATGGATACATGAAGTTTTCGTCGATATTCGGCGAACATCGAGTCATTTTATGATGTCGACACCGACAAATCTACGTCGTTATTTCAACATTTAATGTGTCATCGGAATTGCGATGAAAAATAGCAACAAAATGTTTTCATCATTTTGCCACTTTTCGACAAAGATTTGTCGAACGACCAACGACGTCCATCGAAAATGGAGTCAAATTTAGTAGTGTCATCATTTACATCCACTAGCTTGCATTTTGAACATAGGATTTAATTTTCAAAATTTTAGTTGCATTCCCTAGGCTTCATAATCATCATTTCTAGCATAAATTTGTTCTTAGGTTTCATCTTTGTAGACTTTGGATTAGGCTACCTCACCATTCTTTGCAAAATCATTGTTTTCAAAAGTAGGTTACCATAAGACTCAGTCAGCATTACTCTTTTCAGTCACTGTCCCTTTTGTGAGAACTTCCAACTTAATAGTCTAGTTAGGAAAGCTCACTAGTCATTTTGACCTTGTCACTTAGTCCCCTTAGCAAGTCCTTTGATAACCAAAATTGAGACATAGGTCAAGCTTAGAGTGGTTTGGAAAACCTTTCTCCAAATTTCATTCACCCTAGTCCTCATTTTGAACCTATACTTTTCATTAATATTGTCCACCCTAGTCCTCATTTTGAACCTAGATGTTGCATTAATACTGTCCATCCTAGTCGTCATTTTGCACCTAGACTTTGCATTAAATATTGTCCATCCTAGTCCTCATTTTGAACCTAGAATTTACACTAATCATATCCTTAGTCAACATTATCATCTTGGTCTTCATTTGGCACTTTGGCCTTCACAACCTTGTCATCTTGCATTAGTCATTTCCTTAGGCAAATGTCATTATCACCTTGCATTATCATCCTTTATCACAAAAAGATAAAAACATAGACTAGCATCATCCTTGCATTTAGTTGTCATTCTCATCATCCTCATTTTGAGAAATTTCCTTTTATGGTGGAAACTAGACTCCAAAGAAAGAAAAGACAAATGAAAAACTTCAGACAAGATTTCAATCCCAACACTAACAATAACATTTGGGAACCAAACCAAAACTAGACTTTTTCCAACCCATTTAACAACATGAACATACAATCTTCCATGAACGTTCCATCTTTATCACAAAACCTTTTTGAACCATTCATACAAAGAGACCGACATGGACATGTATACGCAAAAGACTTAGAAGTTGTAGCAAAAAATCCTAATGTAGACAATTTCGTGGAAGACTTAGTCTTACATGACCCTCAAAGGTATTTAGCCATGCTTTTGGACCAAGGGGTTAAGTTACCACATGGCTTTGACATGAATACTTTGAGACCAACATCACCTAACCATAATGTCAACAATACAAACAACATTTCCATTAATAGTCAACCTCAAAACAGCATAAACAATACTTTTGTTGGTGCTACTTTGCAAACTATCACAAGCACCATTATTGCTACCTCCAATAATCAAAACAATCTCAATATGATCAATGCAACATCCATTGGAG
This sequence comes from Sequoia sempervirens, assembly GCA_007258455.2. Taxonomy (NCBI): domain Eukaryota; kingdom Viridiplantae; phylum Streptophyta; class Pinopsida; order Cupressales; family Cupressaceae; genus Sequoia; species Sequoia sempervirens. Next base: position 598,668,026 of record VDFB02270651.1, on the reverse strand, counting down.
GAACACAAACCATCTCACAATCAGTGCCAACAATGTCCACAATATCATCACAATCAATTGGAGCCACCTTTGGTTCCTCAACAATGTGGGTGAGTTATTCAAATCCTCTTTACCACTTCGGTTAGTGCCATGGGTGCATCATCAAGCCATTTGAATCCTCTATTTACAGCCATATCTAGCGCCATGGGTGCATCCTCATCAAATCCCCTCATTGGTGCCTCATTTAATCCCTTAGGAGGAAGTAACCGACGTGTCTTTCTTCAAGGACCACAACCAAATGTTAACACATCAACACAATTTAATACCAATTCCTCCCAAGGAAAAAACAAAAATATTCCCCTTGGACAATTTCAACAATTTGGACAAGGTAATCTAAACACACAACATATGGCATCATTCGGACACCAAAATATTCATGGTCACCATATTCCCCAAATTTCAACTCAAATAATTGGAGGGCACGTTCTGACATATTCATCCCATATTCACACTCATCACCAAGTCCCCAATCCAAACTTTCAATATCAACAACATGCAAACCAAAACACATCATACATGTCACAACACCACATCCCACAACAGAACTGCAACATCTTTTTACAACAAATGGGGACCCATGGCATATCTATCACTCCCACATATCATGCCACAAATAACCCTATAATCAATGCCTTGCAAGCTAAGGTGATGAGTTTAGAAAAGACCATAGAAAACATGCAAGTATCCGACAAGAAGTAACACATGTCATATGACCTATCCTTGTAGCCCTTCGACACAAATTTATATATGCCATTGTTCCCGCCTGGATATGTGGCACCACACTTTAACAAATACAAGGGGAAGATGAGTCCTATTGAACATATACGAGAATTCACGACCAACTATATGTACATTGCCTATGAACAGACCTACTTGATGAGACTTTTCTCTAAGATTCTTACAAGACCTGCACTTGAATGGTTCGCCACCTTGAAAGGGATAAAAACATGGGTTGAACTTAAAGACGGATTCATAAAGAATTACTCATACAACATTGACATGGACACCTCCATCACTAGCCTATGCAATCTTACACAAGAAGACACTGGTGAAACATTTATCCCATTCTTCCAGAAATGGAGAAGTCTAGCAAGCCACTGTCACATTGACATACCTAAAAAAGAAAAGGTCGACATGTTTGTTCAAACACTTCTAGGACCCTTGAAATATGGATTGCAAGTTCATTGTTGCACAACATTCACAGACCTAGTTGAAAAGGGTGTCCAAGTTGAGAAATCCCTCATTGCTAAAGGTGAAATAAAATATGGTCCTAAAAACACAAACACCAACCCACACATGCACAAAAATAAGTATTGGGTCAAAAATAAACATGTTACCCATGATGGCATTGTTGATGCCAAGGTTGTAAACACAATGGGACTAGTGCTCACTCTTAAAGGACCTCAGCCATGAAACAAACCAATGACAATATTGACACCCCCCACCAATGTCATTCAAAATAACCAAAATAGTCAAAATAGTCAAAATCAAGGACAACCTCACCAGATAAGACAATTCCCAAAAAGATGAACATACATCGCTTTGGGAGAGCCAATTGAGGAAGTCCTTGAGAAGCTCCTTCAGAATGGTCTCATCACACTTGAGGACCCTAGACCATATGACCCAGGGTAGTTTAAACCATCATGGTGGGATGATAATTCCTTTTGTGATTACCATCAATCTAAAGGACATAAAACATCTTCTTTCCGACAGCTAAGGAACATTGTCCAAGACCTCATTGAAAATCGAGTAATTGAAGTGGGTGGGCCACAATTTACATCTAATGCAGACCATATAATTCATAAAAACCCACTGCAAGACCATGGTTCTAATAAAGCCTCCACATCAGGTCCCAAAGATAATAACAATCAAGCCAATTATGCTTGCGCTACATACAATTATTTAGGAGGAACTGTTATTAATAATGTTTGAACCGATGGTGAACATGTTAATACCATAACAGTCAAAAGAGCCCCTGAATGCAATACCACTACTTGAAGCAAAAAAATCACCATACCTATTCCACCTCCTCGGCATCCAAAAATTATGATACCTGGTCCATTCACAAAACAATGGCAACCCAAGAGTTACTTTAACCTTATTGACCAGCTAGGAAAAACCACTGCGCAGATTTCCATACTTGAATTGTTTCACATTTCTCCCACGCATAAAGCTATACTTGACAAAACCTTGCAAGAGTCCTCTGTCCCGCAAGACATTGATGTCAACCGATTTGATGCCATGGTGGGATACCTCACTACACCTCATCATGTAACATTTTTTTATCAAGATTACTCGTCACCCAAGAATAACCATAACGACGCATTACACATTAAAATGTTCATCCATAAGCACAAGGTCATAAGAGTTTTAGTAGATGGTGGAGTAGGATTGAATATATGCTCCTTAAAACTGGTTAAGGCTCTACGATTTTCTGATGCATGTGTGGACCCTACAAAGAGCATAGTTATAAAAGCATATGATGATGAAGAACGTTCTTCTCGAGGAGTTATTTCTCTTCCCATCAAAGTTGGACCGGTCATTGAAGACACAACTTGCCAAGTCTTGGATCTAGAATTACCCTACAACATATTGCTTGGCTGACCTTGGATTCATGCCCTAAAGGTCGTTCCCTCCACATATCACCAGTGCTTGAAATTCTCCTTTGACGGCATAGAAATCACCATATATGGAAACCTCGACCCCTTTCAGTATTGCACCAATTTAAGGGGTGTTTCTGAACATCGAGTGCCCATCAACCAAGAAGCATCAAGCCCTTCTTCTTCCAAATACATTGACTCGTCCACACTCTAATCATCATCCAAGTCCACTCCATTCGCATCCTCTGCCACGCCACCATCTTCCTCACTTCCTAAGGTTGATTCCATTGTCAAGATCCAAGACCTAGGTTGTGGATAATTCAAACTGAATATGGCATATAGCAACACAATAATACCCAAGTCTCCAAAGATCTATGGTTGGCCATGTTTCAGAATTGAACCTAAAGAAATTTTTTTAAGTTCCACCAAAAATAGTTTTCATAAGATGGGGAGACATGAACAACGAGGACATTACTGACATATTAGGATGGCTTTACAAAGAAATGGAAGACTTAGCCGCATTACCAGTCCATATATATGGTAAAGGTTACGGCATCATGAAGGAAAAAGTCTATGATGATACTAGTGGCCTTGGAAAGAATAAAGGAGGGCTAAGGGAACATTTGATGTCATCTAAAAGACCAAAACTTCTTGGATTAGGGTATGGATTGCCCAAAAATAACAATCGACATATGAATGGACTTTTGAGTGAAAACGTAAATGCTTCAAAAAATGTCAATACATTTAAGGAATCCCTCACCGAAACTAACTCCCATGAGTGGGAATTTGGCTCTCAGCAATCCCTAAGTGACTATTGCCTTGATGATTTGTTCCTTGAAATTGGCGAACTTACCTCTGAACAAATATTTTGGAAAACATTTAAAATCGATCAAGCATCGAGTAATCACAACCCCAAAAGCCCAAGGAACAATGACAAGCTAGAATCCTCCTCTAATCCCATTAACCCTCATCATGACATACCTGTCCAGCCATCTGAATCTAATAACCATCAATCGAATCTGTCTAAATTTCCACATGACACTGATGACCGTGACTCTGAGTCTTGTGTCCCCTACGTTGATAAGGAATACGAGACAAGTGAAGGGGAATATTGGATAGAGTTCGATGTGGAATTGGATGATGAAATTTTCATTTTCAATGTCTCTAAATCCATCTGCATTCTTTTTTCCACCTTCCCATAGTTCACCACTATTGATGATGGCATTTCCTTAGTCTACCCGCAACTAATCAATTGGGACCGACAAGGCCCGCCAGCCATGGACATATTTTAGAATGACGAGACCATTGCAGAATTAATGGGACTACGTGAAGGCATACCCAGTGATGATCACAAGGCTATATTTTCTATTGGCCTAAATTACACAACCTACTTCAGGGAGACTGCTCTATCCTCTAGTCGCAAAAGGAAAAATAGAAATAAAACAAAAAATGACACGTCTTTAGGTAAAAACTGAAAGGCACCTCCTGACGACAAAATAGTAAAAATAAAGGACGTATATGGAGGTGAAAACCACTCCAAAGCACCCAAAGATGGAGGACTGAACTTTCTCCCCGTGACCCAAGAGAAATCAGAAATTCTTATAGAGGACACCATACAAGTCAACATGTCTATATCAGAAGATCATAAAATGGTCCTCTTTGCGGCATCCCTGAGAGAAAAAGAGAAACCTGAGTTCCACAAATTCTTTTCAGAGCGAAAAATTAATTTTGCATGGTCATACTCTTATATGCTAAGGTTGGATCCAAACCTAGTTTTACACCATTTGCCACTACTACTAGATGCTAAACCAATAAAACAGAAGCTACACAAAATGCATCCTCAAATTTCCCTATTAGTCAAAGTTGAACTCAACAAACTGTTGGATGTTGGATTCATACAGTCTATTGACTATGTTGAGAGGATATCCAACCTTGTACTAGTCACAAAGCCAAAATGTCAAATTCATGTCTGCACAGACTTTAGGAATCTAAACAAAGCATGTCCAAAAGATGAATTTTTGTTGCCAAATATAGATATCATAGTCGAACTCATGGTAGGATATGAGATGTTTTCCCTCATGGATGGTTTCTTAGGCTATAATCAGATTTTTATTGCCCCCGAAGATCAACATAAAATAGCATTCACTTGTCCTTGGGGTACATATTGTTGGAATGTCCTACCTTTTGGTCTAAAGAATGCAGGCACCACGTATTAGAGAGCTATGACCACCATATTCCATGATATGATGCATGAGATAATGGAAGATTACATGGATGATCTTTTGGCTAAATTAGTGACAAGAAAAAACCATTTGAAGGTGTTAGACACAATTTTCAAGAGATTGGAAAAATATAAAGTCTGACTGAATCCTAAGAAATGTGTCTTTGGTGTGACATTTGGAAAACTTTTGGGATACATAGTTTCTCAAAGGGGAATTGAGGTCGATCTGGCCAAAGTAAAATCCATCTTAGACATGCCTCCTCCCAGAGGAATAAGTGAACTTAGAACATTACAAGGCAGGGTACTATCCAGTGCTTCATAGCACAATTGGCCGACAAGTGTCAACCATTCCAATATCTTCTACCCAAGGGCATCCCCTTTGTATGGACAGATAAATGCCAAGAGGTATTTTAGCAAATAAAAGACTATCTACTATCACCACCAGTCCTTATCCCTACCATTCAAGGAAAACCTTTAATTCTATACATCTCTGCCACTACTTCCGCATTGGGAGCATTACTAGCACAGAACAATCAAGAAGAAAAGGAAAGGGCTATATATTATATTAGTCGAACACTAGTTGGATATGAGCTAAATTACACATCAATTGAATGTGCTTGCCTAGTAGTTATCTTTGTTTCTCAGAAGCTAAGACATTATATGTTGATTCATAAGACACAATTGATAGCAAATATTGACCCCTTGAAATATCTATTGAGTCACGCAGCATTGATAGGGTGTCTGGAAAAATGGGTAATGATCTTGAGTGAGTATGATATCCAGTATGTAGAGTGAAAGGCAATAAAGGGACAAGTGATAGCAGACCAACTGGAAGATGTACCTATACAAAGTGATCACCCATTAGTGGCAGATTTCTCTGATGAGTCAATATTCCATACAGAACCTAAGTCACCTTGGAAGTTACACTTTGATGGATCTCATACTAATCATGGCTCTGGGGCAGGAATATTTTTTATCACCCCTCAAGGAGATTCCATTCCTAAGTCTTTCCGCATAGCTTTCCCATGCACAAATAACGTGGCAGAATATGAGGCACTTGTTATAGGACTTAGAATGGTAATAAAATGGAAAATTAGAACACTGCATGTCTATGGGGATTCTCAGTTAGTCGTCAACCAAGTCAATGATGACTATGACACTAAAGATGAGAAAATAATGCCTTACAAATGGATGATTGATAGATTTCAGACATATTTTCACTTGGTGAATTTTGAGCAAGTTTCGGGAGCATAGAATAAGGAAGCAGATGCAATCGCTATGATCGGCTCTCTCCTAGACATTCCAAGCAATATGCCTCAATTGGAGTTCTTGGTAGAACAAATTTTGGTCCCTGCCTATGATATTCCTGAATCAGAGATGGTCTGCAAACTTGTTAGTCCTGATTCTACCCGGTATCAAGATATTCATGACTACCTAAAGTCTCAAACCCTTCCGCCTAACCTATCCAATAACCAAAGAAAGTCCTTTATCCAAAAAGTTGCCAGATACACCATCATCAGTGACACCCTTTATCACCATAACTTTGATGACACCCTCCTTAGATGTCTCGACACCAATGAAGCACACACAGCCTTACATGAAGTACATGAGGGTATATGTGGGTCTCATTCAAGTGATCCTACTTTGGCCAAGAAGATAACGATACTTGGGTACTAATGGATGACCATTGAGAAAGATGCATGAGAATATGTCAGGACTTGTCGATTTAATTCACTCTCCGGCATAGGAACTTTGGTTGATTACTTCTCCTTGGCCCTTTGCACAATGGGGAATCGACCTTGTGGGAAAGATAAATCCTACCTCGTCCAATGGCCACAAATTAATTATCACCACCACTGAGTATTTTACAAAGTGGATTGAAGCCATCCCCCTTACGTACATAACCAGCAAACTAATTTCCAAATTCATTCTCAACTACATCATTTGTTGGTATGGTATTCTGCTATCCATCATCACTGACAATGGATGTCCATTCAAAATCTAAGATGTTCATGAGTTATGTGAGTGATTCCATATCCAGCATCATTTTTCCACCCCATATTACCCACAAGGAAATGGTCAAGCAGAGGCGTCTAATAAAACCATCATCAAAATTCTAAAAAAGACTGTCAATGACACTGGCCATGATTGGCACATCTAGCTTAACCCTACTTTGTGGGCTTACTACACTAGCATTCGTATGCCTACAAGAGCCACTCCATTTGCCTTGGTCTTTGGAGTTGAGGCCATCTTGCCCATCGAGGTTGAAATTCCGTCCTTATGTGTCTCCCTGAAGGGTCTGACTGATGATGAGGAGTATAGACAGTCATGCCTACATGAGTTGGAGATGTTAGAGAAGAGAAGACATAATTCCCTGAACCATCTATAGGAATATCAGAACTGTCTTTGTCACAGTTACAACAAGAAAGTCATGGTCAAGAAATTTGACATTGGTGACTTAGTCCTCATGCAAAATCCTAAGAATCAGGCAGACAGACAAAAACCTGGAAAATTCAAACCAAATTGGCTAGGTCCATACATCATCATATCCTCCTTTGGTTCTGGAGCTTATCAGTTGGCGACTCCAAATGGATAACAACTAAAAGATCCTATAAACAGTATACACATTCAGAAGTTCTATGTATAACATCAAAAAGTCAAGCCGAAAAACTCAAAAATACAAAAAAAAATGATAAATGATAAAAAAATTGTCACCCAGAAGAAAACTTGAAAAACAGGTGTCTTGGTGACACCAAAAAAATTGAAAAATGACAAAAATAGTAAAGAGAAATAATTCGTCTAATAGTGAAAACCTGGCAAACAGGCGCTTTGGATAAGTACCATGGCGAAAACTTGGCAAACAGGCGCCATGCATAGTCAATCATTGCTCTGCTATCTACTGTCACTTTATCTCTCTTGGCCCATAATGAAACACATTTTTCCATCACCACCACGACACTTTCCATGGCATTGCACCCTTCCTTTCATGGCTGACAAACAGTTGACATCAAGTCTGGCATACTGTCTATCTGTCCTCCCATGCACATCATTTTCACATTCTTTGAATTTGGCTAAGTCTTGGACCTAACTAGGGGAAATTCTTATCACTTGACCGCAGTGGGTATCACACATGGTCTCAAAAATTGTAAAATGTCCTGAAAAAAGACAAAAAACATCATAAAAAGTCCTAAAAAAAGACAAAAACATCATAAAAAGTCCTAAAAAAGACAAACATCATAAAAGGTCCTAAAAAAAGATAAAAACATCATAAAAAGTCCTGAAAAAAGAAAAAAAAACAAAAATTCCTAAAAAAAAAACAAAAACATTGTAAAATGTCTTGAAAAAAGACAAAAACATTGTAAAATATCCTGAAGAAAGACCAAAACATCATAAAACGTCCTGAAAAAAGGACAAAAACATCATAAAATGTCCTAAAAAATGTCTTGAAGAAACTCCAACAAAAGTCAAAATATCTTGAGAACACAAAACAAAGTCATTTCTCATCAAGACTATCACATTAGTCAGTCTTTGTCATTTGTCTAAACTACATTGTCTCTATGCATTCGCTACGTAGGCAAGACTCATCTTTGGGTCCCTGAAACATTAGGTCAGTCCTTTTAGGTTTGTCAAAATGAAAATCATGATTCAATCTTTGGTCATCAAGACAAAGTCATTGGTCATGTCAAACTACAAGGTCTCTAAGTGCATGGCGTAGGCAAGGCTATCTATCGATGAGCCCCCGAGGCCACACTAGGTTAGTCCATTAGGGTTCAGGGCACTACACTGGCACACACGTCAAAATTCTTTAGGCCAAGACAAATCATTTCCAAATAGGAAAACTCCTAAAACAAATTACGACAATCATTTATTCAACATGTCAATATCGACATGTAGTCAATACAAGTCAATTCGGTCAACTTCAGTCAAATTTTAGTCAAAACAAGTCAAATTATCGTAACCAGTCAAATGGTCAACTCTTGGTTATTCTTCAGATATGTCCTTCTGAAGAACAACCTTTGTCATTTATGCCTTAGGATGTGTCCTTCATAGGCATCGTCATCGTTATCTGACATTTTGAGGGATCCTCTTGACATTAAGGATCACTCCTCTCGACATCGACACTATTCAGGATGTGTCCTTCCTGAATTTGGTAATCTTTGGTATTTTTCATCTCGGCATCGTCACCATCATCTGGCATTTTGAGGGATCCTCTCGACACTCGAGGATCGATCCTCTTGACATCAACATTATTCAAGATGTGTCCATCCTAAATTTGGAAAACCTAGACATTCAGACATTGTCAAAACATGACACATTGGCATCTTGACATCATCAAACCTGACATCTCAACATTTAAAGCACTCAACATTCAAACACACTTGGAAAACACTTGACAAATATTGTCTTGGAATTTTGGTTTTTAAATATTTCATCTTGTTACTAGCTTCTCCGCGATGTCTTGATCCTGGGATTTAGAGAAGCAGTGACGTATCATGATGATTGTCTTATCATGTCCTTTTGGTAGTCATGTTGCTAGTTCCTTGAGGATGTCCTAGCAACAGGATTTAGAGAAGCAGTGATGTATCATGATGATTGTCTTATTTTGTCTTTTTTTTTTGGATTGTCATGTTACTAGTTTCTCCACAATGTCCTGACAATAGGATTTAAAGAAGCAGCGACGTACCATGATGATTTTCTTATTTTGTCTTTTTTTTTTTTTGGAATGTCATGTTAATAGTTTCTCCACGATGTCTTGACAACAAGATTTAGAGAAGCAACGACGTATCATGATGATTGTCTTATTTTATCTTTTTTTTTTTGGACTGTCATGTTACTAAGTTTCTTTGTGATGTCCTAACAATGGGATTTAGAGAAGCAATGACATATCATGATGATTGGCTTGTCTTGAATTTTTCAGGCAGTCATGTTGCTAGTTCCTCAAGAATGTCCTGGCAACAAGATTTAGAGGAGCAACAATGTTTCATGACTTGTCTTTGTTGTCTTTATTTGTCTTTCTATGCTTGTGGCTGGTTATGACAAAAAGACTGGGGCAATCACGCTCTTAGTATGAGTCATGACCATCTTTTTTTGTGATTGTTTCTCTCATGTGATGGTACGACCTTGCACACCTTGATCTATGTCATATCATGGTGTTTGTTGTCAATTACAATAATCCGCCCAATGATGATTTGAGCAATGACTATTAGTACTTTGGAAAATGTTGAAGGATTTTTTTCCCATCCCACCCTTCTTTGTTTCCCCTCTAACATTTTTTCTAGTCTGTATTTTCATCATCCATATCTTTTGCATTAACATGTCTTTGTCTCTTCATATTCTAGTCTTCTTATCAATTTCAAGAGCACATCCATGTACTTGGAACCCATCTGTCCTCTCAAGGGGGAATACCGATACCCTCCTCATCATTCTTCCTCATTGTATTTTTCACTAGGGCATATTTTTGACTTATTTTCTTTGTCACAAAGTGATAGGCTGCATTGTAACAAAGACAAAATGTAGACACATAACAATGACCTAGGCCTGCAAGCTCTATTTTTCATCTTCTTCTTCCGAGCATAATTATGACATTTTAATTATGTCCTTGGCCCACTTTCGACTATTAATTAAATAATTCATAATTATTTAATTAATTCATATCTTTTTATTCTTCATGATTATTAAATAAATAGATTTTATTTATTTATTTAAGGCATCACTAATTGTCTAAAGTCTTCCTATAGTTAAATAAATTTCTTAATTTATTTAATTATTTTCATCTAATAATTCCTCTGGATTATTAAATAAATATATTTCATTTATTTATTTAATATGTCACTAATTCTCAAGCCTTCTTATAATTAAATAGATTTATTAATTTATTTAATTATTAATCACATTCTCTAAATTAAATAATTATCTTTAATTATTTAATTGCCTTCTTGGACATTTCCCTCATTTTAAATAAAATTAATTATTTAAAATGATCTCACATTGTTAACTGCCACTTATTTTAGTAAATAATCCAAAATCAATTATTTACTATCACATAAATCCATATTTTTCAATTAATTTTAATTCAGAAATGGTAATATTCTTCCATAAATCAAGTAATTGATCAAATTCTTGATTTTCTAAATCTTCTTTTCTGTCTAGTCTTTATCTTCTTGATTTTTTGAATCTTATATTCTTATCTTCATGATTTTCAAAATCTTTATCTTTTTGGCTAATTTTTATCCTCTTGTCACATTTATTCTCAACCATCAATGCGATTTTCTTAAAATGCATCTTGACCACTCATTTAATAATTTTTCCTTAACCCTAATTATGGGTTGTCACATGCAATCTTGACCTATGATTTTAGGCTTTTATCGGCTTTTAATCTTGATCGTCTATCCAAAATTGCATTTTCTATAAAATATCAATTTTGTTCATTATTTTGGACTAACTTATTACGCACACTTCTTGATATTTGCATTTAGCATATTTTCATTACTTATTGAGTCTTAGGCATTTCTTGGCATAGGCATAGTCATATTGGCATAGTTTTTAATACTTATCATTCGCATGATAGTATAGTAGATTCATTCCAAATCCTTCAAAGCTTGTTTAGGACATTGACCTGGTTATCAAATTGCTCACACACTCAAATCTGAGGACAACACATCTTTCCAACAAGTTAGAATGTGTAATAGAGATCAACCATGGAGATTGAAGACACTTGGTGAGCTTGTTTCATTTTGTGTTTTTCATTTATTTTCCTTTGCACTTGATTACTTTCAATGGGGTTTTTGTTTATGATCTAATAAGCTAACCTTAGGAAATTCCCATTGATACAATTAAATTCAAATCCTTGTAGGTTTTTGCTAACAAAATAAATAGCATTCTTAATTGCTCCTTCTTTTTGTCCTGAGACTACTCCTATAGCATAGTTTGATGCATTTGTATGAATGTGAAAAGGAAGCTCCCAATTAGGACCGTTGAGTACAGGAGCATGAGTTAAAGTTGCCTTCAAATAAGAGAATGCCTTGTCACAGTCTTCTGTCCATTGGAACTCAGCATCTTTGGTTAGGATATTGTACAATGGTGTTGCTATTTTGCTAAAATATTTGATGAAATTCTAATAGTAACCTGCATGTCCCAAGAAACTCCTAACATCTTTCTATTTTACAGGTATAGGCACATTAGTGATCACCTCAATCTTGGCAGAATCTACTTGAATCCCTTAGTGAGAGATGTAGTGACCAAGGACTACACCTTCCAGCATCATCATGAAGCATTTTTCACTATTTAAAGACAGATTATGGTCTTCACATCTCTGTAAGATTCCCCTAAGATTTTCCAATGCTCCATTGAAATCAACACCATATGTGGTAAAATCATCCATATAAATTTCCATGCAATCATAAGAGATATCTAAAAATATTCTAATGACTGCCCTCTAAAAAGTTGCAAGTGCATTGCATAAGCCAAATGGGAGCTCTAAGTAGGCATAAGTTCCCCATGGATAGGTAAAGGTGGTCTTCTCTTGATCCTCGGGTGCAATTTGTTTTTGGTTATAGCCACTAAATTCATCCAAGAAAGAAAAGTATTGCTTTCCTGCAAGGGAATCCAGCACTTGGTCTATGAAAGAAAGGGGAAAATGGTCCTTTTTGGTGGCAGCATTGAGTTCCCTATAATCAACACAAACTCGCCACTTCCCTCCCTTTTTGGGCACAATCACCAATGGAGACACCCATTGGCTATCTGAAATGGGGTAGATAAATTTTGCATCTAGCAATTTCTGTAGTTCTCCTTTCACAATTTCCCTCAATGCAAAGTTAATTCTTCTTTGTGGCTGCCTCACTAGTGTACAATCTTCTATGATGTATATCTTATGAGTGCAGAGCTTAGGATCCAATCCTTTCATATCATGATAGTCCCATGTGAATGCATGCTTGTGGGTCCTCAATAAGTTTTTCAATGACAACTATTGTTCTTCCCTTAGCTTGTTGTTAATGTTTAGATATTTTCCTTCTAAAAATTGCACTTGTGTAGTTAACTCTATCATGGCTACTTCACTAATGCTTGGTACCTTGAGTTCATGTGGCAGAAATGTATGAGACATACTTGTTGCTACATGAATTTTAGCTATAGGAAGAGCAGGCAGAAGTGTCTTCACTGGACTAGCAAAACCAGATGCATGAGAGGAGGATGCTTCCTGCACCTCACAATTGTTCTAAATTATGTTAGACAATACTTCATCTTCTTCCTGAAGCTTCATGAAAGAACTTCTTCCTAACATAATAAGTTGTTCCACATAATTGACTTCCTTGGCCTCGTCACCAACATGTGGCCATATGGGATTATCCATATCATGGGATGGCTGAGTAGTAGGGTAGAGAACAAGCTTTTTGGTGCTCTTCCCATCATAAATGGTCATGTCACCTAACCAACAACCAATATAGGCATCTATTGTTACTAACCATGGCCTTCCTAGAATTATGGCGTACCTTCCTAGTGTAGCCTTGGGAGAAACAATCATGAAATTTGTCAGGTACTCCCAAGATTCTAGAGTTACCACAAGATCCTCTACTATACCATCAAGTTTAATGGTGGAATTATCAGCAAGCTGCAACATAGGAGGAGTAGATCTCATGCTTGCAACATTTAGTTGTTGTAGGATATCCTTGGTCATCACATTTATTGTTGCCCCCAAATCAGTTAGAGCATTCTTTATTTAGGTCCCATTTATAACAAATCCTACCACAAGACTACCTGAGTCATTTTATTTGGGAACACTCACTTTCCCAAGCATGATGTCAACCAGTTGTCCCACCACATGAACTGTAGTGGGGTCTTTCTTCTTTTTGCCTGGATTCTTGAAACATGCTTCCTTAATTGCTTTGCCATATATGGGAACATATTTTATGGCCTGAAATAGAGGCATATTGACACATATATGCTTCAACTGATCTAAAATTTCAAAAGTTGTTTCCTCCTTCTCTTCCTTTTGTTTAGCAATTTCCAACCTCTAAGGAAATGGTGGTTTTTGTTCAGTCTACTAGACTAGGACTAGTTCAGGGTTTTTACGTACACTTGGCTGAATGGGGACATTCAGATACTCCTTTTCTTCCACAAGAATCTTAGTGATAATGGGTGTGGAAGGAGCTGGAAAAGTAGTTACTAAATGCAAGTGGATGTCACTTACACTCACAGCATATGGAGGGAATTGATTTGGATCAGCAAAATATATTGGCTATTATTGTTGTGGTTTGTTATTTGGGTTAGGTGTGAGCTTAGCTAGTAGCTGATTAGGTCTAGGAGTGTTTGAACTAGATCTAGTAGGAGGAGGCATTATAGCAGGTTTTGGGGGCTAAAAAGGTGGTTGCATGTAACTAGTTGTTTGGCTTGGCCATTGTTGTCCTCCCCTACATTGAGATGTTTGTTGTCAATTTCCTGGAAATGGTTTCCAATTCCCTTGAAACTGCTCCCAATTCCCCTAAAGTTGTTGCCACTAGGGTGGAGAGTTTTGGTGATTGGGCTAGGTATTTGGATGATTATTCCAAGGCTATGGTGGATATCCTCCATAGTTGGATGGATATGGTGGTTTCCATTGGTTTCTAGATGCAAAAGAATTAAAATAAGGCTCAGCAAAAGATAATGGATCTGGTGGCATACCTTGTCTTGGAGCCCATGGTCTCCTTTGTGCAATGTAGTAGACTTGATCATCATCACCCTGGATTGGCTTGAACTCGGGTGGGATCTGCTTACTATCAATGTTAGCTACCATTTTGCATCTATAGTCCTTCTTTTGTCTGCAATGAGGGAAATATTCTGCTAACATTGTCACTGCCTCCTCTTGTTTCTTCTTTGCTTTAAGTGTATCCAGCTGAGTAGCCATATTTTTTATAATGTCTTGCTTGAAGTCTATCAGCAAGTGAGTAATCTCCATCCTTGAAACTCCATTGGTAGATGACTTACCCATAGAGGATCGATAAGCTCTTTCTTTCTTTGAAGCTTCCCTAAAATAGTTCTGACATCTTCTTGATATCCTCCCAAGGGACTTGGATGATATCTCCTCCCATTAGGTCCAAAACATCAATGCAGTTGTCATTAATTCCTCTTAGGAATAGCAACTTTTGTGATTCTTCATTGAGTGTATGGTGTGGATATTTCTGCAGATAAAACAAAAACCTTGCAATGTAATCCTCCAGACTCTCATCTTCCTTCTATTGCATCCTAAAGATGTCATCTCCTCTCATGTCACTACCCCTACAATATTCCTTGTACTTCTCAAGGAAATTTTTCTTCATGTCATCCCAAGTCTCCATAGTATTTTTTCCTAGGCTCATAAACCATCTCAATGCAGCCTCTTTCAAGGTGGTAGGAAATAGCTTAAACCTATGAGCATCAATGGTATAGTCATAGCTTCTACAAAGGATATCAAACTCAAACAAGAAGGTATCAGGGTATTCTATGACAAGTCCATAGAACTTGGGAAGTACTAAAGCAGGGATATTTTTGAGATTGTTAACTTCATTTTGATGAGCAATGGGAAATGGAAAAGCTAGTTGGTTGGGTCTGCTTCTATTTGCATCACCAATGAATACCTAATGAAGTTCCAAAGCAAATGGGTTCTCAAGTAGATTTTGATCTTCAGGGGAAGTTTCAGAACTGCTCAAATTGGGAAATGCATCAACAAAAGGGTGTGGCTCTTCTTCTTCTTCTTCTTCTTCTCTTGGCAGATTTGGAAGCTCTTCTAGTTGAAATGGATTAGGATTATTAGGAAGGAATCTCTCATAAGCATCTCTTCTCCTTCCTCTATGCATGCGGTATCACTTAGAAATAGTCAACTTACACAAAGAATTGGTGAAATAATAAGGGGGCCATTACTTCCTAAATGAGGGGTATACTAAGAGCAACTTTCAGAAATACTACAATAGGAAAGAAACTATCAATGACTCCAAAAGAACTCCCTAGTTTGACACCATCCTCGGCAATGACACCAAAAATGTTGGCCTCCTACAATGATTTAACAACTAATCCCTTAAAGTTGTGATTTAGATATTGGAAATCTAATCTGAATAGCTATCTTAATCATCATGAAGGTGCATTTAACTTGTCAACCCAAGGACATAGACTTGAAATGGGTCAGCACAGTATGTGCACTAGGAATCCATAGTAGCCATATTCATTCTACAACTAAGAAAGACAATGTTGAAATTAAATTGCTTAGAAAGAAGTAACATAAGTGTTGAACATCAACCAACAACTATACTAAGCTGAAATGCATGACAGAAATGAAAATCTGAGAAAATAGATGGGAACTACTCTGTCTACTTTGGCTATAGGAGCAGTCACATAATGGAATTCTAGTGGTTGTAGGAACAAATAGTTGTTAGATTCGTAACTATATGCTAAACAGAAAAGTAATAACTAAACTAAGGGATGGAATGCTCACCAAGTGGGCCTCCTTGGATGAGTATCCCTTAAGAAAAATGTAAAATCACATGCAACAAGCTTATAACTTCATTTTATTCATTTGGAAAGCATGAGTACAATAGAGCAGCATGACTGTATTACTGAAAAACTAAGAATGCGAGTACAACATCAAATTAATCAACCTTCTGAGAAGGAGCATTCAATTCTTATTTATAGAAGTAAAAAACTACTAACTAACTACCTAGCAAAATGGTCAACTCCAACAGATTAGGAGGACGCCACTTTTGGAAAACATAGAAAGTGGAAAGGAGGTTATACATGCATGGAATCTGGTCAAGCTGGTTTTCCTTAACGCAGATCTAGCATAACAATAGCTCCTATATTCACTCAACAAACTATTATGACCATTTTCAAGGCAGTTACAATCTTTGATTTGAACTAGGAATCTCCATGCATTGGGAGTCTTCCCTCCTTTGACCTTTGAATAATCACCTTTTTGAGCTTTATGGCGAACGACCAGCTAGTAAAATCTTCCTTAATGTTGTAGGCTCAAATTATATCTACATGACATCGTTAGTACACACAACAATTGCATATCTATAACTATCTTAAAGTAACATTCATTAATCCATATGTAAATTAACATAGATATTTTCACATAGCATGTTAATTTCATTTAAAGGTTACAAAAATAAGCTTATGCCCAATGTCTATGGTTTTGAGGAAATAACATGAAAATTTCAGCATCCAAGTATCAAAGTTTATGACAACAACAACAAATGGATAATAAACTTTATCAAAATTGAGCCATAAACTAGACTCAAAATGGACCAAAAATTGTTCCTCTACTACATCACTATCTCATTCTAGGACTTAGCCAATTTCCAAAAAACACTTAGTCTGCTTTGGACTATATACATACTGATGAACCATCACTTCTAAAATGGGTTGACATCAATGATAACACCATAAATCATCATGCTCGTGTTTCCAACAATCTCCCCCTTTGTCATTGATGGCAACACACTTCTCTGCTTCACTCCCCCTTTGACATCAAGGGAAAAGGGTAGTAAATCCACATTAAATACCCTTACTAGTATATCTACATGATAATTTATCCCCACATCTATGCTATTCATCACCCAAAAAGACAAAATTGTACTGCAACACCATCTACTAACTTCGCAAATGTACATTGAGATCAAAAATTGACTATACAATTTAAAAATGTACACCTTAACTAGATGAGGGTAATATAACCTAATATGATGCCTTTAATTTTTCAAGGTGTACCTCTGAATCCTTCTTGGTGAAGGCAAGCATGTAGCTCTAGCTTTCAGAGTGAACATAGAGGTCTTCTACTTCTTTTAGAGAGCTAGGCACTGTTATCTTTTGCACAACCTTCTATGCATTGGTCAAAACTTCAATTAAAGATGTAAGCCTTACACTTACCATATCTCGAAGCTGACTATATTGCATTATGATTTTCTCTTTTTGTTCCTATAGTAAAAATAATTAACCGTGTAGATTTTTAATGACCACTCTAGTTTCTCCATCCCCATCATTCACTGGATCATACACACTAGAGGCCTAAGTAATTTGAGACTCAATTGAGTCCATCTAATCATTTATGCTCTTTGTAGACACTGTTCATTTCAAAATAAATTAAAATAATAGTTTGGCTTCTTCCAAACACTTTTGAACATCCTTCAACGTGTATGATCAATATCACACTTATTTGAGGCATTAGCTAGCCTCTTATCATTCAATTTCTTTGCTAATTCCCTTTCAATCTTCTCTTCCGGACTAGCAAAGTACTCCTTAAAATAATCTAAATGGAACTTTAATTGTTGTACACCTGATAAAGAAGTCTCAATGGATACTCTGGGAAGGCCTTCTTGCAGCACCTTGATAACTTCATCAACTAACTTTGTGTTCTTCTAGTGAGTTTGAAGTATCTCCTTTCTTTTGGAGGCATGAAAAATATCACCAAATGCAACATATGGAGAGGAGAGATCCTATCCATATCCACTTGACCTTGTTACATAGGAATTTGTAGTAGTTGTGAAGACACCACTGGTTGGAACTTCAATTGCATATCTAGAAGATCTTTGAATGAATCTTCGGAGGGTCTGATGGATTCAGAACTTTTCCTTGTGCTTTTTTTTGCTTGTGTATCATTCTTCTCCTTCTCTCCACTAAAAAAACACCCTTCTGCAATCTTCTCAACTTCTTGAAGATGCAAAATGTGTTCCTTTTGAGCTTCACTCTTCTTTGGGACTCCTTTCTCATCTTCTTTTCTCTATTCAGTACTTATCTCCACATCCGAAGGGGTGTTATCTTTCAACATATCTTCTTCCTCATGTTTCTCATTGACTAGATCATTTCTTTCTAAGAGGGATGTGTCTAGCTACAATTGATCTTTATCACCCAGAGAGGCTCCCAATTCTTTAAGAATATTTTCAATTGTTTGCAATGTTTCTCTCCTTATCTTTTCTATATCATCCTTGTCTTTTCCCATAGTATTTTTTACTGTTTTCTTTGTCCTGAATCATGGGCATACAAATGAGACAACTTAGCTCTTACCTCATGGGATAATGAGGAACCAATCTTCTCCAAGGAAAAAAAATTCATCTCTGCATCTTCTGCAATAGCCTCTTATCTTCTTGCACTCAATACTCCTTTTAGATCATTCAAAAATTGATCCTCTATCTCACCTGGGCCAACATTACATGTCACCATGTATTTGACAATGGCCTCTTCAATTGTTTCCTTATCTGCATCATTGGAATTTGGATACATTTAAGTTATATCCTTGAGAATTCCAAACTCTACTATAGCACTGAATAGTGCATCAAACTTCATGGGACTATGCTCATAGATTGGAGAGGTCTCCTCTTTCTTCTTTCCCTTTTATGTACCAATCTCTTCCTAAGAGGCTTTTGATTTCCTTTTCTAGACCAATTGATGTTCTTCCTCTTCCTCCTCTTCTTATTTTGAATTGATATACCTAACTCTTGCTAATTTTTATTTCTTTCTTCTCTTTGGAGTCTTATGTTGCACAAGGTTGTTGGATGTGTCTATCTTCTTAGAACCACCTATTGATTTTTTTCAGAGGTCTTTGTAATGCTAGGTGTGGAGGTTGAGGTCCTACTTGACCTTCTTGATCTTTGTGGAGTCTACAGAGGAGTATATATACCTTTGGATTTCTTTGCAAGGTCCATAGGGGTACCAAACTCCCTTTTCAACTCAGCTTTCATCTTTTCAACAATTTCTTCAATATCCTTATTTTTCTTTTCCAAGTTCTCTTTACTTGATTTCTCTTCATAAGTACCAAATCTTTCAACTATTGTATCTTGAGGTTTCCTCAATACAATCACTACAAGACCAATGCGCTCGAACTCGGCTACCTCATAAGGTAGCTCTGGAACCCAAATAGTTCTAGGTTCAACTACTTCCATGGAGCAATAATCTTTGCTAACCATAAATGTTAATTCATTCTTATACGTATCCACAACTTTACTTGGAATCTTTTCTCTCTCTTACATCTAAGCTTGAAAAGGTTTAAAGAATCCCCACAACATTGAATCAATAGACTCTTTACCAGGAAATCTCCTCAAATGATCTCTAATATGAATAGCTATAGAAATATTATCTTGCCATACTACATTCTTTACTCTAGGAAACTCATTGAGAAAGTAAAAAGTTAAGCAAATGATAAGAGTACCGTACCAGAAAGGGTATTTTGAATCCTTTGTCTTCTGTAAATTTTCCAACAACTGTAATCATAGGAGCTCACAAAGATTAAATTCTTTGACTTCTTTCACCATTTGATATGTTGTGTGAATCACGTGGTAGTGAAAAAATTCTCTCTGTTGGTGTAGAATATCTTGTAACCAATCATCATTGTATCATATTTGACCATTTGATCTTCAATGTCATCCACTATTAGGGCATGCTTGTCAAACTTGGCTCTAGTAAGCTTCATCACCACTTCATTCTATGCCACCTTTAATGTCGAGATAGGTCCTATGGAGCTCAAACCATAACAACCCTAATTGCCTCTTTGGTTATCATATATGGCATGTCCAACCACATGAATTTATCATTTATTCTACTTAGAACATACTTCACCCACTCATCTTCATAGCAGAAATTAGGAAATTTTTTCCACACATCTAACTTTTTCTCTATCAAGCTGGCATACTCTAATTTCAACTTGAAATCATCTCCAATTAGTACTTTTCCCTAAATTCCACCAGTTTCAAGTGATCATATTCATCCATCTTCAAATGAATGTAAATTCACACATCTTCTGTGTGCAACACATTTGAAGGAACCCAAGAAAACACCCCTTCTTTATCTTTTTCCATTGATTTGTACATATGCTTCTTAAATTTAGGCCTTGACCTCTCAAGTACATCAATAACCTGAGGAGTAAACATTAAGAACTTCTCTGAACTAGGATTTGCTAGAAATTGTAAATATCTCATGGAATTTTATCGATAGGTTTTTATTCAACACATCAAATATCATTTTATCTGCTCTCCTCTTCAAATGCTCAAACACAAATTTCTTTTAGAATGAGCAAAATGAAATATGAACACTTTATTTGTGACATAAAGTGTGTATTAAATGTAGCAGCAAAAAGTTACGTCAAATACTATCAAGCCTTCATTGTATCATCACAGTCATTCCTAAACACTGCAAATCTCTACATCAATATATTTCTCACCAAATATTTCACCAATGGATCAAGAAAACCAACCTATACATGCACCAGTATGTTGAATACATTAGCATCTCATCTTTGGCAAGGATTTAGAAAGTTTTCTATTAAAAATCCCCCTAATCCAATGCTTTCTATTTAATTTTTGGAGGAAACATATACACCAAAATTTGGCACAGATTCATTCTTCAAATCATTATCTTCCTTTTTCTTATAGATATTGTTCATCTCTTTCTTTACTTCAACCAAATCAATCTTCTTTTGTGGAAGAGAGGATTCAATTCTTTCCTTTGCAAAACTTAGCTATATGTCTTGGTTTATTATATTTATAGCATATGACACCTTGTTGTGGAACAAACTTCTTGCCATTTTAGATTTGCATTCAAAATCCTTATGTCCAAACCATTGCATGAGTAATAGTAAGCAAGGAATGATTAAGGTGTCATACCATTATTGTAACGATTCACCATTTTTCTTCTTCATTTACTAGCCTTATGACCAAATCTATTGCATGCATAGCATTGACCAGAAAATGATTGAAAATTATGATTCATCTAGCTTCTAAATTCTATAGTTCTATGTCCAAATTTATTGCAAGAATAATAGTGACCTTTAAAGGATGAGCACCTTTGTGCAATTGGTTGTCTAATAGGAGGTCTCTTGAAATATTTCTTTTGGTTTTGGATATGTTTGATATTTCTCTTCTTATATCCAGTCTTCCTTTGTTCATTATTCCCATTTTCAAGATTTTTTGGAGTCCGATTTTTCTTTGAGATTTCTCCTTTTTCAAACCCTAATCCTTTTTTTTCTTTAGGAGCTTTTTGAGTAGCAAGCATATCATCAAGCAAGGTGGGGCTCTTCTTGAATTTACCCTCTTGACTCTTTGCTTTCTCTAGATCTTTCATTGGAGACATAATCTCTTCTTCAATATTTGAGCATTTTATAGACTTGTCTTTCAATTTGGCATTCAAGCGGTCTTTAGCTCTTTTTCCTTCTTTAACTTGCACTTTCAGATTAGTGATTGTCTCATTTGATTGCTTAAATTGCTCATTTGTTTCCTTGAGTTTCTCTTTAACTTTCTTGACTTGATTCCTTAGCTTCTTGATACACTCATCTGCTTCCTTAAGAGTTTTCTTCATATCTCTATTCTCACATTCTACTTTATCGAGGTCATCAAGAGCAGATTTGAGTTCTCCTTCCATATCAACTTCATTGTCTTCTTCAGTAAACCCTTCCATAATAATTTCTTCTGGAGGGATAGGATACCTCCTATTTTCCATGTGTTCAATCTCCAAGATCTACCTCATTTGTTAAGTGAATTAAAGGAACCTTGCTCTGATACTGGGATTATTGAACACCCGAAATACTAAGAGGGGGTGAATCAATATTCTCTGAAATTCATTAACTTAAAAGTGCATTACCAAGCATCTTATAAAATTTGAAGAAATGGATAGAAACAATTAAATCATGCACCACAGAAACGAACACAAGAACACTAGATTTGCATGGAAAACCCTTGAATAGGAAAAACCATGATGAGGATTAGCTCACAATATATCACAACTAGTTATGATAGATCATAGGAGGCTCACTATCTGAAGGGCCCACTACTCGAAGGACTCATTGTCCAGAAATAGGAGGGCTCACTACCCAAGGAAGATCATTTCTTCTAGAATTACAAAAGATATTCAAAAGGATGGCTCACTACCAAAATTTGAACTGCTTACAATGCATTTGCTATATGTTGAAGATATAGTTCCAGTTAGGCTCAAAATAATTGAATTTATACACTTCATTCCTCACTGTTACAAGATCACCACTATCACATTTTGCACTACACTACACACCTCATCATATATATATTCCACAAACAATCATATTGTTGTGTGTTCTCACAACACGTCCCAAGACTATAAGACTTGGGGACCTAAGTGAAAAATAATAACTCTTATGGCACGAGCTAGAAAGTTGAAAAGATCACCGAAAGTGAAAAGTAAAGAGAAAATTTTTTATCAAAGAATACTTCGTAATGTAAGTGTTTTCGGCTACCGAATACTGGGAACCGGAAATGTTTGAAAGGAAAAAGGTGGTGCAAATACTAAATAGAGTGTTATGGTTTGATATGTGGAGTCTAGTAAAAAGGAAGTTCTAGTAAAACCGAAGTCTAGGGAAAGTTCATGGGTAAAGTTGAATATCAGGTACCGAGTACCGAGAAACGATGTGAACTGAATTTTTTTTAAAAAAAATCTTAAGGTTATCCAATGATTCTAATAGTCCAGTAATCCGGTATATGTAGAGAATAATCATTCAAGGATTTATGATATGCTAGAAATCATGTTATTTATGAGATTTATGTACTAACATTTGAATAATAGTTTTATTTACATGAGGTGTTTATAAATGTTTTTCTTTAAAAGGGATTTAATGTGTGGAATTTGTGATTGCGGGAGATGCAGATTGTGATGCAAAATTCGGGTATGGACGGTCAAACAAATTGTATTTGTGAACAAATATAATGATGTTATCAGGTTCAATGATGCACTTTAGAAGCTCATGTTGGAATAGAGTTCGTTGCAAAGATGTGTCAAATACCAGAATCCTGGGACACTGGAGTTCAAGCATGCGGCAAAGAAGTGTACCTATTCCAGGGGTGGCTCGTTCCTAGAATGTTCAAATCGAGGAAGAACCTAAAGTTTAGGGGAAAAATTCCACCTGATCACTTTGATTTTGTGGGAAGTTCCTACAATTTTTTTAGCGGATTTGTTTGGTTCCAAGAAGGAACCCTGATGATTAAAAGATTAAAACCCAAAGAGCTTCAACATGTAATTGGAGTTGACTTTCATTGACTTCGATTGCAATTCTCCTATAAGTCACTACATTCCACGTGTCTTGATGTGATTGGTCTCTTGGATTTCCTCTCATGTATTTGTCTTATCCTTTTTGTGCCTTGTGTTCTATAAAAGGCCAAAGGATCTTTCTTTTTTAGTTAAGTTCAAAATTTGTGGATGTCGGAAGAGCTAAATATTCTTTGAGTTTTGTTCTATTTTCCTATTTTCTAAATCATTCCAGCATAAAAATTTGTATGCATGTAGACATTGATTAATATCAAAGCCAATTAGATAGCTACCTATCTCATGAATCTTTTGTAGTTGGTTTTGTTAGTTTAGCCGGACAAGACTATATGCTACACCGTTTAAGGGTGCATATAGAAACTACTCGGTGTCCAAACTAAAACCCCTCTCTAAGAGATCGTACCATTTTATATGTAGTTGTGAAGCAATTTTGTGAAGTATAAAGTTCTTTACTCTATTTTAGTTAATTCTTTGAGGCATGCATGGAGAATAACTGAGAAAATTTTAATTTTCAGTATTTTTCATACTTTATTTTAGAAGAGATGTTTAAATTCTTTGAAAATGTTCCAAAAAATAAGTGAATGGACGGAAATTTGTTGAAAATATTTCATTTCCTATGAAATTGTTGAATGCTTAATGCTAAATCTACTTAAGTGATAGCAAAGAAAGTGTTGATGTTCATGAAATATTATTTCAAATCTTCTGATTTTATGATATTTGTTCTTAAGTTCCAATTGAAAACTCAGTATCTGATATATATAATTCTAAACAACTGTATTCCCTTTGAGATTAACAGCAATATCACATTATACCCAAGAGAAAACCTAGTGAAATCAAGACATGATTACTGGAGACTTAGGATTGAATTGAAGCCAATCTTTTTCCTATTAAAGCAAAATCCCCTTTTAGATTGTCTTTGTTCCATATCTTTCAAGAAGGATAGGCTCTTTGTGGTTTATCTGTGAAGAATTTATTCTCCTTATTGCTATGAAAAAATCACCATTAACACATATCATCAATTAGGTCAGCCTAATTAGATGAAATGTGTGGCCTCATAACCTATCGGCTCAAAACTCCATCATACATACCTTGCAAAAGTAATTGAAGCATGTTCTTCACCAAGATAGGTCGGCATGACCTATAGATATTCTTATAATTTTTCTCCATACACAATTTAGTCCTTCATGACCCCAAAACACCTAGGTCGGCACCGCACAACAAAACTAGTGAAGCAACAACTAAATGAACTAAATGTTCATCCCAAAACTTGACACATGGACCACCAAACCACTTGACACTTGGAGTGCACACACATATGACATCTTCAAGGACTTCCTAAAATCCGCACAACACAATGATCATCTGCGATAGAATGCGGAGCATTCCAACATGAACTCTACAATTGTAACTATGTCTCTACTTAGCTCAATATTTGTCATCAATATCTTCTGTTACGGAAGACATAAAACCCTGACTCCTTTAATATGTACCATTATAACCTCAAAACCACATGACAAAATATTGCAATGTGGAGAAATGTGAACCACAAAATTGTTCCTCTACTACATCACTATCTCAATCTAGGACAATTGATTTCCCAAAAACACTTGGTTTGCTCCAAACTATATACATACTAATGAACCATCACTTCTACAATGGGTTGACATCAATGACAACACGATACATCATCATGCTCGTACCAACATATTTTTTGGGTATGTGTACCCACCTTGTCTTATTTTATTTATAAATAACCATTTATGTGTATACGGTGAAGCAGTAATAGTATGTGAATAATGTGCAAAATTTAGTAATGTGAATTTTATGTGGTGTTTATTTGCTAAGGTGTATATTTGATAAGTGTTGTTATATCTTGCAAGATCTATGTGACCTCTAGCTTGGGAGTGGGTTGAAGTTGCAACCCTGTGGTTGGGCAGAGAGCCCATTGGCCAAGATTGTTGTTTCTTTCTTGATCTTTCTCTTTCATGTACATGTGATAAATAAGGAAGATTATCTTGGGACTTTCAACTTATAGATCTCAAGAGAGATATGTGTTGATCTTCTGGGGATTTATAGAGTTTTCAAGAACCTAAGGATGCTTTATAATTTAGAGTTCAATTATGGTTGAAGGTGTTATACTTTCCTTGTTGAAATGGCATAAGAATAATATAGGTTAGTTGTTGTCTTGGAGGATTCTAGAATTCAAAGAATAAGATGAATTTAGAAAGAACCAAGTGTTAATGAAATATTTTGTGTATAGGATGTTGTGTAGATGTTTAATACATACAATTTTCAACAATGTTTAGTTTTAGTAAAATAAATTTTCTAATGTATATTCTAAGGAATTTATGTTATATAAATAATCAATAAGAAGTGTAGAAAAATAATATCAAAGAATCAATTTAACCCACTTAATTAATCAATTGTTGAGTTTAGAACATTACTACCCCCTATTCAAAAAAATAAACTATTATAAAGTAGTTTCAAATATTTGATCATAGAAACTGATAGATGTGATATTGAAATATATAAGTTAATGATTTTTTTAATTATTAATCTCAGAACAACATATTCAAAAATTGTCCTAACTCACATCACCAATTATGATTTATTAAGAAAACATGAATTTCTTTTTTCACAAAAATAATCTATCATAAAATAGTCTTACATATGTTATCACATAGAATAATAGAAAAAGAATTAGAAGATAAAATTTAAAATATTTCTTCACAACAGAGATTTTGATGACATATCCAAAAATCAGATCAACCTAATAAACCAATTAAAAATTATAATTAAAATATTAATATCCTCTTCCTTAAAACTAAAAACAAATTAACAAACAAATTTGGGAGGACGATGTCTTGTTTGACAAAAACTTAGAGTATTACCTTCATGTCATTAGGATAAAGGTGTTTGCATGTTTTTCTTGTGATCCCCATCTATATGTTTTTTTTTGTTTATTAATCTCTCCTAGAGGACCCATGTTGCCCTTGTAGGTACATGGATACATGGAAATGAAAATGTTATGAATTTTTTTCTATATGTATCTTCATTCTTCTCTTTTCCATACATTATTTTTTGAATTTTTTGGTTGATGCAAAGATATAAGGCATTTAGGCCTCTTTCATGTGAAACCCAAAAAAAAATATTTGTTTTTATGTAAACTTATTCCTTTGTACTTGTAGTTCCATAAGACTTGGGGAATAATGACTTTCCAGTTCTTTCCTCTTATGATGCACATGATTATAATCACTATTATATATTTATACTGATCCCAAGTCAACGGATCCTTCGATGTGTATGTTTCAAGTGATTTTGTTTGTTTTTATGTGACATCCCTACATTGTGTAATGCCATACCATGAACACAATATTACATGTTTCATAATTTATAGCACCCTTGTACATTTCTTATGGTGTTTAGGATTTTCTCTTTTTTTCCCCCTTTTCTATCTTAAAATAACTTGCATTCATTGTATTATACAATTATTTTAAGGGGGATTTCATTGCACACACCTTACTTTTACAACTTTCAAAGTTTTGGTAGCATATGAGCTGCCTAGTGTAATGTAACTAGCTAGGTTGTGGGTCCTCATGTATCCTACCTCTCTTCATGGTTACTCTACAACATAGCTTGTAGTGTCCAAGATTGATCAAAAGAATTGTATGGACTCTAACATAACATAGCTTTCTATCCATACTTGGTATTCCTTCTAGCAATAAATCATTGGAAAATACCTCTTTTATACTTCTTAATCCACCTCCTCTTTTCTCTCTTTTCTTGAGTGTGTCTTTGTATGTTTGTTGTGTATGATTTTTTGAAGTGTTTTTCTTTTGGGTGTAATATGCTTATTATTTAGTATATAATCAACTAACATTTTTGTTTTGCAAAGACTTGCATAATGTTTGTGCCTTGTGTGGGATATTTTATTTGTTTTACATGTATTTGTTCTAGGGGCATATTCACCTCATTTGAAAATTCTTCGCCCTCTACAATATCCTTGAGTATTCCATGATTTCTACATTTAGTTTAGCATGCATATATAGTATAGATCATATGCTTGTTAAAGTGGGGACAAAATGTAGTGTTGAAAATTGCATACCCTTACAATTTCACACGATATCATGTTCTCACTTTAGCATTATGATATGAAATATCTTAAATGTAAAATGTTAGCACTTTGATTTTGTATTTCTCACACTTTTATGATAATCTAAGCTTTCTGAATATGAATTTCTCTTAATAGGAGTGTAATGCACAAATGTTTACACACCACACTAGCATCCCACAAAAATTTGTAAACCCAATAGTCATTTGAGTGTTACTTTCCCCTGGTATCACTAACAATCAGGAAGGGAACATCTATGCATGCAAATTTGAATCACTCCTTGACCTCTAGCTTGTCTTTTGGTTTTCTAATTTTGCTATTGGATATTAATTCTATCACGACAATTTTTTGGAAGCTCTAATTTGTAAAGAAAACCCAACAAGCTAAACAACTATACTAATCATTTTGCATGTGATCTCTACTTCATTTTCAAGCAAAAACCTTTGTGGGATTATGGCAACAATTGAAGCAAAGAAACATTGATCTTCTTTTGTCATTTTGAAAGCTTCAAGTGACTTTGTTCTTGATTATATTGGTCACTTTTATTATTATCCTTATTTTATCACATTTAGTGAATCCTAAGTGTTAGCATAGTACATTTAGGATCATTTCTATCCCAACTATAGTCATTTCAATTCAAGCATTTTACCTTTTGTTTCAAAATATTTCAAAATAATCAAGGTTGTTCGTGGAGATAGAAATACCAAGATAGGGGTTTGACTGAGGCAAGCCCCTCAACAGCCACAAAAACAATTTTCTCTTTTCTTTGAATTCCAATTTTTGTTGGAGAAAGAAACAAGCACCATATGGTGATTTATTTTCCAAATTTTTACTTTATATTTTTAATCTATTTCATTTTCACATTTATGTAGGTTTTGTCAAAAAAATCTTATTTTTTTCATATTTATATTTTTCTATACTTTCAAATTTTCCTTTTATGTTTTGTGCATGAAAGTAAATTTTCCATACCAGTGCTTTCATATTCATGTCTAAATTAGACAACACAATGCACAAACGTCCTCACACTTTGCTAGTGTCCTAAGCAAAGCCTTTCAAAATTTTATGTCAACTTCCTTGATGTCTACACTTTTCATTTCCATTAATAAAAATTTATAATTTATTTTCTCTTAGTAGATTTCTTCACCAATGTTTTGTTCAAGTGAGTAACCAAGATCTTCAATCTGCAACACCCAATAACCTCCACAAGCAATAGAGAGAAGCAAAAATGAAAGATGTTATTCCACCAAACAAGAATTGCAATATGATCAAGATGAAAAATATACAAGAGATGCTTTGCTTATAAAGGCAAGGTGAGAGATAGGATTAGACAAGATCATGACAAGTGTCTTAATCCTATCACATGAGAAATAACTCATAACTATCTAGGATGATGTAAAATCTAGATAAGACATCTAAGACTTCTAGAAGAAAGTTTATATCCGAAGTAAACTTAACATCTGAATAAGTCCCCTAAGTCCCTAGTAAAGAATTAAATAGGTACAAGAAATTATTCACACCAACACCCCCCTTAAGTGCAACTTGGGGAGGAACAAACCAATGCAAATATGAAAAAGATGGGTCTCAACAACAAGGCCTGATGAGGTACCCATGAACAAAATAAAATCTCACAAAAGGAGAAAAGGAGAAAAACCCAACAGGAGAAAACTCCTCTCCAAAAGAGAGAAAAATCTGCAAAGAAAACAAAAGGACTCGTCAAGACCCCCCAAGGAAAACTTCCTTCACCCCAAGCATCGATCGCAACTGAAGATAACGAGGTGATGCCAAAGGTTTAGTGAAGATATCGACAACCTACTACTTTGAAGGAAAATACTCCAAGCTGAGAACACCATCTTGGATGAGCTGCCTGATGAAGTGCATGTGGATCTCAATATGATTAGTACATTGTTGCTCCATCGAGTTGTGAGAGATATGGATGGCACTTTGGTTGTCACACGAAAGAGTAGTGGACTGAGTAGAAGGAAATCCGAACTCATTCATCAATTGATGAAGCCACAAATCCTCCTAACTAGCCAGAACTGCACCTCAATACTCAGCCTCTGTCGATGATAATGCAATAGCAGTTTTCTTCTTACATGACCATGAAATCAGACCAAAACCAAGGACAAATACAAATCCAAAAGTAGACTTTCGATCATTGACATCACCAGCCCAATCTGAGTCAGTGAAACCCACAATCTAAGAAGCTCCTAATGTGTAATGAATGCCAAAATGTGTAGTACCCTGAATGTATCTCAAGATATGTTTGGAAACCTTCTAATGACTCTCATGAGGCTCCTGAGAGAAGTGAGAAACAAGGCCAACCACAAAGGAAATATCAGGATGACTATGTTTCAAATACAAAATACTGCCAACCAACTGTCGATACAAGGTAGATCAATTGTAGAAGTGCAACGGGTAGATAGTACAATACCTAACTGAAATGGAGTGGGGGTAGGCTTGCAACTAGCCATGCCAAATCTCTAAAGTAAATCAAGAGCATACTTATGTTGAAAAAATGAAGATCCCCTCAGAAGTCTGATGAATCTAAAGACCAAGGTTGGTCATATCAAATCACTCCATCAATGCTCACTGAGTACTCTGAAGCATTGGAAATGGAACTCCTCGTGAGAATCAAATCATCCACATAGAGCACAAGAATGAGAAGATCCTATCCATGTCTTTGAGTATAAACTATAGGATCATAATGGAAATGAGTGTACCCAAAAGCAAGCAAGAAACTATTCATGTTCTCATACCAAGCCCGAGGGGCCTATTTGAGACCATACAATGAACATTAAAGCCTGCAAACAAGTGAAGAGTCTTGCACAAAACCTTGTAGCTACTCCATAGAGATCTCATTAATATCCCCATGCAAGAAAGCACTTTTCACATCCATTTGATACACTGACCATCCCTATGATGCAGTTATAGCAAGAACAAGACGAATAGACTCCATCTTGGCAACAAGAACAAAGGTCTGGAATAGTCAATTCCTTCAACCTATGAAAATCCCTTTGCAACAAGACGAGCCTTGTACTTGTCAATAGAACCATCTACTGTGTATTTGGTATGATACACCCACTTGTACCAAACCAAATTTATCCCCTTAGAAAGAGGTACAAGATCCCAAGTATGATTCTTCATCAAAAAAGAATACTCATCATCCATAGCACTATCCCACTTAGGAATACCTAAAGCATCTAAAAAAATTTGATGATCATTCAAGATGGCATGAATCAAAAGACTAACACCTAAGAATGAGTGGGGTGAGTGTCTGTGGGATTACCAAAAAGAGGACCAACCTCCTCAAGAGTAGTACAAGCCCATCGTAGCCTAGTGGGGAGATTAGGAGGAGGTTGATCAAGACCATCGTCAGAATCTTCCTCAAGAAGCAAAACATCCTCAATTGAAGAAGATTGAGTAGGTTGTAATGAAGAAGTCGAAGGAGGATCCATCTAGGTGAAAGACTCAGAAAACTAAACATCACGAAAAAAATGAACCTCTCATGTGTCAGGATCAAACAATCTATATGCCTTCACATCCTCGCAATAGCCAACAAAAATGAACCACTAACTCTTCTCCATTGATTTACATCGACCATCTAGAATGAATGCCCAAGCCTCACTACCAAATACTCTAAAGAAGGATACATTAGGCTTGTGATGAGACCAAGCCTCCTCAAGAGTCATATTTTGTATTGCCTTGTGAGGCATACGGTTCTGAATATAATTGGCACAATTGATAGCTTCAACCCAAAATGTTGAAGCCATGGACCTAGACTGAGTCATACAATTGGCCATCTCCCGCAAAGTCCTATTCTTTCTCTTTGCCACACCATTTTGTCGAGGAGTGTAAAGAACTGTGTGATGATGAAGAATACCATTCTCACTGCAAAAATCTTGAAATGCCTGATTGACATACTCCCCCCATTATTTGTGTATCCATCAAAGAGAAAAACCTAATTGTTTCTCCACAAATTTTTTAAGGTCTTGAAGATAGTGAGAACCTCACTCTTGAGCTTCAAAAAGTAGACGAGCATGTGCATCAGAAAAAATCATCAATAAAAGTGAGCACATACTTAGCCCCTAAAAAGGAAGGAGTTGGGAATGACATGAGATCACTATGGACCAACTCAAGAGGTGTGGTTGCATGTGTAGCTTGACCCTTAGGAAAAGAATCTTGATGTTGTTTGCCAAGAACACAACCTTGACAAACACCATATGTGCAAGAGATCTTTGGAAGACCAACCACTAAGTTATGTGTGTGCATCTACTGAAGATATCTATAGTTCAAGTGCCCAAATCTTTCATGCCAAAGTTTTCTTATTGAAATGGCATGAGCAATAAAACATGAACCTGGTGAAGATTCAAAACCATCAAACCGATACAAATGATTCTCATGATCAACTATCCCTATAGCAACAACCTTTTCAAAATCTTGTAACTGTCGAATAGTCACATTTTGTGGAGTATACTCAATAGTCTTTCCATCTCAAGAATGAAAAATTTGATATAGAGAAAGGAGATCCGCTGAAATAGCAAGAACAAGAAGAACATCCTCAATGCACCCATCTAGCATATGAACAGAGCTTGTCCCCAAAATTGGAATTTGTGAAGAGTTCCCAACTACAATCTAAGAAGTAGAAGTATGAGCAATGGAGTCAAGAAGATCACGTGAATTGGTCATGTGATGTGAAACACCTAAATCAAGAATCCAACTATCTATAGATGTATGCAAGGCACGTGCTAAAAGAACCTTCCCTTTTCCCATGGAAGAAGACTTAGGCACTAAAATAGTATGTTTCCTCATAGCTTCCTCCAAGGCTTCTAGTCTCTTGAAACAATGAGACTCATCATGCCTAGTTTTGCCACAAAATGAACAAAGATCTGCTTTCTTTTTCTTGGACTTGGAAGAAGAATCTCCAAAGGTAGAAGAAGGAAATGGAGTGGACTTCTTATTGTTTATCTATTTCGGTTTAAAGGAAGACTCGCTACCTGAAGATGACTATCTTGGGTTTCTTATTCTTTCCTTTACCCTTGGAAGATTGAGCCATTAGAGCTTGATACTTAGAACTAGGTAGTGCATCCAACTGAACCAACTTGGCCTGCTCCCTAGTAAGACGCTCACAAAACAACTCAAAAGAAGGCATTTTATATTATTTTCCCATGGCATCCATAGTAGAATAGAAAGTAGAAGAGAACACTTGATAAGGGTCTCTTAACTTAGATAGAATCAAGAAGATACATTCAACATCAAATTTATCATGCCCACATTCTTTTAATTGAGACAAAATCAGTTTGAACTATGCAAGAAAATCTTGATTAGAAGGAAATGCATCAAGAGAGAGTGATTATACATCCTCTTGAAGCTGCAAGATTCTGAACTGATTGACTTAACCATACAATTCTTCAAGTTTATCCCAAACATTCTTAGGTGTTTTACACTCCACAATATGAAACAAGTTACTAGATACATGTAAGCCAATGAGCCCTTTTGCTTCATCCATTTTACATCTATGGGTAATTTTTTCATATTTCCTTGTGAAATTAGGTTTTTGTGCTTTTAACATTTTCCATAGACCCTTAGATTGTAACAATTGAGTCATTTTGAACTTCCATGTATGATAATTGTGTGGAGTGAGTGGTTCAATTTGCCTTAGATCTGCCATGTTGGACAAAAGAACACCAAAAGAAAGAAAAAAATGTGGCACTTAAATTGTGTTTTTCACCCCCTAAAATGTATTAAAACTGAAATTGCAACCCCCCCAAACAAATTAGAATGAATAATTTTTCGCAATTTGTACAAGTGACAAGCTCAAATCAACCGTTTATAACACACTATGATTTTTACAATTTAAAAAAAAAAAAATCTTGTCAAAACTGAAAATAAAGGTTACAAACATATTTCTTACAATTTTCTGAGCAATTTCAAAAAAAATTGTCAAATTTTGACTTCGTATGCAAAAGTTATGCATTTTGTAAGTAATAAATGCACATATACCTTCGAGTTGAAAAAATTGAAAAAAAATGGCAAAATTAGAAAAAACCATCTACACCATTGTGAAGTTTGTTGAACCACCTTTCCGATGATATCTTGTTCATAGAAAACCAATACTCTAACAAAAAGTTGTGCAAAATTGAAAAAAAGGCCTATTTTATGCCAAGTGAAAGAGCCCAGGTGGCTCCCAAGGAATGTCGTCAATGACAGTGGCCACTGGGTGATGGACGAGCAGCGCTAGAGCGGAGGGTTGGTGGTGGTCTGCAGCGCTGAAGTCATAGTTAAAATAATGTGGTCACAGTTTTAAAAACTTCTTACAGTTTTAAAAGTTTATCGTGAGGTTTATCTGCACTCAGCGGTTTGTAAACCTTGACCACGGCTAATAAAGAAGCCATTGGCAGCTAGTCTTTACCGCAAGCCCCTTGGGCTTCTACGAGCGGCTAAGTAATGTCGCAAGGTTTAAAACCCCTATGCGTAGCGCTTGTGTTAAGTGCTTAAGCACTTACACAAAGTGCTCGGCGCTTAAAAAAAAATTAAAAAAAAATCAATAAACCGTCGGATAGCAAAATTAAAAAAACAATTTTTTTAATAAATGTTGACTGTACCTACAACCTTCGAGGTGTATGCCTCCCGAATAAAAAAATTGTCCCGAAAACAACTTTTGTCGAATATAAGCAAATTATATATTAAAATTCATGAAATCAATCGCCTGAATGCAATGGCAGGGTTATTTTTTGCCAAAAATGCTCCCACAAAAAATTGTTTTTCATATCTAAGCTCCAAACCCTTGTTTGCCAAAGTTGCAACTGATGACCAAATTGAGTGAACTAAAAACCAAATTTAACTTTCTCAAGCCTCCTAGACGCAATGGGACAGCCAAAAAATACTACCACTATAGCCAAAAGTGCTACAATCACCAGATCTCACCAAAAAGCATACATGTAATATAAGATTAACAGATCTATGCAAATCCTTTCTGATTCTCAAAATCGTATTGAAACACAAAAGAAGAGCATACGAGAATTTAGAAGATCGTGATAGAAACTCAAATCACAATGAAAATTTGATAGTAAAAACCGTCTAAGAAAAAATGAAGGGGCTTACTAGATTCAAAGCTTTAATACCATGTAAAAGTGAGCAACCAAGATCTTCAATCTGCAACACCAAATAACCTCCACAAACAATAGAGAGAAGCAACAATGAAAAATGTTATTCCATCAAACAAGAATTACAATATGATCAAGATGCAAAATATGCAAGAGATATCTTGCTTATAAAGGCAAAGTGAGAGACAGGATTAGACAAGATTATGATAATTGTCTTAATCCTATCACATGAAACAACTAACTCTTAACTACCTAGGATAATGTAAAATCTAAATAAAACAACTAAGACTTCTATATGAAAACTTATATCCTAAGTAAACATGTGAATAAATCCCCTACATCCCTAGTAAAGAATTAATTAGGTACAAGACTTTATTCACACCAACGAGTGTTTCATTTAAGTGTTTTAGTTAGCTACTTTACTTTTTATTTAAAATTGAACTCTTAAAAAATGACAATCAGTTCAAATTAAGTAAATGTACACTGCTGATTCATCCTAATATAATTGATGAAATTACTCTCAAAAGAACCTTGTTTTCCTTTCGTCAAAATCAATTTCCATCCATTGAGAACCTTGTTTTCCTTTCGTCAAAATCAATTTCCATCCATTACACTTATTAAACCGTTGCTTGCTAGCAGCCCTACTACAGCAATAGTTAACTTTTGTTTTTGTTACCATGGCTGTTAGCTACTGTTAATCTCTGGTTATGTTCCTTTGTGAACGTTGATATGTTATCATTGTAACTCTCATTTTGTTTAATCTAATATAAAAATATTCATATACAAATTTCAACTACTTAGCATCACTTACAAAGCTTTATCGTACACCGGGGCGAAAATAGGGTTGCTAAAGGTTCATTGTCTGATATAAGGTTGTGGTCAATA
>VDFB02270651.1:598602817-598631968 GCA_007258455.2 Sequoia sempervirens | reverse complement strand
CATATCATGACAACCATATTTTTGATAATATGTAAAAACTGAAAGAATGAATCTTATATGTTAATGAATGAATGTGAATATGTTAATTAATGAATGTTATATGTTAATGAATGAATGTTATATGTTATTAATGGATGAATGAATGATTAATGTTATATGATTAGGTATGGGGAATTGAGAGTGATGTGAGGGGAGGGAAGGGGCCAAATGAGCTTCCACCGTCACGTGGTTGGCCCTGTTAAGTAGAGAATATTAAACTATTCTCAAAACAAAGAGAAGCTCAATAAGGTAATGCACTTTTCAATATAAGAAATGCATCGTTTGAAGCATCAAACCAATGTGTAGTCTGTATGTATGACCAGTCGTCAGTCTCCGCAATGGTACATTTCCACAAATATTTTTTTTTAAAAAAATTGATGCTTCATCGCAATTTTGACGAAAACCACTGACGAATCAACAGAAAGGCTCGACGAAGTTGCTATAGCTACGATGGAAATTTTGTCGTAACTCCCTGCACATTTCATCACAATTGTGATGACCTTTTGGCATTGCTACCTCGCTACTCCTTGCCCATTTCGTCGCACTTTCGATGAACTTTTGGGTGTTCTTCTGACGCTACTCCTTGCTAATTTTGTCGCAAAGTCAATGAACTCTTGGTGTTGTTTTGACGCTACTCCTTGCTAATTTCGTCGCAAAGTCGATGAACTCTTGGTGTTGTTTCAACGCTACTACTTGCCTTTTTTGTCACAAATTCAAAAAACTTTTGGTGTTGTTTCGATGCTACTCCTTGCCCATTTCGTCGCAATGGCGACGAACATCTACTGTTGTTTCGACACTACTGCTTGCCCATTTCATTGAATTGGTGACAAACTTCTAGTGTAATTCATCGATGGATACACAAAGTTTTCGTTGATATTCCAACAAAAGTTTGAAACATTTTATGATGCCATCGACCGACAATTCTTCAGCGTTATTTTGACGTTTAATTCGTTGTTGGACTTTCGATGAAAAAATAGCGACGGAAAGATTTTTGCCATTGCATCGCTCTTCCGACAAATATTTGTCGAACTACCAATGAACGATCATCGGGAAATGGTGTCAAATTCAGTAGTGGAAATGAAGAACCTCGTCCACTTGCTCAGATACCTACAAAACAATGTGGAAAAGGTTTTACCATAATGTAGAGAAAAGGATATAATGGACATAGTGGCTTAGGCTTACATCAGAATGGGAGGATTGAACCTATCATTGTTTCTAAATGGCCGAAAGGCCTAGGGCTTGGGTTTCAACCACTTCAAATTGGAATTCCTAGTACCACATCACCTTTACTCAAGGAAGTAAGTTCTTTTGAAGATATTGAGACATCCAATGAACCATTTGACCAACCCTACTTCGATTCCCCTTACTCAAATGAATATGAGTGGTATTCCCTATCTTCCACCTCTATCATGGACCTTGATAAACTATTTGGAGAACTTGACCAAATTTTGAAATCCTCCCCAAATCCATTGAATTTCTATCCACCAAAGAATTTGACAAAAGAGGAATGGTTTAATCATTACTATTGGGAATCTCTTGATCCTACCTCTTGGGAATCTAACAAATTCACTTTAAATAACCACACCCTAGCATTAGGCCCACCTTAGAATCCACCTAGATCCAAGCAAAAGAGCAAAGAGGATATGATAAGAAAATTTTGTGATTATATGAACAACTCAGCTTTTACCTTGACCCCTTTGAACTTTGACACCTTCGATGATGACATGCCCTTAGTATATCCCTAGCTCATCGATTGGGACCACAAAGACACACTTATCTTAGACATTTTTAAGAATGACGAAGCAATAGATGAGTTCCTGGGACTATGAGAAGGAATACCTAGTGGTGATCATAAGGCTGGGTTTACCATAGACTTGGATAACATGACATATTTTGGGGAATCTTTTCAACTCTCTAGTCACAAAAATAAGAAAAATAATGACAAAAATAAAAATGGTGAGTCTCTAGGTGAAAACCAAAAGGCACCTTTAGACAATGAAATAGAAAAAAATAAGGATGCATCTGAAGGAGAAAACTTCTCTAAGGCACCTAAGGATGGAGGTTTGAAAATTCTCCTCATTTCTTAGGAAAAGCCACCCATTCTAGTTGAAGAATCTATGGAAATCAACATAGGCATTGAAGAGAATCCCTGATTGGCATATGTTGCAGCATCATTGACAAAAATAGAGCAGCTAGAATTCTGCAACTTCTTCACACAAAGATAGATCAATTTTGCATGGTCATATGCTGACATGCCTAGGATGGATCTTGAACTTATACTACATCATTTTCCTTTACAACCAAGAGTAAAACCAATGAAACAAAAATTGAGGAAAATCACCCACAGATTGCTTTACTAGTCAAGGATGAACTGAAGAAACTTTTGGACATTGGCTTCATTAGATCAATTGATTATGCAGATTGGATTTCTAATCTTGTACCTGTCACAAAACCAATAGGGGGCATCCACATTTGTACAAATTTTAGAGATATCAACAAGGCTGATCCTAGAGATAACTTCCCTCTACCGAACATTGACATGATTGTTGCCTTAACAATAGGATATGAGATGTTGTCCCTTATGGATGGATTTTTAGGATATAATCAAATTAGAATTGCATCTGAAGACCAACCTTAAACAAATTTCACTTGTCCTTGGTGAAATTATTGTTGTAATGTCATGCCCTTTGGACTCAAAAATCCTAGAGCAACTTATCAACGTGCTATGACAACTATTTTCATGACCTTATACATACTCTCATGGAGGACTATGCCGATGATTTGATAGCTAAATCATTGACAAGATTTGATCATTTATAGTTCTTAGACAATATTTTTCAAATGCTAGAAGAGTATAAAGTAAGGATAAATCAGAAGAAATGTGTGTTTGGCATGAAATCAGAAAAGCTTCTAGGATATATCATTTCTAGATGAGGCATTGAAGTGGATCCAACCAAAGTGAAAGGAATAATAGACGTGCCTCCACTAGCTAATCTTAGTCAACTAAGGACATTACAAGGGAGACTACAATCCATCAAAAGATTCATAGTGCAGTTAGTAGATACAACACATCCCTTTCAACATTTGCTCAAAAAAGGAGTACCTTTTGTATGGACAAGTAAGTGCCATGAATATTTTCAATTGATTAAGGATTACCTACTTACACCACCAGTCTTAATGCCACCTATTGAGGGATGACCATTGATTCTCTACATCTCAACTACCACCTCAACACTAGGAGCATTGCTTGCAGATAATGAAAATGAAGGTCATGAAAGGGTAGTATACTATATTAGTCACACTTTGGTAGGTTATGAACTCAATTATTGTACCATTGAACGTGCTTGTCTTTTAGTAGTATTTGGGACTAAAAAGCTATGGCACTATATGCTAAACTACCAAACAATGTTGGTTGCTAAGATAGAGCCTCTGAAATATCTTCTAAGCAAAGTAGCATTAATAGGGCAACTGGCCAAATGGGTAATGATACTTAGTGAATATGATATCTAGCATGTGGAGAGAAAAGTTATCAAGGGAAAAGTCATTGTTGATCAGTTGGTTGATGCACCGATACAAACAGATCACCCTTTAATTGTAGATTTTCTTGATGATTTTATATTCACCATTGACACAGGCATGACATGGAAATTATATTTTGATGGGTCCCACATGAATCATGGCTTTGGGGCTGGTATATTTTTTATTACACCATAGGGTGATTCTATTCCTAAGTCATTCAAGATTTCCTTTCCATGTACTAATAACATAGTAGAATATGAGGCTCTTGTGACAGGATTACACATGGAAATGAAATGGAAGATCAAGAACCTATAGGTTTATGGTGATTCTCAACTAGTAATCCGATAGGTAAATGATGACTATGAGACTAAGGATGATAAGCTTGCTCCCTAAAAAAACATGGCAGATAGTTTCAAAGGGTACTTTGACAAGGTTAAATTTCATCAAATACCTCATGTTCTAAATAGGATTGTAGATGCCATGGCTACTGTTGCTTCACTCTTGGACATACCGAGCAATGTGCCCAAATTTAAGTTTTTGGTAGAATAGCTTTTGGTCCCTGCCTATGACATCTTGGATTTGGAGATGGTGTGTGAGATTGTTGGTCCCAATTCCCCATGGTATAAAGACATCTATGACTATCTCCTTGCTGATATCATACCACCCAACCTTTCCAACAACCAACTTAGGACATTTCTCCATAAATTATCCAAGTACACCATCATCGGAGACACCCTTTATAGATGTTCCCTAGACAATACCCTATTGAGATGTCTTGATATTGATGAAGCACAGGAAACCTTGCATGGGGTACATGAGGGTATATGTGGATCCCATTCTAGTAGTCCTACCTTAGCTAAGAAGATTATGTGACTGGGTTACTATTGGCCTACCATGAAAAAAGACTCGTATGTCTTTGTCAAGAAATGTCGTCAATGTCAGGTACACAAAGACTTGATACATGCACCAGAATAGGAGCTCCATCCCATAACATCACCATGGCCCTTTGCCCAATGGGTACTCAACCTCATAGGTAAGATACATCCCACATCATCCAATGACCATAAGTTCATTATTACTTCCATTTAGTATTTTACTAAGTGTATTGAGGCTATTCCCATGACCTACATCACCAAAACATAGATTTCTAAGTTTATCCTAAACTATATCATCTGTCGATATGGTGTCCCTCAATCCATTATCACAGATAATGGTAGTCCATTCAAGAACCAAGAATCTCATCGTCTTTGTGAAGAGTTCCATATCCAACACCATTTTTCCACCCCATATTACCCATAAGGTAATGGCCAAGTTGAGGCATCTAATAAAACAATCATCAAAATCCTCAAAAAGACTATCAATGATGTTGGTCGTGATTAGCATTTACAACTTAATCCAACCTTACAGGCTTACCACACAAGCATCTGTACTCTCATTGGAACCACTCCATATTCCATTGTATTTGGCTCTAGGTCCATCTTGCCTATTGAGGTCCAAATTCCTTCCTTAAGGGTATCCTTGAAAGGGCATATTGATGATGAAGAGTACTGAGTTTCAAGACTACATGAGCTAGAGTTCCCAGATGAATGAAGACAAAAGGAACTAGATAATCTCCAATCATATCAAAATCATCTTTGTTGCAGCTACAATAGGAAAGTCTTGAATAGAAACTTTGGCATTGGTGACTTGGTCTTAATGGAGAATCCCAAGAATCAAGCTGAAAGAGAAAAACCAGGAAAGTTTGAACCAAACCAGTTAGGATCCTACATTGTCACATAAGATTTTGGATTAGGAGCATATCAAATATCTACTCCTGAAGGAGATCCATTGTTAGCACCCATCAATAGTCTTCATCTAAAAAATTTCTACACATAGCTTTTGAGAGCCTTGTCTTAATTATCAAAAAAAAAAAATGGAAAAAATCAATCAAAAAAATTGTTACCTAGGTGAAAACCTAGCAAACAGGCATCTTGGTAACATAAAAAAAATCAAAAAATCAATAAAATAGTAAAGAAAAGTAAGTTGTCCAATAGTGAAAACCATTTCAGTGGTGCTTTGGATAAGTACCATGGTGAAAACCTGGCAAACAGGTGTCGTGTGTAGTCAACATTGCTTTGTTGTCTACCATCATTCCAATTTGACTTCCTTGTACATACCACCTATACTTCTTATCTATACCTTGTACATATCATATCTTTCCCATCCATTTCTTGTACATACCATTCATAATAAATGGTTATCTTTTCCATAAATTGGAACGATTGACATCGAGTGCACTTCTTATCCCCCATTCCATCCTACTCATAATCAATTGGTCTTATACTTGACTAGGGGCAAGTAATTGACTTATGTCATATTGGTTCTTAGATTGGTTGTTCTGAAGACATAAAACCATCGAGAAAATCTAAAAACATTACAAAATGTCCTAAAAAAATCAAAACATGTCAAAAAATCAAAAAAATAGAGTTAGAGTTAGTCGCACTTGTCAGTCTTTGTCATTGTCGAACTACATTGCCTTTGTGACTAGATGTAGGAAAGGCCATCTACTGATGTTCCCCTGAGGCATTAGGTTAGTATTTTTAGGTTTTTTTTGTATAAAATCATGATTCAATTCATTTTTCTATATGACAAGGTCATTGGTCTAGTCAAACTACAAGGTCTCTCCGTGTATAACATAGGCAAGGCCACCAATTGATGAGCCCCTGAGGCCGCACTAGGTCAGTCCTTTAGGGTTCGTCGTCAAGCACAAATAGTTGTCAGCACATCATAAAAAGTCACACATCAACAAGATGAACAAGTCAACAATCTCATCAAAGTGAAATCAAACAAATTGCCAAAGCAACAACCAAAATAAGTCAACGCATGTCTACTATAGGATGTGTCCTTGAAAATAGACATCATCAAAACAAATCAACTTATGTCTACTACATGATGTGTCCTTGGAAAAAAACATCATCAAAACTATAATTAACCTATGTATTATACAAGATGAGTCCCTCCTGAATGCAAACACTGTCAAAAAATCAACATGGCCTTGCACAGGTTAGCACATCAACAACATCAAACTCAACGTCTTATACCATATGTATCCTTCCTAAAACCAAGCTCTATCAATCAATTATCTTATCAATCAAAACAATCAAAAAAAAAAATCAAGTTTTGGAAAATATTTTATTGGATTTTAACTTTGTGGCTTGTTTATCTTATCATTTCATTTGGCTTTTACTTGGAATCATGTTGCTAGCTTTCTCAAGGATGTCCCATGAAGGATTTAGAGAGGCAACAGTGTATCAAAATTTTATTTTCTTTGACTGTTGTTTGTCGACTGTCTTTTAACTTTGGTTTTTGAGTCATGTTACTAGTTTCCTCAAGGATGTCCCATGAAGGATTTAGAGGAGCGATGACATCTCATGACCCGTCTTTTATTTGTTTGTTGTTTGTGGTTTTTCTTGACAAAAATACTGGAGCAATTGTGCCCTTAGTATGAGTCAAGACACTCCTTGTCTATGACTGTCTATTTTTAGTAGGTGGATGACCTTACACACCTTGATCTATCTCATATCATGGTGTTTTTCTTCGTTTGTATTAGTTAATTCCCAATTATGATTAAGTGCAAAGCCTATTGTGTTCTGGTGAAACATCGAAGATTGCTAATACTAACATCCATGTGTTTTATTATTCATCTTTCTACACTAACATTTCTTCTTTCTTTCATTATGATGGAGTCCTGTAAAAAAAATATATATAAAGCATCCTCCATATGCATTCATGTTAGAAACATCATGTAAATATCATACATTGTAAATCATACATATATCTTGTATTTGAAAAACACAAAAATATAGGCATCTATCATATCTAGGAAATCATGGCATAATAGGCATTCATTCATCATAGATTACATAATAAAGGTATTGCATGTACATAACGGTTGTAAATATATGCATCACATCATATTCATCATCATCAAATGTATAGCATCGCATGTAGATAGCATTGTATATATAAACAGTTCATTGCATCTCATAATCAAAAAGTGCATACATAACATCCATTGATACCATAAAAATAAATGCATACATCATCATATAGAATCAACATCACATCATAAGGTGCATAAAACATCATAATGTAAACAGTATAATACATAACATATGCATATCAATATAGAAGATAACATATCATATAGAACACATACATAAATAAAAGAATGCATAATCACAAATAGAACTGCACATCATATGAATCGCCGCCAAAATCATATATATATCACTCAAAAAGTGTCACATCACAATGTCAAATGTATCAGTAAAAATGAATCCCATAGGCTCTATGATCAAAATACAATGTCTAATGAATAAAAATCGGAATATATCTCTATCTGGAACTCCCACTACTCCCATGTGGAGAATGTGGAGGTGACTGATAGTGAGATCCTGATGTCCGGTATGCAAAAGAAGGCCTATCATATGGCCCAGTCATGTGAGGTCTTGTGACCCCCTCTGTACTCTGAGTCCTACTTCATGACCTGCTATTGTGAGCTTGAGAG
Source organism: Sequoia sempervirens (assembly GCA_007258455.2). Lineage (NCBI taxonomy): Eukaryota > Viridiplantae > Streptophyta > Pinopsida > Cupressales > Cupressaceae > Sequoia > Sequoia sempervirens. The sequence continues at coordinate 598,623,861 of VDFB02270651.1, read as the reverse complement.
TAACTGGGATCTAGTCTCTTAGGAGGAATCTCTCCCTCATATAGGTCCCTGTAGTAAGTAGCTCTCTCACCAGCTCTGACTAACTCTTGAGTGAAAGTTGTAGAAGTCCCACTGCAAAGACCTGTAAATTCTATGAATCTCTGCTTGGTTTCCTATCTCCAAGCTATGGCCTAATCCCTATCCATATATGCTTTGTATCTCTCCATCCACAACCAGTCCTTCTTTGCATCAATTCCCTCATCCTCTCCTCTAGAAACTATACTCTGGCTCATAAATCTGCTACCTCTTGATCAACAGGACCTATATCCTCCTATTGTAGCCGCCTCTCCCATCATCATCCCAATCCTCTAGAATCCTATCTCAAAGCTCCCACTCCTGATTATCCATCTCCTCCTCATCATCATCTTGGTATCTAGAAAGCATACCAAGAGCATCTATCTCCACCTCCTCCTATGCATGCTCCTCGACAATATCCTTCTATGTTGCATGCTCTATTGGTATATGGAGCCTAATCAGAATCAGAGGTTAAATTTTCCCCACTTTTATTGGCACGGTTTCCCCTAAAATTATTTAATGGGGTCAAGGGGTAGTGCCCCCAAGGTGGGGTCAAGGGGAAATTCCCTTGGCACACTCCATATCATGATATAGGGCAGGGTCAAGGGGCGACACCCCCGTGGGGGCTAGAGGGAAATGCCCCCAAAACCTCTCACGATTTTTATTATTTTATAGGCATTGGGTGTTATTTTTCTATTGGCCAACATAAAAAACCCTAATTTGTAACTGACATAATTATTGATAAAAGACTAAGGGTTTGGGTTTTTGTTGACATTGTATTGTAGCATTTGCAACAGTATTGAGTTGCAAGGATTACTGGTTGTAGTCAGTTTGATTTATTGGATAATAATATTGGACTCTCTATTGGTGGATGTAGCCCATGTTTGGGTGAACCAAATTAAATATTGTCTCTTGTTATTATTTCTATTTTTCTCATTCCTTTGTTTAATCTTTATTTGCATTTAATTGATATTTTCTGCATACAATTCCTAACATGCTCCTCCCCGTCAACCTCAACAACAACATCCTCTTATGCCCTACCAACCTCCAACATGGGTATATCCTCTTCCTCTCCCTCCTCCTCATGAATAGGTGAAAAATGTGGGCCTCATCCTCTATGACCACGTCAACCCCTATCACCAGCCCTCCAACCTCCTCCTCTCCCATCTCTGTCATCACCTCTGCCACCTCTACCATCGCAACCTCTACCTCTACCATGCCTCTCCACAGGTGCATCCTGCTCTGGATCAGTAAAGGGAACTAGCCCATGACTCACCCACCATGCATCATATCCATCTGTCATACCTAGATCAACTACTCCTCCTCTTCATCCCCACTGAACTAGATATAACACATCAATATATGCCTTAGTTGTAGCAACACGAATCTTTGGTCTCTATAGAGTGACCTCTCTTGATGATTGTGCAACTCTGCTCAGCCTCGCGGCTCATCCTGAACCTCTCCAAACTATCTCAGGACTCTGTTCAGAAAATGGATCTCAATAATGTGTACATGTGAAACTGTCAGACCAATCAAATACTGAGTCCATCGACAGAATGACAGATGTTGATCCTCATCTGGCCACTGCATGCAATCCATGTATGGCCTCCATATGAAATGCACCATGGTGTCAATGGAATGTCTGTAATAACCTATATCTCCTATGTGTGTTTGGGTGTTTTCCCTTGCATAGCAAAAGGAATAAGGAGATCCCTGCTCTAGCTCAGTTGTAACAGGAAAACAGAATATGGCAATGTGTTCCCATGCCCATACCATCAACAGTGTGGTACCATAACCATCAATTGTGCCTCTTTATATGCTATATCATGCAAATGAAAATATAACATGGCGAGCAAACATGGACCCCATGCATATACTACCCATCTCTCTAACATACCCACTAGCATCTCTCCCCACCCCATAGGAAATTCATGACCTCGACGGTTAGGCAGAACTACCCCCCCAATCAATGTACATAGCATACAATCTATCCTATCATATCTACCAGCTAGGAAATGCCATCTAATCTCATAATGATCTATTCCTAACTATCTAATATCATCATGAGGGTAATATCTACACATCTCACTAAAACCCTTCTGTGTATCATACATAACTTGGGCACACCTAATCAGCAACCCCAAAATCCTATATACATCCTCTAATGTAATAGTGGCCTCACCTATAGGTAGATGAAAAGAAGACATCTCAAAGTGCCATCACTCACAAAGAGTAATAAAAAAACCTCGGTTTGCATGAATAGTGGGCATGTAGGTAACATGATGTAAACCCAGGTGTCAGAGGAATTGTCTCTCCCCACTCCACAACTAATGCCGAAAATCAAAAGTCAATGGTCTAGACTCCATCGTATAAATTGGATCCAACACAACCTACAATGGCATAATGCATACCTCATGTCAGAAATCAAACAACCTCTTACAGTCCAAAATTTATTTATTTTTTGCCAGTCAAATGCAACTTTTTCTATCAAATGCATTGCAAAAACTTGATTGTGTCATTCCAATTTGCAAATGCGTTGAAACATCTCATATGTGTTAAAAAATAATGCATATGCATTCCTCTTATGCAAATGTGTGCAAACAAAAACCATTCCCAATCAAATACCATTAAAACATGCAATTGCGTACTAAAATCACAAATGCGTTTTAGAAATCTATATGCGCTACTATCTATAACATATGCGTTGTAGGTATATATATGTGGTGCAATAAATTTCAAATGTGTTTATTCATTCCAATGACCTACGCTAGACTAGATGTGATTTTACAAATGTGTCATCCCGCATACACATGCGTTGATCATGCATGCATATGCGGTGTTTTAAAATCAGCGCATTTGAAAAAAACTTAAAATGCTTTAAAAAGTGTGCAAATTTAAAATTTCAAAAATTGGTTTTTGACTACATATCGAGGGTCCAGTGTCGGAAGGTTGTCTGAACGTCTGAATGTGATATCCATGGTGAGAAGTGTGAGGAATGGGTGACATTTTTGCTAGAACTCTAGAGCACAAAATCACAATTTCTAAACTTGAGAGGTGAAAATGAATTGGTTTTCCACTCAATTTGTATTTATTCCTAGGGTTTTTGGTGGCATTTTTCAAACCTTCTATATTGGATGCACTATTTTCCACATTCTGATGACCATTTGACCTATTAAACTTCCTCCAAATTGATTTCTTTCACCACCATCGAACTTTTGGCCATCAAATTAACTAATCAGGACTATTTCCAAATTTTTTTGAAATTTTCAAAAATTTGTCATTTTTTCTAAGGGGGCATACCTTCACCTATTCCACATTGGGGTAAGACTAGCGAATGTTTCTGGTCAATTTTCTTTGGCACAATGTTGAAATGACATTGTATCATGGAGGGGGAAAACGCAGACACTGAAATTTGGTCTAAGCCTGCGACTTCAATTTCTTCATAATTCATATTTTTATGGTCATGATTAAATAATGTTAATTATTTAATTACTTTCTAAATTCCTTTCTCATCTATTAATTAAATAAATTTTAATTATTTAATTAATTCATTTCAACATTTATTCCTCAATTAAATAAACTTAATTATATAATTAATTCATTTTACTTTTATTCAAATCCTGATTAATTAAATAAACGTTCTTTATTTAATTACATCGCTAATTAACTTTATCCTTTTCTAAAATTAAATAAATTCTTATTTAATTTATTCTTATCATACCTTCGACTATAATTAAATAAATACTTTAATTATTTAATTATTCATAAATCTTTTCTTCAGTCAATTAAATAAATCTTAATTTATTTAATTTAATCCTTATGTGTCGGATGCTAAATTAAATAATCATTTAATTCATAAAAGTTTATTTTGAACATATTCTTCTATATTTAGATAATTCTTTAAGTTATCTAATTATTCATTCACCACTTAACTCGAGATTTATTTAAATCAGACAGTCATCTTCTGATTTAATGTCTGATTGTCTCTCACAAATAACCTCTCTATCTTAACCAGTCAATTATCTAGTTTTAATTCTTATGCATGTAAAAATTTATTAATTTAATAACTTTATTTAACTAATTAATCTATTTATGCATTTGAATAGATCGTTTCCTTTATTCCATCTTTATCTTTTACATGCAATCTTTATTCTTCTAATTTTTGAATACTTTCAAATAGAGATTAAATCATTATTTAATCTTGATCTCTATCTTTTAGGTTTTATCACTGACGTCACTACTAACACTTATCTCAATGCATGTCGAATCTTTTAATTTGAATTGTTTGTATATCTTTCAATCTTGGCCTATCATTTGAACAATCAATTTTCTATAAATTGACCTGACTTTCATCATTGTCTCTCCTCCCGAAATCTGATGAATTTTGGAGAACTTGTTTTATAATCTTCAAAACTTCGCTATTATCACATTTATCAAGGCTATACTTGCACACATACTGAAAATATGAGGGTAAGAATACTATCATGGTGAAATGGAGAAGGACAACAAAGGTTATTCATGGAACTATGTTGATGCTTGGTGAGATATTTTCATTTATACTTTCCTTAGTGATTTTTTGTTTAGCTTTAGTTTATACTAGAGTTTATTGCTATTGAGTTCCTTTAATCTTTCCTATTTTCATGATGTTACATTGGTGAACTCGATGTGAAGACACGATCTTCACAAATCCATAGAAATTTTATTCATTTTTGCAGGTATCGTACAGTTTGACGCGTTTGACGCACAAAATGACACAATTGACATTACGAGCCGCATATGACGAATGCAACAATGCACCTGACAAAAATTGACACATTTGTAACTTTCTATGATGCAATCGACTGGTAAAACCTATGACACATCTACTGCCTTGTGCAACACATCTGAATGGTGAAATTTCATAGTTCAAATTTTGAGTTTAAAAGGTTTTTTCAATTTTTTTTTATTTCGACTAATTTTTAGTTTGCAGCGTGTGTTTGAAGGAGTTAACATAGTGTTTGTAGCATGTAGTATAGAAGAAATTTTTTTGAAGCCCCTTTTGTAGGATGATCGTCGAAGATAAATTGCAAACTATTGATGAATTGTTTTGTAGTATGTATGTTGAAGACTATTTTGAAATAAATTGTTTGAGGAGATTAGATAATTGTCATTTGGGCTTAAAACTAACTACTATCTATTGTATTTGGTGTGAAAGCACAATCTATTTATTACCTGATATAGTAATAGAAGTATCCTCTCCCCTAGCACATTCATGCAGTACTAGGTGTAAGAGAAATTGTTACTGACTCTAGCAATTGGGTCTATCTTGGTGGGAAAAAGTACTCACCCCAAGACGACTCAAACTAGCAACAAATATTTTTCACCAAGCTACTCCCAACCGATATATAAATGTAAATATTAAGGGAAAGCCAAAGATTGTAGGTGTAGATTTGTTATGTAGACAAGATCATTGTATCTTGCCTCATGCATAGCCACCTAAAAGGGTGCACATACTAAAAGCCAATTGCTTTTAGTTAAGCCAAAAGCCTTCTATTTACTAGTGCAAGAGGTTAGACCTCTAAAGTCGTCTCACATTCATATGGTTCTTAGTAGAGATGAAAAGTATGCTATGGGAGTTTCATGGGTACTGAAGCTTGGCTACCCTGGAGAAGTGAGTGTTGTGGAGGGGAGCCAGTGGGGTCAAGCTTCTAATCATCCGCTCTGAATAAGTGTAGTTGGGGAAACCCAAGTGAGAACTCAACAAGTATTGTCATTGCTAGCCTTAAGATTGTATTTGTTTTCTTGAATTATACATGTTCATCAAACTTGAAATACATTATTTTCTGATTGTTTTCATTTTCCAAAACTTGATCACAAAACAGAGTCAGTTTACGCTGTCATTTATTGGAAAACTATAACAGTTCATCAGAAAACTACAATTTTCAAATAGAGTCACACTTATTCACCACAAAAATTCATCTGTTTACTCACCAGTCTATCACATCTATCAAAACTAAGTCCAATCTGTCATTCATAAAAAATTGAGTCACATTTTCTTTCCAGTGAGTCACATCTATCAAAACAAACCACATCTGCTTAATGAAATATCGCATCTGACATCCCAAGTCACATGTTTATATTGTTGTTACTAGAAACCCACAATTGAAACTTTTTGTGATGCATCTAAATAGGTGAGCCACATCTACGGTCTAGATCAACGCATATGCCATGTCATAGACCTGAACTATATTTTACCAGTACACTGTCTGAGTTTGAAAACTATAACTAATCAACCTTAAGGCACAATTGATATAGTGAGTCACATCTGCTTGATATAGAATCGCATGTGTTTGATACTCGAGACTGAATTTACTAGTAAAATGCATCTGATAATTCAAACTACAACTATTAAAAGTATGAAGGTTCCTAGTCCTATGAAGGTTTCTTGTTAAAACTAAATTCAAACCTAGGTTAAGCTTTAGCTAGTAGGTAACCTCTTTTAGAATCTTCCAAAATTGATCACTTAGACTTTTGCATATTTAGACATTGCCATCCTAGAATAGCATCATTTTAGACATTCCTTATTTGCAAGAAAATACCAAAAAAAAAATAGCTACATACATTCCTTATTTGCAAAAAAATACCAAAAACATAGATTAGATTCATAATCATCCATAGAATTAGTTTTTGCATCACTTGCACTTTGAGCTTATTCTCGAACCCCTTTTTAGGGACATCTTCATTGAGACCTCACAAGACTTTGTTAGACAAATTTGTTACTAGAGAAAAATTATTGAACCTCTTTTCAAGGATTATGGCTAGGGTAGGGGATTGTACGTTATCTCTGTTTGAACAATTTCCATTGGGTTTAAGGCATTCTCAGACCTGACAATTCAGGTGGAGTCGATGCTTGGTACTTGCAACCTACATAAAAAAAATGGTCGAACAACATATATATAATTAAACAATCAAACACACTGTGAAAGGAAATTGCAGTGTAGTAGGGTACTCATGAATGAGTAATGCGACACTGTCCCTTTCACCAAGGCACATATAAAACAACACTCAATAATCAAATCACTCATAATCTATCCGCTACATATCTATCATCAAAGCTAATTCATTACATCTTAATGCTACACTTCCACAAAACGTAGCATAATTATGCATACAACGCACACATTTTTCAATAAATATTCATCATTTACATGTAATAAATTTCACTTTATTCTCTTTACAGCACTAGTTCTCATAAAATATTCAATAAGTGACCATGATTTTACTCTTTTTGGAAGTGTGCACACACAATTTATCACTTCATAAACATAATATTCATAATCTAACATGAATTATTCTAATACGCACACAAGTTCACATCACTAGAAATCACATCCCAAGGCTATGCAAGGGTCCATAATGCATCCCCAATAGGAAGACTATCAGTGCATTATGCACTACACCCAAGGTCCTATCCTTTCCACCAGTTTTTTGCACCATTGGACCAACATCACTAAAGGACAAGTCTCAGGTTGCTAAGTGAGGATGACAGAAGGGAGAAAACATAAGCTCAAGAGTCTAAGCACTAGGACAATATAATGGGCTCATATGTAACCAAAGTACCCAGTGCATGAACCTAAGCTCTGATACCAAGTGTAATGTCCCACCAAAGAACCCCAGAGGAGGACACATCTACCTACAACAATGGCACAATTTTTTTTTAAAGTGCAGTAACAAGAAATATAAATCATATCTAAACATAACACATAAGTTAAAATATGTCCTCTAAGGTTTAATGAATGCATTAGGAACAATCCTACTTAACAAGGTCTAACATAAATCTCCATATTATAACATCAAATACAACATTATTAAAGATCATATAAGAAGAACCAATGACTACACATACAGTTTCCCTCGTAGGGTACATTAGTACATTATCATAAGATTACATCAATGCTTCCCTGAAAACAATGGGAAGAATACACCAAGATTACATTACATGATGCAAATGATAAATAGGTTCATTACATGTCATAAGCAAATATCTCTTGAACTAGTACAAGATTCAAAATTTTCTACATAAGGTACATCCTCCACGCTCATGAATAACAAGTGAAATCCAATGGAGGAAAAAACACAAACCACCCAACTATGTGGAACCCTAAGGTCTACTCCCATGCTAGGAGATAACAATAAGGTCCCACTACATCAAACAATCAAGAAGACATAAGAATAACACAAAGTGGACTAAACATGGCTCCAACATAACACAGTATAACATGAACATCACAAAACAGAGACACCTCTTCTAGAGGGATGCACACTACAAAGGGGAGCACAATACTAGGGAATGATAGACTACAGTAGGGAAGAGTGTCATCACATGGTATCATCATGGGTTATCCTAGCAGTCTGACCCCTCTACTAGCTACAGACCCCAACCCTCAAGTGATACCCATGTGGAATTACATCATCCTTTCATGGAAACAAGGATGTCTAGTTGTGCCAATGAGGATCTTGATGCATAGGTAAGGGGACTCCAAAATAACACAAATTCAATGAACTTTGCAAGACCAAAACTCTAACACTTCAAAGAAATGATTTTTCTCACAACCTTTCACTATGCTTTGCTGAGAGCAGCAAATAAGGTAATTTTGACATAACTTTCATAAGAAAACTCAAACACACTATATAAAAACTGATTTGGATACCAATTAATCCCTTCTATAACATTTATTAAATTCAGGTAGGGTTAATTTTTAATAGATTCCTCAAAAACTTGTTGCTACGTTGTCCCAAAGACTTAATTTTGCAACCTATCTTCAACAAAATGGCCATAAAACACTCAAAACACAATTACATTCAATGAGACCAAAACCAATAGAAAGATAATTCAATTATCCATCTAGTACAATAAACTAGAAATCATAAAAAAAATTTACAAGGCCATACCAATCTCTGAAACAATAATTTAACATTCAAAAATGTAGAAAATAAGGAGGTCTTTTATCGATTTCACTTTAAAATGTAACAACCACCTCTCCCCACTTGGATTCGACCCTCCAAGGCTTAATTTGAACATATTACATAAATTTTCCAACTGCCCTTTGAGTTTCAATAACCAAATAACTTCTTTTCTCACAATGACCCTTCATATTCCTCATTTTTTGCAATTTTGCAATTTGACAATTTTTTACACTTTTGACAACATTTGCAAAAATGAACTCATGACCCACCTAATAACCTATTTACTGAATCAAATGTGTTCAATATGGTCTAAATTACCTTATTACATGCTTCAAACATAAAACTAATTAAAATTTTACAAAATGGCCTCATGTCCAGGCATAAAATCCATTAGGTGCTCCTGCACCAGATCTCTTGGTAGCCACCTTGGCCCCAACACTTGCAATGGCCTTCCCAACTCATCCTAAGCCTGTACTAGCACTCTATGCTATGAGTGGGGAAACAAAAATTATCTTATTAATGTGTGTAGAACCCATCCCATGATTAATTAATTAAATGTTATCACTTGTTTAATCCAACTCTCAATGGGTTATCCTGGTAGCCACTTGTGGGCCCCAACCCCCACTTGGGAGCCACTCCTTCTAGCAAATAGAAAACCCAACACATTAGGCAGGGTAAAGCCATCTTGCACAAATTACAAAACCAAATGAATGCACACATAGAGTGAGGCATGATCCATCTTGCACACAAATCGCAACCATAATTATGAATAAGCAGTGCAAGGCTAAAGACCCTCATGCACCCATTTCAAGGACATAAAACCATTATTTTCAAAATGAAATAATCATGAATCCAATACTCAAGCTAATTTCCCCAATCCTCTAGAAGACCACCATTAACCACTTAGCACAAAGACTCCCTCCATAAAACAATAACCAAAATAAACTCAATATCAATCAAACACAATAATTAATAATAAGAATAAAAAAATGATACATCCATGGGAGACATTATTTTTACAACTCATGATACTTAATTCACCCTAATATCAAAATCAAACATAATATTCCATACAAATATTCAATCAAACATGACTTCCATGAAAGACATATCCATGATACTCACTATTTGCCCCCTAAATCACTTAATAATCCATTTACCCAGTAACACTTGAACTCAATAATTAATTTCATGGTAAATTTATCATTTAACTATAAAGAATTCATCAATCACTAATTAACCAGAAGGATACTCTAATTCACTTATTTAATAACTCCAATTATCTAAATATAGCTAATCAATTTTAAATATTTAATCAATGGCATTCTATTTCTTCATTCTCTTCTCAAAGAATGTTTGATTAAAATAATTAAACAAAACTATTTGTTTCTTGACTCTAAACTAAAACATCTAGACCTATCTACAATAGAACACAAATTTTACTAAAGTGATAGAGTTTTTGAATTCAACAATGGAAGAAAAATAAGTTTAGTTTCCAAATATACATATTTATTCATGTAAATCTCGTGATCTATTTCTCTTCCTAAAATAACAAGTCCATGAAATTCATATAGTTAATTCAAATACTTATTTTAATAAAAGACAACCCCAACAACCCTCTATATGTATACTTCGATCTATTCATCTCATTGGACATTGAATTTCCTAATTTGTCCATAATAAGATTTAGCAAGGAAGAACTCGCACCAACTCTCTCTCTATATATATTTCCTCTCTCACGGAATTTAGTTATGGTTTAGGTAGAAGATATTCAATTCACTAGATCACTCCCATTGCAACAAACATGATCCTAAAACTCATCCATTATGTGACTAATAATAAAACACCAAAAACTTAATGAATTCAATCAAGAGATAATGAGGCAGATCAAGGTGTTTATTGCTGCAAGTTTTCCACTCCTTTGGACACAAACCATTTCAAAATCATTATAGAAAAGTACAAGAAATATAAATGACTAAATTAAATAGAGAAATTGAATCTTTTATTGGATAAGATTGGAATAAATGAATGGGGATGATAGGAGAGAGTTCCATTCGTAATAATGGGAATCTTTGTGGGCATGAAAATATTGCATCGAGCTTTATTTTGACTATAACTATTAACTATATCTGCCTACCTATGTATTGATGTATGACCATACCTAGAAACAATAATATTTTATAAGTATCAGCTAGGGAAAGAGGTGATTAAATACGTCTATCGAGATTATGCACATTTATACTTGAAGCTCTTGTGTATTTCTCTATATCTTCATTATCTACTTTAATTATCATATACCCATTACTCTGCTATTTGTATCTTACTCATATCTTTAAGGTGTGCCCATCATTTAATTCATATGTTGGCCATCTAAAACTTATACCATCAATTTAGCATCAAGATACCTAACCAACAAATAAGGGTTTAAGCTAATATTGATAATAACACTTAATTCTTGTGCTTCCAAAACAACCCTGATTCTTTCTTAAATAAATTAAGGACTCAAATGATTTATTACCTCCAAAGGAATGAAGAACATAGACAATTATAAGCTATCGAATTTCCAAATATAACAAACAACTATCGAATCTCTAGATTGCATTTCGAGTTTGAAGAGTAAGGGTCATGTTCGTCAAATGGTTGAGAACTCACATGAGAACATCTGGAGATCTGTGCAAAGTTAGGATAAATTTGGCTTGGAAGATGAAGGCGATAGGTTATTTCTAGATCAAAGGAATTTCATTAATGTTGTAGACATGAAGAATAAAAGAATTATTTACTTATCATTGTTGTGAGAAAATTGGATATTACACTTATTATGCAAAACCTGAACCTTGGAATCATTGTTAGAGTTGCTAAAAACCTTTGGGTAGGGTCAGTTTTCCATGCTGCATCTAAGCTTTATCTTCAAGATTGTTGCAAGAGAAATTGTTCTTAGAGACGTGAACCATATCCATTATTTTAAACAGGTACGATATTCTTGTGGAGACTATTGGTGATGCTAAATGAAACAATTTGAAAGATATACCTGCGCTATACTAATGTGCACTGTATCAAATGCCCAGTAATAAAGAAGGGACATCCACCAAGTATAATAGCAGGGATTTGCTAAAATAACCAGTCAGATAAGTATAGATGCACAAGCGTAGAGGCAATCTTTACTTGGTGGATCTAGAGATCAAAGGATATCAATTGTAGGCTAGGAGAATGTTTGGCTTCAACATTTGAGATTTAGAGATAGTAACCATTCTCGTGCAGGGTGTAAGAGGGAGAGACAATAAATATAGGTGACTATTGAAGGAATAACAATCATTGAAACTTGAGAGATACATGAAGACATTAATGAGTCATGAAGCAAGTCAAAAATGATAGAATCCAAATTTGAGGGTATGGAAACTTTACCTGGTCCAATGCTCTCTCTACATATCCATGAAAGATTTCCCTACACATTTCCCCTTTTGTGTCTTCTACGCCAAGGATTAAAACATACATGCCTTCAGGCATAAGAAAACTCACAGGCAGGAGTGAAAGGAGAGCCGTCATGGAGTGCCCTGATTGCTAAAAGCCGTGTGGGGTTTTCTTCAAAAGGAGTTGAAGTCCCCTTAGATTTCACTCGCTCCCTCCTTTTACCTTGATCTTTTTCTTAGTCTGGTGTGGTCCTCTTCATTATGAGTTTAACCGCTATGCACTTCATTTCTTTTATTCATGTGCAATAATTTCCGTCGTATTAACTTATAATTGTTATTTTCATTAATCCCACTAATTGTTACAAGGTCAGTTATAGATAATCTTCAAATATGGATTGCATTTACCCCCTATAGAGCGGTTACAAAAATGTTACATGCAAAAACCTATATTTAGATCTTGCTTAAAGACAGACATATTAATGCATTGCATTTTAATTTATTTATCATATTATTATTTATTACTTCCACTATAATTTTTAGTTTTTTTTATTTTAATATTTGTTCCATATTTAATTTATTATATTATTTCATTAAATTCTTAATTGATCATAAACCATAGTTTTTAATAAATATAATTATATTAATTGTCAAAGTGTTCTTTTGACCTAATAATTTATTTTAATGCAACAAATAATCCCCAAGCACCAATCAAACAATTTTAAATCAAATAAATCAAATACCAAACAATACCTGATCACGAAGCAAGGTCGAAAGCGAGACCACAAACAATACTGACAGGGTGAATCATGGAGGGGAACTACATGATTGAAGATTGATCAAAAGAGAAACTTTACAAAGTTGTCACCATTGCTTTCAAGCCACAAAAACTCATTTGCAAAATTTATTTTTGGCTTTCCAACAGTGGAATCTAGAGAAATCAGGAGCTAAGATCTAGGGTCAGAGGATTGCGAAATCAGATTTTGGACCCCTATAAGAGAATCATTTTCCCTAGGGTGAATTTTTCCTTGCAAGATAATCAAAACCCACTTTTGGTGTTAGGTACATATCAGTCTTGCCTTCTCAGATCTTCTTGAAAGTTGTTGTTTCTATTTGTGCTATCCTTATATTTTGTATGTCAAGTTTTACATCATACAATTGAGTTCATTAATTATTTTATTTTTATCTCCCCAAAGTGTATTTTAGTCATTTTCTATTGTAAGGAAACAACAAGATCTTTCCCAATATGCTTGACTCACCTCAAGCTTGAAAGTGAATCTTATCCTTGGGAGATCTCTTTTCCTAATGAAACTAGGGAAATATAGGAGCATCACACAACACTTTCATTTATATCATCTTGGTGAACACTCATTTTCTCACATTTCATTTTAGTGAACCTAGCATTCTTGCACTATAAACTTTCTAAAATTGGAGGTCCTTCAAATCGTACATCTAGGATTTTGCATTGGTTTGAATTGCATCTCATTTATGGTTTTCAAAATTGTATTAGTTTGCATATCATTTAGGTTTTTAAAATTGCGTTTTGCATTGTTTAAAATCTCAAAAATCTAAAATCTTGCATACATATTGCATTCATTTTACATACTAGTTTGCATATTAGTGTCTCTCAATCATTTGCATTAGAAAATTCAAACAAAATTGCATTTAGAATTTTTTCATTTTTCTTGTTATTGGTCATCAAATTGTACTTACATTTAATCATAAATTTGTGCAAAACTATAACTGATAGTGTCTATTTGCAACTTGAACTAGAGACCTTATGCATAAACATAGAAACCCAAATTTTAATTTTTTCAACCCCTGTGCAAAGACCCATTCGCCCTAGGGAAAATTTGTCCTTGTATAGGTCATTTATTGAATTTTGGAGAATAAATTTGTCTCTGTCTACTTTATATCTTGATATTTTTAGATCTTAGTTTCAGTTTCTAGAATTATAGTTTTATGAAATTATTTGCATTCAAGTTAATTGGTCTAAATCAAGTGCATTGTTCAAAATAAAAATTTGCATTAAAAAATATATCATTTTCAATTTCCTACATTCAAAAATAAAAAAATACTTGCATGTCATATATGAAAATCACAATATCTTTTCACACGTTGGCATTGTGCTTCCTATTTTTGGATATTTGCTATACTTCTCTAGTACCTTTGTCCATTTTTGGAACAATTATGGCTTGGTGAAACTTGCATGAGTATTATGACTTGGTGTCGTATTGCTAATTCATCAATGAGATGTAGTTTGAGACTCATGGCATCTCGTTTCGGTACATCCATCCAACTCTTTCACTCATAGTGTTGACACTAGTCAACCCATGTTGGAATCCATGATTGAAATAACATGTCCTATGACTTCCAATCCCATTGATTTTGAAACCATTATTGCTCATGTTCCTCAAGAAAACTTGCAAAAAATGGATAAAGCATTAGAAAAACTTTAAGATTTTTTGAGTGCTAAATATATTGTTGGTATAATGGTTCTTATCATCTAGATAACATGAGAATGCTTGATAAAAACTAGGAATATAAATTGTGTGTAGCCTAGCTCATATTATTGATGATCACGTTCCTAAAATGACTAGTTATGCTCAAGCTTTGGGGTACACTCAAAGTCAAGGTGGAAATAAAATTCCCCCTACAACTGTGGCCTCTATTCCTACATACACTCATCCAACTATTGCAACAACACTTGGTGACCAACTAGCAATGCCAATCCAACTTTGAATATTTCCACTAGGAATCCTTTTAGCTTTGTGAATTCAAACCTCATATCTCCTAATCCATTTCCTCTCACAAACTTGTAATTCACTTATGTTGGCAACACAAGGGCAGACAATTGAGAGGGGGGGTGAATCAGTTGTCACATAAATTTAAAATTATTAAAATTATTGATCCTTATTCTTAGATTTGATTAATAACCATGAAAGCATAAATCATCAACACATCAGAAACACACATAACACCAATATTTTTTATGTGGAAACCATGGTGGAGGTTAGTCAATAAGATTATACCCTGTTAAAAGTATAAATAATAAAATTGGGAATGCACATGTATTCAGGAACACTTCCTAGAGCTCACTACTCAAATACAACAAGGCTTACTACCCAAAGGAAGACACACTATCTTACAAAAACATTCAGATTACATCCACAATATTTTGAATTGAGAGAGTAGCATCTATGAATGCCTAATTACAGTTCATGTTAAGCACATGAACACTTCTTCACACTCTACTCACTCTTCTTCACACTCTACTTCTACCTTCAAATGATTTGGACATTATTCACATATCTCATACACACCATTCCATCAAATGAAAAAAAAATTGCTTATATATATCCGCAACAAGAGATTACATCGTTACATGCCAACTTCAACAAAATAATAAAATAAATATAATCTGTTGGCCCAAATCAATAACAATTATCAATGGGAATCAATCGATGTTAGCCACAACATAGTGAAGACCCAAAATAAAATCCTCAAACACAAAACACCTTCAAAAATTATTCCACGAAGATCCATAGCATGCTACCATCACCCTTTCGGCCATGGACATGAAAAACATGAACACGCAAGAGAAAATCACCAATCGCAAGCACAAAAATCAATGTAGACATGCAACATGGATAGAGCATGATCTAGAAACATCCACAAACATCATGAATCACTAGAGAAGAATCCAAAACAACTAAACTCACTAGAATAGTATCATCTTCAATCAAGAACACCAACTGAAACAATAGAAACACTGTTAGAACACAACTACTCATAACTCGATCAAATATTCATGTGGATCTCTGAAACTTATCATGGATAAACTAGATATATTCGACAAAAAAACCTTTAATCCACAACCTCTAATCATCAACATAGTGAGCTAACCAATAGAATGAACTACTACATCACTTACAACCTGCAACTCATTTTATTACAATTTTCTCAATATCCTCAACATATACAGTTTCTAATGTCTTTAAGGCCAATAGTGTTGACATCAATGACAACCACATATCAGCAACACAACCACAACATCCAAAAATCTCCCCCTTTGGCATTGATGGCAACACATGATGTGAAAAACACCATCAACACAACTATCTCTTAACACTTACTTCCCCTTAGGTTCTATCTCTTTTCTCCTCAACTCTTTCACATGAATTTTCTCCCCACATGACTCTTCTCCCTAGATAATTCACATTTTTTCACATAATTCTTCTCCCCCTTTGACATCAATGAAAATAATCTCTTTTCTCCACAAAATCTCTAAACCACATATCTAAACATCTGACTACTCCCCTTGAGTAGTAGCCACCATAACATCAATCCAGATCAAGATATGACTATGAAATGCATAGACTGATGCAAGTTAATGCATCTTAGTTTTGATTAGGAGGGATAATCACCCCTAACTTCTCTTTGAGATACTCAAAAGTATCCTTAGGCAATGGCTTGGTAAAGATATCTGCAATCTATTCCTTAGTAGGCACATACTCCAATCTGACTTCCTTTTCACTCACTTTCTCTCTCAAAAAGTGAAACTTGATAGATATATGCTTTGTTTTTTAATGCAACACCTGATTTTGAGAAATGTTAATTTCACTTGAATTATCATAGAATATAGCAATAGGTTCATCATACACAACTCTGATATCCTTCAACATCTACTTCATCCACAATACTTGACTATAGTTGTTAGCAGCAACAATGTATTATGCCTCTACAGTAGATAAAGAAATGGCATTCTGCTTCTTACTTAACCATGAAATCATCTTACTTCCTAAGAAAAATGCACCACCACTAGTACTTTTTATTTCATTCACATCTCCTGCCCAATCAACATCAGTAAAAGCACTCAAAGTAAGATCATCATCTTTAGGATACCACATGCCAAAATTAATTGTTCCCTTCAAGTATCTGAAAATCCTCTTCATAGCTGTCACATGAGATTCCTTAGGATGAGCTTGAAATCTTGCAACAATGCATACAACATTCATGATATCAGGTCTAGTTTGGGTCAAATAGAGCAATCCACCAATCATCGATCTGTATCTAGTTTGATTTTCCTTCAGAGAATCATCATCTTGTGTCAACTTACATCCAGTCACCATGGGTGTGCCAACTGGATTTGAATCTTCCATACCAAAATTCTTCAAAAATTCTTTCACATACTTGGACTGAGATATAAAGATCCCTTTACCTAACTAAGTAATTTACAATCCCAAAAAGAATTTCATCTCTCCAATCATAGACATCTCAAACTCACTCTACATCTCATCAGCAAACTTCATGCACAAACTATCATCTCCTCCAAAAATGATATCATCAACAAAGACTTCAAGAATCAAATATTTATCATAATCAATCTTGAAATACAAATTACTATCAACAGTACCTTTATTAAATCCAAGCTTTAACAAATACTTTTCCAATCTGGCATACCATGCTCTTGGGGCTTGCTTAAGTCCATATAATACTTTCTTCAGCTGAAAAATGATATCTCCCTAATCAGTCAATTGAAATCCATCAGGTTGCTCAACATACACCTCTTCTTCTAGTTCACCATTTAGAAATGCTGACTTGACATCCATCTGATAAACCTTGTAGTTTTTGTAAGTAGCATAAGCAAGAAACAGTCTCACAGCTTCAATCCTAGCAACAAGGGAAAAAGTTTCTTCAAAGTCAATTCCTTCCATCTGATAGTATCCCTTACACACCAGTCTTGCTTTGTTTCTAACAATTTCACCTTGCTCATTCAGTTTGTTTCTAAAGACCCATTTAGTTCCAATTACATTTTTGTCTTTAGGTCTAGGAACAAGAATCCATGTATCATTTTTCTCAATCTGCAATAGTTCTTTCATTGCTTCCACCCAATGTTCATCTTTTCATGCTTCATTCACACTATTAGGCTCGGTCTTTGAAATCAAATAGTATTCTTCTACAATTTTTCTCCTAGTCTGAACACCTTTGTTCTTATCACCTATGATCTAATCTTCTGAATGATTTAGTCTTACATACCTTGGAGTCTTAGGATGTTCTTGAACTTCAGGCTCTTGTGATCTCTCTTCTACACTTTCACTAGTTCCTTCCTCTTGATTTTCTTGATTTACCAAAATGATTTGAACTTGATTTGAAGTATGAACTTTCTTTCCTTTGTTTGAACTATCATTCTAATCATCTGAATCATATCCATAGGTTCTGGATGGTCTAGCTATGTCTTCATCAACCTTGACATTTGTACTTTCAACCATTTTCCTCAATCTCTTATTGTAGCTCACCGATAGGCCTTGCTTTTAGTAGAATAACCAAGAAAGATTCCCTCATCACTCCTAGTATCAAGCTTTCCTATATCTTCATCTCTTTTGATATATCATTTACTCCCAAAGATTTTGAAATATCTAATAGTAGGTTTATGACCATACCATAGCTCATAAGGAGTCTTACCAGTATCACCTTTGACTTGTACCCGATTGAGTGTGTAAACAATAGTACTCATAGCTTCTCTCTAGTAGATATGAGGGACATTTTATTCTAGCATCATAGTTCTAGTAGCTTCTTCAATTTTCCTATTCTTCCTTTCCACAACTCCATTTTGTTAAGGGGTCCATGGTGTAGATAGTTGTCTCTTTATTCCATGTTCTTCACAAAAATAATTAAACTCACCGGAAGTGAATTCACCACCTCTATCTGATCTCAAACATTTAGTCTTCAGACCTATCTTTGTCTCAACCATAGCCTTAAAAATCTTGAACTTCTCTAGAGCTTCAGATTTATCCCTTAAGAAAGTAACCCACATCATTCTAGAATAATCATCAATAAGTAACATGAAATACCTGTATCCTTGTAAAATTTTGACTCTAGAAGGACCACACAAGTCAGTATGCACAAGATCCAACAATTCATTTAAAAAATGTTGTTTGTTTCGAAATGAAATTCTAGTTTGCTTCCCTAACTGACATTCCTTGCATATGGTATTAGTAGGTTTCATCAACTTAGGAAGATCTCTCACTGCCTGAGTAGAACTTATCTTGATGATATTATCAAAGTTTACATGACACATTCTCCTATGCCGCAACAAAATTTCATCAACTTGAGCAATCGAACAACTTTTACTAGCAACACTCAAGTGAAATATATTACCTTTTGTTTTTGCACCTAATGCAATCACATTTTCAGAACTTCCCAATATTCTGCACTTTCCATCCTTGAATTGAAGATTGTATCCCTTGTCAACCATCTATCCAACACTTAAAATATTATGCTTCAAACCTTCCACATATAGGACATCATCAGTATTATGATTACCATCAAGAGAAATGCATCCTTCGCCATAGATTACACCTACTTTATCATCACCAAATCTTACAACACCACCATTATACTTTTCCAAGCTCACAAATTTAAATTTCACCTGTCATGTGATGAGAGCATCCTCTATCAATCACCCATTCATCTTTCTCTTCAACTCGAGTAGCTAGGGTTTTCTCCACATTTGTACAATTAGCAGATTCAGTAGGAGTAGGATTATTTTCCTTGATAGAAATAAATACCCATTCTTCCTCACTTACATTCCCTTTATCAGATTCATCATATGTGACACCTTGATTAGCAGCATAACAACACTTTCCTTGAAATCTAGGCTTGTTAGTTCTTGGCTTAGGAACTCTTTCTGGACACCTTGAGGAAAAATG
This sequence comes from Sequoia sempervirens, assembly GCA_007258455.2. NCBI lineage: Eukaryota > Viridiplantae > Streptophyta > Pinopsida > Cupressales > Cupressaceae > Sequoia > Sequoia sempervirens. The sequence goes on along the minus strand of VDFB02270651.1, from coordinate 598,603,745 downwards.
ACCTATCGTACTACAAGAAAAACATTTAATAGGAAACTTCCCTTTATACTTACCTTCTCCTCTGGCTTCCCTTTTGACAATAAGTGCTTCAAGCTCATCTAGTTGTCTCTCTTCTTCTTCAATCTCTCTCATTTCTTCCTCATACTTGAATATCTTTCTAGAAGAACTTTCACCCAAATCATATCTTTGTTTATCCCTTTCAGAGGTAGTAGCCTTGAATACATATTCTCTCTTAGGAAGAGCATCACCAAATTCACTCAACTCAAAAGCAGTAAGCTTACTAATCAACATATCTTTAGTAACATTTGTCATAGTCTGGAGCTCCTCAATAGTAGTAGCTTTGACTTTGTATGCAACAGGCAAGGATCTAAGCACTTTAGCAACAATCTCTAATTCTTCCAATTGTCCACCAACACATCTGATACCACACACAAGTTCATTCACTCTCTGCATGAAATAAGTAATGTTCTCATCATAACCCATTATCAACATTTCATATTTCCCTTTCAGACTTTGCAGCTTAGCAATCTTCACATTAGCATCACCTTCATACAAAGTTTCCAACTTTTTTGAGATCTCATAAGCAATCTTTAGATCCATCACATTTTTCATCTCAGAATCAGTCAAAGCACTCAACAATGCTTCCTTAGACCTGATATTGTATTTGAAATCCTTAATTTAGTAGTAGTAGAAGGACCATTCTATGGGATAACATACTTGGGTATGTGCAGGATCATCATGGAAAAAACAGGCCCTTAAGTGGCAATGAAAATTCAAAAAAATCAAAGTTAGGAAACTTGACATAAAAATTTGAATAAGTTATCTATATTATTTCAAAAATATGTAAGAATAGAATCTGTGGAAAATTGAATGTAGTTTCTAAACTACTAAGTTTATTTTATTTTTTTATAAGTCTATTTGGTGAAAA
>VDFB02270651.1:598556336-598602717 GCA_007258455.2 Sequoia sempervirens | reverse complement strand
GAAAATGCCTGCGAGATAGCAAAAAAGAATTGAGAGAGGTTTTTGGCGGAATGGTCCCAACACAATCCCATAGGATTAGGCAAATTACATGGCATCCACGGTCTCTGAGAAATAGACCTTAAGATTGCCCTTTTAGCACTTTGGACTCTTAAGGGAAACTAGTGGTAACATAGTTAACTTCTTCACAAACTTAGTTTGAAGTAATTTCATTCTTTTTTGTGCATTTAAAATGGAGTTTTAAGCCTTCCACCCTAAAAGTGACCTCTAAATAACTTCAAACACCTTAACTACCTCATTCTTATTCATTTCTTTTGCAAACAAGCATTTTCATTCCAAGAGGCAATATAACTTTTGAGACTCCAAGAAGACATCTGATAACTCTTGAGTGTACTAAAATAATTCTTATGATTTTTGAAGAATGCTGATAACTCTATTGTAGGAAGGTGATGAGAGATTGCTTAGCGATGAAAAGCTTGAGGCATCTTATGAGGAAGTCATGCCAACCAAAGAAATGATCAAGCATGAAGTCACAAGTTGCAGCCATGGAACTGAACCTACTGAACCTGGAGAAGATGGTTGTGTTGCTGACTGAAAGAGCACCTCTGGATGGTTGTGTTGCTAACTGGAAGAGTACTTAAAGATTTAGAGGGAGCCTGCTGAACCTAAAGAAGATGGTTGTGTTGCTGACCGAAAGAGCACCTTTGGATGTTGTTTCAGTTGAGGTCTGCGATGAACACTTGTACACACCATAGTATGGTTGTAGCCATTATGGTTGATATCATGTTGAGGCAATATCTAATATCATGATGAGATGATATTCTTCTTTTCACTTATGGTTGTAGCCATAGTACTAGGCATCACGATGAGGTGATTTGCCTTGTGTAGCTAGAAGTATCCTCCCTAGCTGAGAGGAAGTGTTGATGATTATTGCAGCATCAGTCATATCCTTCTAGGGATCTCCTCTACATAAGAATAAATTAAATATAGTCAAAGCTATTTAATTTATATATATATATTTATTTGTGATTAATTCTAATTCATCAAGAGATATGAGTCAATGAAGAGGTGCATTTATGAAGAGGTCGACATGCTTGAGGCACGATTTATGTCAAATAATATTTATTATTTTATGAAGGCCAACTTCTATCTTGGGGGTGCAATCTTTGAGGAGGCACATTCTTTTTGGAGGCCGAGCTATATTGTGAAGAGTCACATCTCTCTCAGCTTGTATATATATTAGATACATTGCATTGTTTTGAGACATACATTTTTCATACATTCCATTTCATATCAAGTGCGAGTTAGTGAGAAAATCTTCAAGTGCAGATCGAGTTATTTTGAGAAGGCTGAGGATTATCATTTGAGAATTACATCATTGTATTGCTATGTTGGCATTAGTTTGTGGTGCATATTATTAGGCCTCATTATCGGCCTTCATTGTAAAGGAGTTTCTATTGTGATTCAATAATATAAGTGATATTATTGGCTAGTTTTTTCTCCCTCAAGAGGAGGGTTTTCCCAAGGTATCTATTGTGTTATTGTGTTTGATTTAGAATTAATTTTTGTGCATTAAATCTGATCATAAAACTAACACAAGTAAATGGCTGCATAGCATGTGGAATGAGGGGGCAGCAGGCCTGAGACCCCTTTAAAGTTTGTTTGAGTGGTTTCTTTTCATTTTTTGTGAGTTTTGTGCCAAGTTTCCTCAAAGAAATGTGGTCTCATAGAATTCCATGACAAGCTAATGCAATTGATAGCTGCTCCTAGTTATTAGTTATGTAATGTGAAGTAATTGCATGGCGCTTGGTTGACTTTCTAAAAACTATATTGTTATTGAAATTTTTTCATCTATCGGCATCTAGTTGTTACTTATGCAATGTGAAGTAATGCTTTGAGTTTGAAAGATGTGCAATGCAATTTAATCAACAATATGAATATAAACTACATAATATTTAACCATTCTTTTTATGCTATTGTACATTGACATTTAACCATTGCTCACTTGATTAAATTTTCAAAGAGTTTAATCATGCACATGAGGAGGACATTAAATTTTGATTGTCAACTTCTATATATATCAAATTATCCAATAATCAAGTGTATGCCCATGTACAAAAATGGCATCAACGCCAACTCAAACAAAGTTTTACAATATGTGGCATATGCCATCTCGGTATCTATTCAATATTTACATGCCAAAATTTCTATCTCATCTAAACTATCGGTGGATCATCAAAATGGAGCCTCTTTGAAGCACTCGTTGGCTCTAAAGGTAGCTGCACAAGAAAAATTCAAACCACAATTGAGATTAGTTATACTATATAATTTAAAATCGAATAATTAACAAAAAATCAATACACATTGAATTATAATTGAATTCTAAAATTGAAATCTTGATTACCTGAAATATACGTCTCTTCGAAGGGTCAGGAGTCCTAGAATATACCCCTCTCAAAGAACTAACCAAACCAACTTTTGTAACATCAATCTATATATGTGAACAAAAACATGAAATTGATCCAAGTTAGCATAGAATTGTCAGTAATAAGAACATATTTACCAAGCACAAAATAAAATAAACACATACCTCTTTAGGTTGATCTTTTTTTGTATCTCCTTGAGGTGTTTCAACACCTCCTCCTTCAAGTGTTCAAATACCTACTCCTTCAGGTGTTGTGGCACTTATCAACAATGATGTATAGCTCACAACCGCTATGCATAAAAATGACAAGTACATATGAAACTACGAATCTATGTCAATGTATGCATAATCAATAAAATATCTTATAAATCTTAATTCAATCAAATTTGAGTTCAATTACCTTTCCCTTATCTAACATTGTGCATCCATAGTCTGGAGAGTGTCGCACCTCACTCACACTAGGTGTTTCCTACAAGCAGAGAATAAGATAAACATATAAGTTAATATATAATTTCATTAATGACGAGCAAGTATACAGTAAAAAAATGTAAATGAGTGAGTGCGAAAATACATACTATGTGCATCTCGAGGCCAAATGAAATGGCCCTAAGGGTGCTATCAGTCACCCATGTGAGCTCCTCCTTAGACATTAACTATTAAATGGACCATGTAAATAAATATTAGTACTTGATATTATCTCTTATTAATATTCATTTTAAAAAAAATGCAAATTATGAGTTTACACCTTAAATGTTACCTGTGTAACTTCTCCAATGTCCACCTCTGTAGCAAGAGAGGACTTTGTAGGGTGTGCTCCACTCCCCTGCATGTGATCTGCTATAATCTCCACATCCTGGATGTCATAATCAGAAGTATCTAATGGCTACTCAGGGGGCTATACAATAGAACCCAAACACATTTGTTGGCATGTATTGCAAATATGTGGCACACAAATATGTGGACCCGAGGAGGATGATGTAGCAGCACTGGATCCATCACCAAGATCACCAGACTATGGCTAAGCTACTGAAGAAGCATGGGAAACCAAAAGACCACTCAAAGAGTGAATGGCCTAGATCGTTTGTGTGGCTGCATCCTCTGTAATATCTAGATGTTGTACTGGAGGTGGTGGAGAAAGGGGAGGATGGGGAACATGTGGGCACCTAACTACTCTAGCTGCCCTTGGCCTATCTTGGGGCATACCTCCACCAACGCCCTGGAAGGGTTTAATGTCAAAGTAATTGACATGATGCCTTAACAAAAAATCAGCATATAATTTTTTAATAAAGTAAAAATGTACATCAAGATTATTGTTGGGTGGTTTATCAAAAACCATACACCAACAATCCCAAAAGTTATCTACTATGCCCCTATGTGTGCACAATTTTATAGAAAATTTTGGTTTATTAACATTAACTGGCAAACCAGTGCTGGGGTTAATAAATAAAGAGGCTATTTGGGCTTTTTTAATTTGGAGATCTTTCACATCATCATAAGACAATCCATATGCATAATATGCCTCATGGTTTCTCACCACGAATTAAATGCATTATGTTGGGTGGAGAGGGTTTCTACATTTGTAATTATTCCTGTCAATGTGGTTGACATACAGGATAATCAAGGGATTTTCTTATAAACATCACAAATTCCCCTCAATTGCTCCAATTTTTCATGAATTAAGTCTTCAATTGATGGTTGTAGAGGTGGTGGAGCATTTGGCATTTCTACATTTTGATTCTTAGTTGGTGGATTTTCATTCTCAACTGGTGGAATTTGTGCATTCTCATTCTCGGTAGCCATAATGCCTGATTAAAGTTAAAAAATAATTAATCTAAAATTAGACAATATAAATGAAACACTATTTTAAAATCAAAATCCATTAAAAACATTCATTTTTTTATCAAAATCCATTCTAAACTCAATTGTTTCATAAAAATTCAATCAAAAACCCTATTTTGAAAAAAAATCCACAAAAACATTCATTTTTTTTATCAAAATCCATTCTAAATTCAAAATTTTCATAAAAATTCAATCAAAAACCCTATTGTGAAAAAAAATCCACAAAAAACATTCATTTTTTTATCAAAATCTATTCTAAACTCAATTTTTTCACAAAACTTCAATCAAAAACCCTATTTTTTAAAAAAATCCACAAAAAACCATATGAAATTATTCAAATCTAAATCAAAATTGAATCAAATCAAATAAAAATAAAAAAACTTACCTTTCCAAATTGGATTTTTCCCAAATCGGATATCCATTACGTGAAGAAGAAATGCACTGTGCGCCCACAGGTTCCTCACTGTCAAATGACTTCAAAACAACGCTGGACTTTCTTTATATATGATTTTTACAAATCGGATATCCGATATCTCCGATTTGAATTGGATCTCCGATTTGTAAAAGTAGGTTTGGTGTTTGCTATGGTGACACCCGAGCCTAAAAAAAGTCAACACATTCTTTTCACCTTTTTTTGGTCAGTGAAAGACATGTTTTTTTCCTCATTGCCACTTTTTGGCAAACCAAGATCCTGCACATACCCACCTATTCCTTGTAATGTTCCAGTAGGGTTCACCAATGCATCTTAGATGACACTCCATTTGAGTCTTCCATAGAGAATAATTTGTTCCATCAAATCTCAGACTATCCTTCTTATATGTTTCCATCCCAAATCACCTCAAGCTCTTAAACTTCTTCCAATGAACTTGCTCTGATACCAATTGTTGGCAACACAAGGGTAGACAACTAAGAGGGGTGGGGTGAATCATTTATCACAAAAATTTAAACTTATTAAACTTATTAATCCTTATTCTCAAATCTGATTAATAACCATGAAAACATAAATCATCAACATGTCAGAAACACACATAACACCGAGATTTTTTATGTGGAAACCTTGTTAGGGGAAAAACCACGGTGGAGGTTAGTCCACAAGATTATACCCTGTTAAAAGTATAAAGAAAAAAATGGGGAATTCAAATACATTCAGGCACATTGCCTAGAGCTCACTACTCAAATACAACAAGGCTTACTTCCCAAAGGAAGACACACTATCTTACAAAAACATTCAAATTACATCCGCATGATTTTGGATTGAGAGAGTAGCATCTGCTAATGCCTGATTACAGTTCCAGTTAAGCACATGAACACTTCTTCACACTCTGCTTCTACCTTCAAATGATTTGGACATTATTTTCACATCTCATACACACCATTCCATCAAATGAATAAAAAATCACTTATATCTATCCGCAACAAGAGATTACATCGTTACATGTCGGCTTCGACAAAATAATAAAATGAATACAAACTATCAACCCAAATCAATAACAATTATCAATGTGAATCAACCAATTTTAGCCACGACATAGTGAAGACCCAAAATAAAATCCTCAAACAAAAAACACCTTCAAAAATTATTCCACGAAGATCCACAACATACTACCATCACCTTGTCGGCCATAAACATGAAAAAATGAACACATAAGAGAAACTCACCAATCATAAGTATAATGATCAATGTGGACATGTAACATAGATAGAGCATGACATATAAACATCCACAAACATCATGAATCACTAGAGAAGCATCCATAACAACTGAACTTACTAGAATTGCATCATCTTCAATCAGGAACACCAACTGAAGGAACAAAAAAACTGTCAGAACATAATTTCTCATAACTTGATCAAATCTTCATGCAGATATCTGAAACTTATTGTGGATAAACTAGATATGCTAAAAAAAAAACCCTTTAATCCACAACCTCTGATCATTAACCTACTAAGCTAACCAACATATTGAACTTCACTGCATCACTAACAACCTACAACTCATTTTATTACAATTTTCTCAATATCCTCAACATATATAGCTTCTAATGTATTTAAGGCCAATAGTGTTGACATCAATGATAGCCACATATCAACAACACAACCAAAAAATCCAACAAATTATCCTCCCAACACATATACACCTCCACCATATTCACCTCCATAAAAAAACAAGACCAATGATTTTGTTCTTAACCAACTATTGCAAAATGTTTCATCCCTCCAACAAAAAAATTCCACATTAAACCAAAACTAAAATGGCCAACCTTCACAATATATCAAAAGAAACCCATTATCATTGGATATATTAAAATCACAAGTGCCACAAGGCATATAGATTCCTACATTTAAGAAATATGGTGGTAAAGGAGATCCTAGCAACCATGTCTCGACATATACAAACTTATGTAGTGACTTCATTTTTGAAGGCGAGCTCTTTTCTAAACTTTTTCCTAGATCCTTGAAAGACATAGCCTTAGAATGGTTTTTCTCTTTACCAAATAATTCAATTTGTTCATTCAATGAACTTGTTGATGCCTTAATCATTCCAAGTGTACATTGGTCCCAAGATGGCCTTACCTAATTTAATGCAATGTAAAAAAAATAAAGATGAAAAGGTCACTAATTTCATAGCATGTAATCAATTTATTTATTCACAAATCAACATTAAGATTCATGATGTCGATCTTCAAATAATTTTCATTGAAAATTTGCAAACCAATATTCAAGATAAGCTTGGGATGATGAAATTTCCCTCCTTCACTCACTTGTGTAAGACTCTTCACGACTATCACAATTTGGTTATTGTGAAGTGAAAACTTCCTCCAATTGTCTTAAAAAATATAAATCCATGCCTCATAATATAGTTTCCATCCATTCAAGAAACAAAATAAGGGATTTTAACAAATAAATTTTCATCAAACAAATCACCATGCCGAGTCTCAAGTGGCTGTTATAAAACAACAAATCTATATCAATTCAGGGAGAAGAATAAGTAGTTCATCTTGCTACCCAACATCCTTCATTCTACCATGTTGCAACTTTTGGGTAAAAATATAATTACCTTACCTCCCATTAGAACCATTGGTCCTACTAAACCTTTACCTCCAAACTATAATCCAAATGATTTTTTCCATTATCGCTAACAAAATGGACATGATATAGAATGATGTATAGTTCTTAAAAATAATGTGCAAGACCTCATTTATTCTAATCACATCAATATTGGTCATAAATTGCACATACATTTAATCATAAATTTTTGGAAAACTATAGCTGAAAGTGTCTATTTGCAACCTGAACCAGAGACCTTAAGCATAAACATAGAAACCCATATTTTAATTTTTTCAACCCCTATGCAAAGACCCATTCACCCAATGGAAAATTTGTCCTTGTAAAGGTCATTTCTTTAATTTTTGAGAATAAATTTCTCTGTTTGCTTTATATCTTGATATTATTTAGATCTTAGTTTCAATTTCTAGAATTATAGTTTTCTAAAGTTGTTTGCATTCAACTTAATTGTTCAAAACAAAAAAATTCATTAAAAAATATATCATTTTCAACTTCCTCCATTCAAAAATCAAAAAATACTTGCATGTCATATCTAAAAATTGCAATATCTTTTCACACACTGGCATTGTGCTTCCTATTTTTGGATATTTTCTATACTTGTCTAGTGCCTTTTGTCCATTTTGGGAACAATTTTGGCTTGGTGAAACTTGTATGAGTATTACAACCTTGTGTCCTATTGCTAATACATCAGTGAGACGTAGTTTGAGACTCATGGCATCTCGTGCCAATACATCCATCCAACTCTTTCACTCATAGTGTTGACACTAGTCAACCCATGTTGGAATCCATGCTTGAAATAACATTTCCTATGACTTCCAATCCCATTGATGTTGAAACAATTTTTGCTCATGTTTCTCAATAAAACTTGCAAAAAAAGGATAAAGATTCAAAAAAAATTTAAAATTTTGTGAATGCTAAATATATTGTTGGTATAATGGTTCCAATCATAGATAACATGAGGAGAATGCTTGATAATATAAACTAGGAATAGAAATTATGTGTAGCCTAGCTCATATTATTGATGACCACATTCCTAAAATGACTAGTTGTGTTCAAGCTTTGAGGTACACTCAAATTCAAGGTGTAAATAAAATTTCCCCTACAATTGTGGTGTATATTCCTACATACACTCATCCAACAGTTACAACAACACTTGGTGACCAACTAGCAATGCCAATCCAACTTTGAGTATTTCCACTAGGAATCATTTTAGCTTTGTGAATTCAAACCTCATATCTCCTAATCCATCACCTCTCACAAACTTGTAATTCACTTATCCTCCCAACACATATACACCTCCACCATATTCACCTCCATCTCAAAACAAGACCAATGATTATGTTCTTAACCAACTATTGCAAAATGTTTCATCCCTCCAACAATAAATTTCCACATTAAACCAAAATTAAAATGGCCAAACTTCACAATATGTCAAAAGAAACCTATTATCATTGGAGATATTAAAAGCACAAATACCACAAGGCATAGAGATTCCTACATTTAAGAAATATGGTGGTAAAGGAGATCCTAGCAACCATGTCTCGACATATACAAACTTATGTAGTGACTTCATTTTTGAAGGAAAGCTCTTTTCTAAGATTTTTCCTAGATCCTTGAGAGATATAGCCTTAGAATTGTTTTTCTCTTTACCAAATAATTCAATTTTTTCATTCAATGAACTTGTTGATGCCTTCCTTAATCATTTCCAAGTGTACATTGGTCCCAAGATGGCCTTACTTGATTTAATACAATGTAAAAAAAATAAAGATGAAAAGGTCACTAATTTCATAACATGTAATCAATTTATTTATTCACAAATCAACATTAAGATTCATGATGTCAATCTTCAAATAATGTTCATTGAAAATTTGCAAAGCAATATTCAAGATAAGCTTGGGATGATGAAATTTACCTCCTTCACTCACTTGTGTAAGACTCTTCATGACTATCAGAATTTGGTTATCGTGAAGCAAAAACTTCCTCCAACCATCCTAAAAAATATAAATCCATGCCTCATAATATAGTTTCCATCCATTCAAGAAACAAAATAAGGGATTTTAACAAATAAATTTTCCTCAAACAAATCACCATGCCGAGTCTCAAGTGGCTACTATAAAACAACAAATCTATATCAATTCAGGGAGAAGAGTAAGTAGCCCCCCTTGCTACCCAACATCCTTCATTCTACCATGTTGCAACTTTTGGGTAAAAACATAATTACCTTACCTTCCATTAGAACAATTGATCCTACTAAAACCTTACCTCCAAACTATAATCCAAATGCTTTTTTCCATTATCACCAACAAAATGGACACAATATAGAATGATGTATAGTTCTTAAAAATATTGTGCAAGACCTCATTTATTCTAATCACATCTATATTGGTCATCAAATTGCACTTAAATTTAACCATAAATTTGTGGAAAACTATAACTGGTGTCTATTTGCAAACTAAACCAGAGACCTTAAGCATAAACTTAGAAACCCATATTTAAATTTGTTCAACCCATCTGCAAAGACCCATTCACCCTATGGAAAATTTGTCCTTGTATAGGTCATTTCTAGAATTTTATGAGAATAAATTTGTGTGTCTACTTTATATCTTGATATTTTTAGATCTTAGTTTCAGTTTCTAGAATTACAGTTTTCTAAATTGCTTGTATTCAACTTAATTGGTCAAAACAAGTGCATTGTTCAAATTAAAAATTCGCATTCCAAAATATATTAGTTTCAATTTCCTACATTCAAAAATAAAAAAATACTTGCATGTCATATCTAAAAATTGCAATATCTTTTCACACATTGGCATTGTGCTTCCTATTTTTGGATGTTTGTTATACTTGTCTAGTGCCTTTTGTCCATTTTGGAAATAATTTTGGATTGGTGAAACTTGCATGAGTATTACAACCTGGTGTCCTATTGCTAATACATTAGTGAGACATAGTTTAGACTCATGGCATCTCATGCCCGTACATCCATCCAACTCTTTCACTCATAGTGTTGACACTAGTCAACCCATGTTGGAATCCATGCTATTTTGTCAACCCATGTTGGAATCCATGCTTGAAATAGCATGTCCTATGACTTCCAATCCCATTGATGTTCAAACCATTGTTGCTCATGTTCCTCAAGGAAACTTGCAAAAAATGGATAAAGCCTTAGAAAAACTTTAAATTTTTTTGAGAGCTAAATATATTGTTGGTATAATGGTTCCTATCATAGATAACATGAGGATAATGCTTGATAGTAAACTAGGAATAAAAATTGTGTGTAGCCTAGCTCATATTATTGATCACCATGTTCCTAAAATTACTAGTTGTGCTCAAGCTTTAGGGTACACTCAAAGTCAAGGTGGAAATAAAATCCCCCCTACAACTGTGGCCTCTATTCTTGCATACACTCATCCAACTGTTACAACAACACTTGGTGACCAACTAGCAATGCCAATCCAACTTTCAGTATGTCCACTAGGAATCTTTTTAGCTTTGTGAATTCAAACCTCATATCTCCTAATCCATCACCTCTCACAAACTTTTAATTCACTTATCCTCCCAAAAAATATACACCTCCAAAATATTCATCTCCATCTCAAAAAAATACCAATGATTTTGTTCTTAACAACTATTGCAAAATGTTTCATCCCTCTAACAAAAAATTTCCACATTAAACCAAAATTAAAATGGTCAACCTTCTCAATATGTTAAAAGAAACCCATTATCATTGGAGATAAAAATACCACAAGGCATATAGATTCTTAAATTTAAGAAATTTGGTGGTAAAGGAGATCCTAGCAACCATGTCTTGACATATACAAACTTATGTAGTGACTTCATTTTTGAAGGAAAGATATTTTCTAAGATTTTTCCTAGATCCTTGAAAGACATAGCCTTAGAATGGTTTTTCTCTTTACCAAATAATTCAATTTTTTCATTCAATGAACTTGTTGATGCCTTCCTTAATCATTTCCAAGTGTACATTGGTCCCAAGATGGCCTTACTTGATTTAATGCATTGTAAAAAAAATAAAGATGAAAAGGTCACTGATTTCATAACATGTAATCAATTTATTTATTCACAAATCAACATTAAGATTCATGATGTCTATCTTCAAATAATGTTCATTGAAAATTTGCAAAGCAATATTCAAGATAAGCTTGGGACGTTGAAATTTCCCTCCTTCACTCATTTGTGTAAGACTCTTCATGACTATCAGAATTTGGTTATCGTGAAGCGAAAAATTCCTCCAACCATCTTAAAAAATATAAATCCATGCCTCATAATATAGTTTCCATCCATTCAAGAAACAAAATAATGGATTTTAACAAATAAATTTTCCTCAAACAAATTACCATGTCGAGTCTCAAGTGGCTGCTATAAAACAACAAATCTATATTAATTCAGGGAGAAGAATAAGTAGTCCACCTTGCTACCCAACATCCTTCATTCTACCATGTTTGAAATTTTGGGTAAAAACATAATTACCTTACCTCCCATTAGAACCATTGATCCTACTAAAACCTTTACCTCCAAACTATAATCCAAATTATTTTTTCCATTATTACCAACAAAATGGACACGATATAGGGAAATGTATAGTTCTTAATAATATTGTGCAATACCTAATTTATTCTAATCACATCTATATTGGTGGTGTTAATGATTGAGGGAGACAAATAAGTAGTGAAACCAAGAATGATGTGATGAATGTTGACAACATATAAGACATGACTAATGATAACATGAGTGATAATGGGGATGATATACATAATATGATCAACCTCATTGATGTTCAACCTCGTAAAGACCAAACCAACTTGTCTCTTGACATTTCTTTCTCACAAAATGACATAATTAAATATGCACCCAATGGTCCTCTTTACATAGTTGGAATAATCAATGACAAGCCTACTAATGGGATATTAATTTATCTTGTGTGTGTAGAGAATGTGATCACTGGGGAACTCTTGTTTGTGTATGAACCTTACCAATATTCTTATGAACAACCAAAAGAATGGATCAAAACACATTATGGTTTTTCTTTCCCTACAATAGGTTCAATCACTCTCCCATTAAAAGTTGGATCGAAACAATTAGATGTCTCATTATCCACTGTCGTGTCATCAGACCAATTCCATGTGAAGCTTGGCTATACATGGCTATGCTCCATGGATTTCATCCCATCAGTAGTGCATAAATTCTTAAAATTTCCATTTGGAAATGAAATCTTACTTATGCATCATAGTGGTTTTAATCCTTTGTATTTTGGTGGGAATTTCTCATTGGATTTATTTTCAAATCTACCCAAAAGTTTAAAATAAAATGTATAGAATAATTATCTCTTAGAAATATCCCTCAACCCATGATTGAGCCTCCTATCATTGATGAAATGATGATTGAACCAAAAACTCTTCCAAGTAACCAAGACAAATCAACCATGATTCCCCCACTCATTTCACATAAAATACCAATATATAACCATACAATTCGTATTATCCGTCCTAAGATCAAACAAGTTTATAAAGCCAAAGAGAAAGTGGTTGGCCAACCCTCCATGGTTCCTTCTATTCCTCCCTTGTAGGAAGAAAATAAACCAATGGTTAATAAACCCACTTGTACACAATCACAACTTGAAAACCATGCAAAAGAGAGTAGGAATAGATGTCGTGTTGTTGCTCATAAGTTAGAAGAAAAAAATAAATAAACAAACCAAGATCATAAGCTCACTCAAACAAAGCATGATGATTCTCCACCTTCACCACATCAACAACATGAAACCTCTATGGACATTATCATTATGCCTCCTATTGTGATTAACTTGGATGATGATGATGAGATTGCTAATATTGATGAGGAAGTGCATAATGAGCTAAATTTATTGTTTTCCTCTTCCATGAAGTTAGATGATAACAACCACAATGATCCTATTAACAAGAGTGCATAACCATGTGTTGAACCTAGTAATTTTCCTAGCATGCCACTCATTGTTGCCCCTTTGGATATTTATCCACCTTTCACATATGATGAACAAGATTGGGATGTGGACAACCTAATTTAGGTTGGCTCACATGTGCATAATGTGATCCCTTGTAATGTGTTTCTTGGTTTGTCTTTATGTTTGTGAGCCTACATTGGATGACCCTTGTCACTCTATTGGTGCAAGGATACAAATGAAGTGAATCTCTTGTGAAATTATTCTCTTTGTTTCTACATTATTCTATCTATCATGTAACCATTACCTTTTTCATTTTTCTCATGTTTTCCTTTTGGGGATGATGCAAGGCATTGATATATTTAGGTCTCTTCCATGTTGACCCAAAAATTTTCCTTTATTTTTTCTCTCTATGTTTCAAGCTTGATTATAACACTATAGCAAAGACATACGCTGACCCTAGATCCATGGATTACATATGGGGGGCAACCTCCTTTCCATGACTGAGCCTTACTTGGAAACATATGTTTTGCATAGTTATTTCTAAATAAATCTCTCATGTATTAGAATTTATCATTCCTTTACTTTAAAGTAATTTCTCACAACATGGTGTTTAGCAATTTCTTTAAAGTGGGTGGCATTCAAAATCTTTTTTTTTGCTTATTTGACCTTGTTCAAAGAGTGGTCTTCTTATTTCATGTGATGTGTCTCCTTGGTGGTGACATTAGGTTTGATGTCCTTCAAGAGGATGACCTTTCTTGGCATATGACATTCCTCTTAGTGGTAATGCTATGGCTTGCATTCCTTAAGGTGTGAATCTTTTATCCCTCAACTAGTCATCTCTTGGTGATGTCAAGTGTGATGTTCCCTAAGTGAGACCTTTCATGAATTAAGAAAAACCCCTTTGATTATCATATTACCTTAAACCAAATTCTTGGCCACTGAGGATAACACTAATTGCTTACCAGTGGTGCCTTCATGTCATGAGTGTCTAGCATAATGCAACTTGCCAACCTTGTGAAAACCTTTGACCATTTTTCGTCGAACCTTATCAAAGTTATCAGGGAGTAAAAATTTTGGTATGGTTGATGTATGGTATCCTGTAGACCTAGCATGACTTTCCCATCACCACTTTTTTTATGGGTACACACCTAGTGTATATCGGGCTGCACAAGACCTTATGTGTTTTTCACTTGTTTAGGCTCACTGAGTCTATATCAGATTGCACTTGTGAGTATATTTTTCATGGTTGTCGAGTATAACACAATTTAATTTCCTCTAGTTCCATGTGAGTGTATCTTTGGACAAATATCCTAGGATTGATCCATACCTTTTGGACAAATAGTCAAAGCTTCATCCATCCTTTTTCTTTGCATTAATTATGACATTGTATGATGTTGTACCTTGTGCACTATTGCATGCATGTGTCTCTTTGTGCCTTTGTTGATTTTCCATGAGATATCAGATCTTGGGGGCTTGATCATGCTCCTTGATATTTTTCATACTATCTATCCAATAGTTGTACAATTAGACCTTTCTTGACTTATTTGTCTACTTTACTATGAGTTTGAGTGTAGTGCTCATCCTCTCACTAGATTGGGGGATAAATGTAGTGTAGAAAAATGTACACCTTTACATTTTCACACTATTTTTGGGTCCCTTAATTAATTGAACTTAATTAAGCTTCTAATTGACCAAATTATGAATTCCAAAGCCTTATTATTCTTTTTTTTTTAAAAGGAAACTGACATTAAATAATTGCCAACATTAAATTAATTTTCTGAGAAATTGTGTCTTGGATTTAGGTCCTAGGGTCCTCCTTAAGTTCCAAAACCTAATTTAAAAAATATATTTTGATGTTATTTTAATGATTCAAATTCAAGTTTCAAATGTCATCTTTTGGAATCTAATTTTTGAGAAATTAGATAAACACCTACAAATACATAATTATTTTATGAATTCAATACTAAGAATTAAAAGGAAAATTTCACAAGAGAAAATATTATTATCAAGAGCATTGAAGAGAAGATTTATCAGTCATCTACAACAACAATAAAGATCATATTATCATGTCAAAGTTCATGTGTGTTCATGTCATGTTTTGGAGATAACATTGTGATGTAGGTTTCAAGCATTCAAACATCAAATCAAGTGTCAAATAAAGCATTTGATCAAGTCATTTCATGCAAGATACAAACCTTAGAGATATGTGTTAGACTTTAATCCTCTAAGGGTAGACATTGAGGGTTTAGTGAGTTGTGAAATAGCATTGTTCATTCATCAAATTCCTATCATTTTATCATTATTTCATTATCAAGGTTTAACTACTATACTGGGGTTTGACTAAGGAAAACCCCTATTCACCAAAAACAAACAATTTTTCCCTCTTTGTACGTGCAGATTTATAGGTGAAGAAGGATTGAAGATTGATTAAAAGAAAAATTTTGCAATGTTTTCATCATTGTTTTCAAGCTACAAAAACTCATTTGCAAAATTTATTTTTGGATTTCCGATAGTTGAATATAGAGAAATCAGGAGCTAAGATTCGGGATTAGAGGACTATGAAATCAGATTTTGGACCCCTGTATAGAGACCCATTTGCCCTAGGGAAAATTTGTCCTTGCAAGACACTTATAACCCACTTTTGGTGCTAGGTACATATTAGTCTACCCTTCTCATATTTTCCTAATTTTTTTTGTTTTTGTTTGTGTCATCCTTATATTCTGCATTTCAAGTTTTACATCATACAATTGAGTTCATTAAGTATTTTATTTTTATCTCCTCAAACTACATTTCACTCCTTTTTTATAGTAAGGAAACAAAAAAGATCATTCCCAATAGGGTTGACTCAACTCAAGGTTGAAAGTGAGTCTTATCCTTGAGAGATCTCTTTTCCTAATGAAACTAGGGAAAATATAGGTGCATCACACATCACTTTTATTTGTATCATCTTGGTGAACACCAATTTTCCCACATTTCATGGCATAAGAACAAAAAGAGGGTTTAGTTTTAGAGAAGCGGTATGATAGAAATAAGGGATGAGCTACTGATTAAATGAATCAAGAAGATATCATCTCATGAACTACAATGATTGTAGAATATGCATAAATGGATTTGTTGAGAATTTTTTCAAAACTTTGACAATAAAATGCAATTAACATGTGTAAAAAAAAGCTCACTAAGAATTTATTTTTCTATATAAATATTTGCAACTTTAGTGTTGTGAATTTCATCCTAGCTCACATAACTTGATGGATCAAAGCATACTAGAATTGTGACAACTATACCATTTATTTCCTTCTTTTGGCTGCAAAAAAGTTGATTAAAATTGTACTCCCCTCTAGTGCCACAACATGCCTTAGTTCCATAAATAAAGCCTAAAAACCATGAAATTTGAAAATGAAAATCAAGAAAGGGGAGGAAATGAAGATAAAGAATGGTCATGAACCTGATGCAGAGTGGCAAGGGAAGCAACACCTTTTTCCAATAGCTTCTCTCAATGCACACATCAACTTCACTATTCCTTCCAACAAGCAACTTGATCACCCAACTCAACTCACACACCCAGACATGTTTGAAGGACTTGGGGATGCTATGTACACTCTCAAAATGTCAAAATAAGACCAAATAACCTGACTTTACACTCAAAAACTCCCATTCTCTCATCACTCTTACACAAGCCCATGCAACCTTGCAACATTGCCAACTAGGACAGTCAAAATAAAAACTTATTAAAGGAATTAACCAAAAAATGAAATCAGGTTTTAGAATCCTAACAAGATCCCCTACAAGTGTACAACTACATAGGATCAAACTCCACAAACAGATGATTCAAAATATTGATTTTTCAATCCACAAGAAGGCTTGGTTTAGGCTCGTCTATAGAAGGTTTGACTACCAAGGCACACCCCAACACCCATAAAGCCTTTATAAGGTTCAAAAATGCTCCACCAGACCCAATAAATACCTTACATCCATTATATTTACTTAAAATACTCAGAAACCAAAAGAAATGCTTACAAATGATCATTTTATGGACTATTTCAAGGTAAAACCAGACCTAGGGCATCACATAACTTTTGCAAACCTCTATTTTTCAATCTAAAAAAAATTTCAGCATGTAAAGGAGTCATAAATCTACCAATCCAATAAGTTTCATATTTTCCCCATAGTGGAAATGGGAGTTACATCCATTTTGGTGACCAAACCCTTGTTTTGCAAGGTTTCAAACCCACTTTTACTAAAATTGATGTAATTTACTCAATACTTGATGAAAATGATCCAAATCACAACAAAAAGAAATTATACTCTGCCCTCTTTCAAACCATTCCAATTGGGAGCCCTTACAATGATGTACCAGACTGTACCAAGCACATGAACAGTGAAAAATGCTGAAAAAACTAGAAAAACAAAGTTTTTTATTATATTTAATGCTTCAAAACTTCATCCATCAGCCTGCCTCGACCAAAAGGAGGATATTTAAAATTTTCCACATCATTACCAATGACCCTCAACTTATTTTTGAAGGAGGGAACCGTTGGAAAGTGTGATTACATCCTTAATAGTGAAATTACAACAAATGACAACATGGCAATTTTTCACAATTTTGCATTTTTTTGAGGCAACTTTGATCCCTATCACCTAAGACCTCAAAAATAATTCAATTGGCTTTAAAATAGCCTTATTAAAAAATTAAAACATCAACCTTGCATATCCACATACAAATTCAAATATTTTTCCCTCAAAGGCTACATGACAACTTTTGAAGCAAGGTTGCAAGTTTACATATTTTGACTCCAAAACTTAAAGATTCATCCTAATTCATGCTTGATGGTATTTTTAGAACTTATTAAAGAAAAAATACCTCAAAATAATAATACTTACCAACTTACCACCTTGCTAATCATTCAAATGATAAAAAATTGATGTTGTGGTGTAGGTGCTCCTGCACCAGAACCCTATAACTTCCTATGTTTATTTTGAATTTGTTCTCTAGTATTTTGTGTTTAAGGACATGTCTTACCAAAAAGAGAGTGTCACATAAGAGTATTAACATAATCTCAAATTCCTTAACATATCTAGGTCAAATTAGCCTAGTCAATCTATTAAGATCATTTAGTTTGATATACATGAAAACCAAGGTTGTTTAGAAATGTCTATATTTTTACATTGATTGTAAATCTAATAATTCAAGAATCCTATGTGAAATTTTTTATGTCTAATAGGCCATGGATAGTTTCAAAGTAGAGTAATTACCATGTTAATGACCTAAGTGACCCCCAGTTGGACCTACATTAGCCCATTTAGGCCTAGTTGGTGGAAATGTATGTAGAATTTGGCTAAGAAGTCCCAATTGCATCAATTATGACTAATTAGCACCAATTAGATCTACATTGGATCCAATTGGATACTCTACCCCCGCCTCCACATTACTTTTGATTGGTGTAAATTTTTGTTGAGCTATGAGCATCAATTTGGCCTACATAATAGTGAAGGTTGCCTTTACACCATCAAGTGAAAAACTACCCATTATCGATGCCAATGATAGCTTGATCTGTGACATAGTTCAATCTCATATCTCACAATTGGGTTTTCTTAGTCAATTGGCACCATAAGCTTCATGGTGTACTCCTATTGGATTTGAGTGTTTTACTAATTTATTGAGCCAAAATTTATCTAGTCTTATCATATAACTAGAGATGAATTATATTAGTGCCCAAAAAATGGATTACCATATTTTATTGGGTTTGTATAGATCTCCAACTTAATGGCATGTGAGTTAACATATATAATAGATGCATCTAGTAAGACTTTTCTAAATTCTTCAAGCTTCTCTTTGAGTAAGTTATTGTAGTATAACAACGTATTGTTGTATGAAATAATACATCCATAAGTGTTCAGATTAGAGTTATTATGAGGAATCTCTATTAGAAATGATGGAAAGCAATAGATTGGTGCAAGATTGGCCACAATATTGTCCTTTCCCATTATTTATATAATTCATGTTTGAATGCACCAGAAAAATCAATCCATGAAATCCCTCTCGGCCTTAGTCTACATAGTGAAGGGTCAATGGGATTTACCTTCATAGTTTTGCCAATCTGAGAAGCTACTTTAGGGAGAAACTTCCTTAACTTCTCCAATTCCTATCCAACCTAGTTGTGAGGTGAAATAATTATACAAAATATCAAGAAAGTAGAGAGCTTTACTGAAGACATTTGTGGTTGGTAGATACTTGTAATGCTTTCCTACAAAGAAAAGACAATAGAATAATAAGAATTACTCAAAATAAAGCAAGTTTGATCTATTCAAAATAATTTTAACTTTCTGACCTATGATAAAAAAATTATGGTCCTTCATTGCATATAATATTGGCTTAAATATGATTGACATAATTTCTCTGAATTTGGTTAATGACCTCAGTCACTGACAGACCCATACTCTCTTCTTGTTTCAAAGTACTTGTTAGCTTCTATTAAATGACTATTGGTGAGATTGGATGACTATTGGTGATTCTCAAGTTGTTTGTGTGGAATGTAAAGAAATAATGGCTTGATAATGGCATTTTAGATTGATAATCTTTGTGCTTTAGACATTAGCCTTTTTAGTGATTATTTATGCCACCATCTTAAATATCGTTTGATGAGCGAAGTCGCTTCCTAGTGGGATGCTAGTTTATTTTGAGTGATTACCATTTTATCCAACCATTGAAACAAACTTTGACATAATAAGTAAAAATATTCATATTAACTCTTTTTTAGATATTGACATATATTTCATATCCTCACTCTTCACTTCTTATTTAGTATAAAATCCTAACTTTTTTCTGAAATCTAGCCATTCTTTTGTCTCTTGCAGGATTTTGGATATTTCATTATTTAGATGGTCCTCTAAGTCCTTGATGAGGTACTCCCCTTAGAAAACCACACACACAACTAAAAAAGGGAGATAAAACAGAAATCGTAGAAAGAAACACTTGCTTTTATTATCTTGATGAAGTGAAATTACAATACTCAGAAAATGACATACTACAGCCACATGGGCCTTCTCATTATAGTAATTTGCAAGCTAAAAACCATGATCTACATTATAGGAGCTCCCTTTTGTAACCCCTATTCTCCTTCTTTATCCAAGAACTGTAACTACCTTAGAATATTCTAGAAGGTCTAACTCCATTTTGGTGCCAAAAATTCCATCATCTATTTCTCGCTCTAAAAGATTTTATTTTATCTTTACAACTTCTCAGGTTCATAATCTTCATTACAACTAGAAAATTTTCAATTGTAATATATCATTGGAAAACTTGTGAAGAGATCTACAACAAGATTTCTCAAGATCTACAAGATTATAGATTTTGTACCCTATTGTAGGGCTCCAAAGGGCCTCAATTTTTAGTTTTAAACTTCATTAGAGAAATTCCTTGGGATGAAAATTTAGTATCATCCAAATGGTACAAGATTTTGAGATGATTTTTTCACCAAAAATATTAACTCCTTGAGGTCAATTTCTATGTCCATAGGAATTTGAATAGGCTAACTTACTAAAAATAGCAGGTGAATGTTTTTGGTTGTTTCAAACTTCTAACTATCTCAAAGACTCTATGAGTTCTATGACCCCAAAATAACTAAGGAAACTACAAATAAAATAAAAATACAATATTTTTGGGTGATGCAAGTTTCCCTTGCACCACTGGATGCTCCTGCATCAGAAACCTAGGGTAATTTGAAAAGTGACCCTATCACTTCTCAGGTGTTAGAGGGAAACCAAGGCGGTTAACCTTAGCTTTAAATAACCATGATGAATCTTCAACAAACCTTCCTTTCCATTTCACCAAGTACTCTGCATATTTCCTATTTCTTGTGATTCTACCCACATGACTATCTATAATTTCTTCTATCTCTTCCTTTTATGATGTAGGTGCCAGAATATTTCACTATGCCTCTGTTAATTCATTCTCCTTAACTCCTTCATGATATTATGTCAATTTAGCAATGCTAACATGGGTGAAACATGAATCTAACTTGAAAAATCTACCTCATAAGCATTTCTTGAATCATGTTTCTTTAGGATCTTGCATGGTCCACACTTTATATTTAACTTATTGTATGTACCAATTGGAAACCTCTCCTTTTGGAAATGAACCATGACTTCATCTCCTACCTGGAACTCCTTATACCTGCTTTTTTAGATCTTCCTTATCCTTTGATCTGTATAGGATCTAGACTAGATTGCAATTTAAATGTTTAAACTTTTACAATGCTTTTACAATGATTATTTCAAGTTAATTAAAACAAAATTAACTTAAGGAAATAACATAAAGAACATAATCAAGGTGATTATAACAGAATGAAAAGAAATGAGAGACAGAAAGAGAGAGAAAGAGAGGTGCAAACAGTGTTTGATTTCGGAGTTCGTCACAAATGTGACTACGTCTCCGGGTCCACTCCAATAGAGTGTGACCGATCCGATTAATCTCCAAATCAGTTACAAAAGCACCACCATCATTCTCCAAGCACTTCGGCAGCGTAACGACGCTCTGATATGCGAGAATGATCTGAAAGAATCTCCACAAGACCTCTCTTTTGATTATCTCCACCGCTTCAAGACTTCGTCACCTGAAAATAACTTGTTCTATTCTCACCTCAAGCCCCCTTTTTATACATAAAATTGGCTCAAATTGGTTACTAACCAATAGATTTGACAATATTCACCTTATCTCTCCAAATTACAAATCATATTTTCAAAAATCCCATAATCCCCCCATTTTACATAATAGATCTTTGAAAATCTCCCCTTTTTTGAATATAAAAATCAGAATAAATCTTCTGAATCAATTTAAGCCCCTTTTAATTATTTACTCCCAGGCTTATTGTTTGGGAGGTTTTGATTTTAATCCTTTAAAAAGGATTATAGTTTGTTTTTATATAAAAATTAGGGGATTTCATTTTAAAAAGATAAGGCATTCGGTTTTCCATCTTACATGAAAAACAACCGATGCCAATATAGTATTAAAGCCAACGTATGGCTTATCGGCGGTTAAAACTTTTGCTAGTTGGGTGGTCGGCGGTTCCAACCCCGCCGACCACATTTTACCACTCACTACGCAAAATCCAAACAATAAATACAACCGGTGGGATTGTATGGTTAGGCATCTCTTCGCGGGTGCAACGGCTACCAACGACCGGCTAAGGCGCATGGAAGAAGATCTCGGGGTCAAATCCCCTAAACAGTTTTTGTTGAAACAAACCAAGAAATCCGTGGATAAGCAGAAGACAGTCAGACTGCCACGTGTCATCCACCTATTGGTTGATCTCCGCCAATGTGTTCGCCGACTCGGATGACGTCCACTGACTGTGTGCCACGTGTCAGAACGCTACTGGCCGAAGGTGCTGACTAGCCATCCACGTGTCGAGTTCTAATTCGCCGACTATGCCAAGTCACCTGCCAACTGGATACCACTGTGCTGCTGACCGAATGCTGACTGGACTGTGTGACTAGACTGCCACGTCGATGCTGACTGTGTACGGATGCCACGTGTCGGCCGCCGATAGGTCCGTACCATCTGACTCACATGCCACGTCACCTGTACGGACTTGACACATGTCAGCATCTGGTTGGTCCACTTCGGATTTGTACGGACTACTGACGTCATCTTGTACGGACGCTGACGTCATCATTCACCTTCTGGTCACCAAGTCAACCAGGAGCTTTGACCGCTGATAACTCTCGTGTCCGATGCCAGTTTCAATGAAGCGAGTTAGTTGGAAAGCTTGTGAAGCGAGCTCTTGGCGATGACGCCCGGTTTAAAATCGACCGAAACAACTATTTTTTCCACTTTTGGATGCCCGATCCCAGTTTGACCAAGGTTTGGCGGCCATTCTTCGATGCAAAGCGGACTCTTTTCGCTCCGTTCGATTCACGTTGGAACGAGGACAGAGCTCTTTACGATGGTGTAGATTTTGGAGAAAAATGAGACACTTCAATTTCAGCGAAAAATGTCCACGGATGGAACCTCCCCCAGCAGACCTTTTGGACCTCCAAAGTGGCATTTACTCGACAATAAGTGAGGACTTGGCCTCCCCACTTGTCCTGTATCCTCTGTACATCTGAAAACCTGGCTCACAAGCACAATGAAGACTGCAGAAATATTGTTGATCATAAACATAACTTTATCACTTCCATAAGCTTCTACATCAAATGTCGTAGCCACTAACCAACAAAAATTGACTAGCATCAAGCTGAACATCAATGCAGAAATGAAAGAAAATAAGTCAACAACAATATGATCCTTTACAATACGAACATTTTTACCCAAGGATTCATCAATGCTTTCAAGCATCCTTTCCTCATGCTGTTCTGCAAGTGCATCCTGCAACATCTGACCCTGGTTAGCTACTCCAAGTTCATGTTTAGAACCACCTGTACTGACAGACATCAGAGTTAATTCCTTACTTGCATTAATTACCCTCTTTAACTGCCCTGTGTTTGCAAAAGATTGATCAGTCTTAATCTTGCGAGAATGTACAATATACTGAATGCCATCTTTAAACAAATGATAATGATTTTGTTCCCTGTAGAATATAGCTTTCCTATCATATAAGTAAGGGCTACCAAGCACTATCCCACAGATATCCAACGGAACTACATCAAACTGTACTTCATCCACAAAC
Source organism: Sequoia sempervirens (assembly GCA_007258455.2). Taxonomy (NCBI): domain Eukaryota; kingdom Viridiplantae; phylum Streptophyta; class Pinopsida; order Cupressales; family Cupressaceae; genus Sequoia; species Sequoia sempervirens. Next base: position 598,578,791 of record VDFB02270651.1, on the reverse strand, counting down.
TTACTAGTGATTGTGAACCTTAAGGTGCATTGTTTTGTTACTTGCAACTTGTCATTTTCACAAATCCAACCTAGTGGATAAGGTTTCTTATGTGGTGTAGTTCTTAATCCCAAGTTATTTACAACACTTTCTGAAATCAGATTAACTTGAGATCCACTATCTATGAGTGCATCAAGTTTAGTGTTCTTAGCAACAACCCTTAAATGAAACAGCTCATTCCTTTTTGCATCTTCAGAGAAATCATTAACTGTGGAAGTAGAAGCACAACTAGCAATAGAAACACCAGAAATAGAGGCTTTACCTTTTAGACCCATCGCTGTTATCTTAGTCTCATCATCTGAATCTGAACCAAGATCCATAACAACATTCATGGATTTATCCTTACCCTTCTATTTCTGATTACGTCTTTGAGCCCACTTAGGCCTCAGTTCGGGATGTAACTTCCAGCAGTGGTTTTCATCATGACCTTCCTTGTCACAATGAGTGCAAGAAAGTTTCTCATCCTTCTTGACTATAGCTGCCTTCTTTCCTTTCCCTGTCTCTGCATTCTTAGAAGATTTCTTTACATCATTATCAAACTTGTCAATGAAAGATCCTTTACCCCTTGACTCTAAGTGTGTTGCTTGAACAGACACTTCATCCAAGTTACAAGGGTTCAAAACCAGGATAGAATGCCTAAGGTAGGAATGTAGACCTCCTATGTACTTCAACAACGTGTCTTGGGTATACAAAGGAACATTCAAAGCAATAGCTCTTTTCCTGAACTCATGGGTGTATTCTTGGACAGTTTGACCTTTCCCTTGCCTAAACATTTGCCAGTCCATCATTAACTGTTGCATATGTCCTAAGGGATAAAACTGCTTCTTAAGTGCATTAATAAATTCTGCCCAAGTTAAACTGACTCTACCATGTTGTGAAACGTCTGCCTTAGACTTACTCTCCCACCAGGTTAAGGCTGTACCTCCTAAACGAAGAGAAGCTAATTGGATCCTATCAACATCATCTATTAAGTTCTGGACTCTACAGTAGACCTCTATTTGTTGAATCCAATCATCCAATTTATCAGCATTAAGTTCACCACAATATTTAGGTAAATCAAATTTTACATCCAGTTTTATTTTAGGCTTATACCCACTTTTGAAAGGATTAGAAGAAATAAAATGAGGAGAAGATGGAGAAGAAGGGGAAGGAGAAGAGGGAGGAGAAGAAGAAAAGGGATGATCTGGTTACTTGTCACCATCTTCATGATGTTTCCCTTTCATGTCTTTGCAATCTTCTTGCTTCGACGAACCTTCTTCACGTGCCTTCCATTCTTGTCTCTCCTGAAAAAGTATGTCCACCTTTGCCTTCATCTCAAGGAATGCTCTTCGAAACTCCTGCTCACTGATTTCTTTAGGAACCTCCATTCCAGAAACTGACATCTTTGAAAATGTTCTACGCTTCCCGATCTTAGGATCAAAGTCTTCAAGCTTGCCTTCGCCTTTCTGAATCCTAGATCTCGTTAGCATTCAAAAAACAAATAACTGCAATAAAAGTCACCCTAAAGCTCTGATACCAACTTGATCTGTATAGGATCTAGACTAGATTGCAGTTTAAATGTTTAAACTTTTACAATGCTTTTACAATGATTATTTCAAGTTAATTAAAATAAAATTAACTTAAGGAAATAACATAAAGAACATAATCAAGGTGATTATAACAGAATGAAAAGAAATGAGAGACAGAAAGAGAGAGAAAGAGAGGTGCAAACAGTGTTTGATTTCGGAGTTCGTCACAAATGTGACTACGTCTCCGGGTCCACTCCAATAGAGTGTGACCGATCCGATTAATCTCCAAATCAGTTACAAAAGCACCACCATCATTCTCCAAGCACTTCGGCAGCGTAACGACGCTCTGATATGCGAGAATGATCTGAAAGAATCTCCACAAGACCTCTCTTTTGATTATCTCCACCACTTCAAGACTTCGTCACCTGAAAATAACTTGTTCTATTCTCACCTCAAGCCCCCTTTTTATACATAAAATTGGCTCAAATTGGTTACTAACCAATAGATTTGACAATATTCACCTTATCTCTCCAAATTACAAATCATATTTTCAAAAATCCCATAATCCCCCCATTTTACATAATAGATCTTTGAAAATCTCCCCTTTTTTGAATATAAAAATCAGAATAAATCTTCTGAATCAATTTAAGCCCCTTTTAATTATTTACTCCCAGGCTTATTGTTTGGGAGGTTTTGATTTTAATCCTTTAAAAAGGATTATAGTTTGTTTTTATATAAAAATTAGGGGATTTCATTTTAAAAAGATAAGGCATTCGGTTTTCCATCTTACATGAAAAACAACCGATGCCAATATAGTATTAAAGCCAACGTATGGCTTATCGGCGGTTAAAACTTTTGCTAGTTGGGTGGTCGGCGGTTCCAACCCCGCCAACCACGTTTTACCACTCACTACGCAAAATCCAAACAATAAATACAACTGGTGGGATTGTATGGTTAGGCATCTCTTCGCGGGTGCAACGGCTACCAACGACCGGCTAAGGCGCATGGACGAAGATCTCGGGGTCAAATCCCCTAAATAGTTTTTGTTGAAACAAACCAAGAAATCCGCGGATAAGCAGAAGACAGTCAGACTGCCACGTGTCATCCACCTATTGGTTGATCTCCGCCAATGTGTTCGCCGACTCGGATGACGTCCACTGACTGTGTGCCACGTGTCAGAACGCTACTGGCCGAAGGTGCTGACTAGCCATCCACGTGTCGAGTTCTAATTCGCCGACTATGCCAAGTCACCTGCCAACTGGATACCACTGTGCTGCTGACCGGATGCTGACTGGACTGTGTGACTAGACTGCCACGTCGATGCTGACTGTGTACGGATGCCACGTGTCAGCCGCCAATAGGTCCGTACCATCTGACTCACATGCCACGTCACCTGTACTGACTTGACACGTGTCAACATCTGGTTGGTCCACTTCGGATTTGTACGGACTACTGATGTCATCTTGTATGGACGCTGACGTCATCATTCACCTTCCGGTCACCAAGTCAACAGGAGCTTTGACCGCTGATAACTCTCGTGTCCGATGTCAGATTTCGACGAAACGAGTTGCGTTGGAAAGCTTGTGACGAGCTCTTCGCGATGACGCCGGTTTTGTCGACTTCCGAAACAACTATTTTTTCCACTTTCTGGATGCCCCTGATCCCAGTTTGACCAAAGGTTTGACTGGCCATAACTCGTGTAAACGGACTCTTTTTCGCTCTGTTCGAGTTACGTTGGAACCAGGACACTGAGCTCTTTCTGATGGTGCAGATTTTGGAGAAAAATGAGACACTTCAATTTCCACTGAAAAATGTCCACCGGATCATCCTTATACTGAGAGTTCATCTTATTGATATATTTCTTCATCTCTTCATGCAAATTATTTAGGTGCTTAGCAAAATCTTCAACCCTCGCACTACTCTTCTCTCCCTTATCTATCTTTCTCAGTTTAGAAGCAGTTCTTAGACTATTACCATACACAATTTGGAACGGTGATTTACCAATGCTCCTGTTGATAGAATTATTATAAGAATTTTTTCCCATGGTAGAATAAAATCCCATCCCTTGGGTTTATCTCCTACTAAGTATCTCAATAGGTTACCAAAAATCTTATTCACCACCTCCATTTGTCCATCAATCTATGGATGGTATGTGGAACTAAACTTCAAATCAGTCTTCAAGTTCTTCCACAATGTCCTCCGAAAATACCCAACGAACTTGGTATCTTGATTCAAAACTATGCTCTTGGGTAGTCCATGTAGTCTCACCACTTTTTTGAAAAATAACTCTACAACACGAACAAAATCATTGGTCTTATGGCATGGAATGAAATGTGCCATCTTAAAAAATATATCCACCACCACAAATAAAGAATCATGCCCTCTTCGTGTTTGATGTAGGGGCATCTTTTGTTGCATTTTGGGTCATTTTGAAAAGTTTTTATTTTTAGTTGTTTTTATGTGTTTTGGGCCAATAAGGTCAATTTGGACCACTCTAGGCTATTTGGGATCCTTTTGAGTCATTTTGGTGATTAGGATAAAAAAGATGTAAAAATTGCAATTTTGGTTTTTGGTAGTTAGAAGTCAGTTTGGCAGTTGTGAATGGATGTAATTACATAAATATGGCATGTAAACTCGAGTACCAAGGTTAGAGAAGAGATTGAATGGAAAAAAGAACATTTTGGAAGCATTTTTTATGTTTTCCATGGTGTAACAGTATGAAAACCTACATGTATAGCCTTGTACGGATTGGTACAAAATGCACCTAGTTGAAAAAGTTGAAGAATGTTGTTATATTTCTAATGCTTTTGGTTTGAGTGAATTTCATAATTTTTTGCAAAAGTTATGATCAAATTAGTGATTTCCATGTATATATTTTCACTATTTTCTGCCTGAAAAATCTCTTTTGTATGGATTGTACAACCTGATATGGTCAAGGGAAGGCATGTGGATGATGAAGCTATGAAATAAAGAACTTTTTTTTTTTTGAGTCATTTCATTGATTTTTGCATAAGTTATTGCATTTTTGGTGATGACAGCCCTGTACCCTAACTAGGGTTTCCAACAACACTAAAAAAATCATATTTCCCATTTGGTACAGTTAAAAATCCTAATTTTTTATGAGAAACTCTGTTTTGATACCTTCTAATTTTTTCCAAGTTTTGAGGCTGATATCTTTTGGCCACAAGGACATATGGATGACTGTCATGTTGAAAACCATGTCAAAAGGGAACAAAAACATGTTTGTTTGAGGGTTTGATATAATCAACACACTGTTTGATCATGGAAGGTTGGGAATCAATAAAAGGAATTGTAAGAGGCCTGATAAAACCAGTTTCTCATGCATCATTTTTTTTGTTGATGTTGAACCCATTAGGTTGTTGTGACAAGATGCCAAAGCTGAATTAAGGCTACACTAGACTTTGTTTGTGTTGAAGCATTGTATCAAAAGTGTCAAGTTGATCTAGTTTGAGTCTTCCTTTGCATTAGTGTCCTCAATAATATAAGGAAAAAATACATACTAATTTCCTCCCATTGCCTCTCAGGTATAGGTAATTGCTTATACAATCTAGTATTCTAGCTTGCCCCTTTCGCCATCTAACATACTTTACAAATTTGCACAAACTTCTTCACATCTTGTTGTAATTGTGTCCAATAGTAATGCTCACCAATAATAGCAATGATCTTATCTCGACCAAAGTGTTCAACTAATCATCCACTATGTTTCTTCTTGATCAAGTTCTCTGTTGATGGTGTTTTATGCACAGCAACAACTCAGACAGGATACAATATCCTATCTCTCTTGAAAGGTAATTTTCAACAATAAGTTATTAAAAAAAATCACCCCAAGGTCTCTCGGGTGTCAGGTCATGACAATGCATAAACAACTCAGATAATATGTGAAATGTTGGTAATCACAATCGGACCTTACTACAAGCAAACTGTATCTTTCCAATTTATCAGATTGTGCAATATAATGATCTCAAATCCTAAATCTAATCAGATGATAAAGAAATAGCAAAAGATAAGGGTGCGGAGATATGATAAGATCTAAACTACTTCTAGAATGAACAATGCAAATAATAGATATCTGGAATGGACCAATCTCAAGTAACCAATTCTTGATTAACCCACAATGCAATATCACAAGAACGGTGCAATCTTCTAAGGTATATAGATTTTCAAATCATAGATATTCATCCACAATCAAACTTAAGCACATGTAAATATATGGTCCAGGTTGACTTCACCAGCCTACTACAATCAGATAGTTACTGGGAGTATAGACCAGAGATTGCTATAGACATTCCAAATATTAAATCATGAACATCATTCACCAACCAATCTAATTCCAAGACACTAAATTCTAAATCTTTAAGCAATTTGAAAGATGAAACAACAGGAACCATGCAAGATAAACTAACACAAGAGATTTCACCAGGAAAACCACAATGTCTTCAATTGTATTAGATCATCAAAATGCTGCAACAATTCCACTATTCTGTAACAATGTTTGCTTCAAGAAATTAACTACTACTCCTACTACAAAATGCCCTAGCTCTTTTTGCTATTACTTGTCTCTATTATTTCTAGCTCCTTTTACAATGAGGCAAGAATGCCCTTTATAGTAGATTCCCAAGACAATGTCGGCCCAACCAAACATTTACAAAATAAAATAGCCAAAACAAGTCGGCCTTAGGAATTTCAAAATTAGGCACACATTAATGCCAATACATCATCAAGGTCAGCCTAGACACACTCCCCAATGTAGCCCGGATCAACACATGCCCTATAATAATAGGGAAGCACAAATCTCAAAATGGGCATTAATTGCCGCCTCCCTTATCCTTACTCTGGGCCAATGATCCCTGAACCTTCAAAAATACTTTATCTAGCTCGATGATAGGTGGCAAGGGCAAGATCTTAAGGCAACATTCAATGGAGCCAATCTCCTCTCTTGATTGTTTAACAGTCTTATTCCAATCATCTTTGTGGGCCTGATACTTATCCATCACTGCCAGATAGGTTGTTGCATCATCCAACTGGTGTCCTGTTATGACATTCTCAGAATCTGGGGCATAAACATCATGCCACCATTCCCTTAATTGTTCTAGGCTCAGGTACTTAGGAGCAATTTTCCTCCTGCCAGTCATGATCTCAAAAAATGCAATGCATCCCTCATATACTCCAGTCAAATCACCATCTATTACCTTCCTTAATTTCTAAATCTTCCTCATGGCCTTCTGCCGAATCTGCAAAGCCTCAAACCATTCCCAAGGCTCATTAAGTTTGGAGGAAGGAAGGATCCCATCTACTACCAACTGATCCTTTCAATATTCCATAATTACTTTGGATTTCTGCAGCAGGAGGTCAATATCCTCCTTATCCTGGGATAGCACATATTCCAACAGTTCCTTGGCTCTGACTGCATCTTTCCCAACTGAAAGGATATACTTGATTGCATTGTCCCCTTTCACCTGCACATCCCTTAACCAATCTGTTGTAGTTTGAGTAGAGGCTTTCATCTTTTCAATCTCGAAAATAGTTTCCTTGGGTAGGAAACTAGGAGTAGCAGAGGAAGATGGGTGAAGAGATTGCAGAGGTTTCATTACATCCTCCAAGCACTTCTTAAGTCTCTCATTTTCCTTTCTCAGCTCATGCTTGGTCTGAGTCTCTTTCCTTAATCTGCCAATTATCACAACACTAGACCCTTCATACTCCTCAATATCTTGCTCCATATATGTTGGTCAAAGGTTAAAAGTCTGCACATTATAATCCTCACCAGCGACATCTTCTCTAGTCTTGTCTGCAGCAAGGGTGGCAATGTGGATTACCCTGTTATTCACTTCGTCCCGTTCTATTCTTGAAACCACATTAGCTGCCTGCTTCTTCTTACCTTTACCGATCTTAGACAACATCTCATCCCAATCCAAAGGAGTGCCCTCAACAAATCGTTTCTTCCTTTTGATCTCCTTTTCAAGCCAATCCGAGATAGTAGGTTCCACCCGGATTTCATCTATTTTTGCCTCTTCATGTTGTTCTATTGTTTTATCCTCTTCCCTTTCAGGGAGCTGCTTAGCTTGATCTCCTACTTCAATCTCCACATCTTTCACCGGTGATGGGGTTCTAATAGGACTGCTTTCCTTTTCAGGTGATCCATTACCTTTGTTACTTGCCGGAGAATCTTCATATTGCACTAGCGGAGAAGGGTGCTTTTCTATCTCTTCAACTTCAAACTCGGCTGCTGCACCAAAGAGTTATCCTTCCCTGAAAGGTTCTGCCTCTCCACTAATCTTATGTTCCTCAATAGTCTCTTGCTTAGGCATGCTTGGTGAAGGGGAAGTAGCCCTAGGTTGCTCCACAACTAGTGACTTTGGAGGAGGATCCATCTTTTGCACAGTTTCCTTAAGGGATGGAGTCCTTGATTTCCTCGAATAAACCTTTGTCTTTTCCCCTGAACTCTCCACATCAATAATCGGAGGCTCATCCTTAGAGGTATCCTGACCCTTCTTCTTTGAAACCCTAGTTGTCCTTGTGTTCTTTGGTGGTGGAGGAGCATCCTCTTCTACTGGCTTTTCAAATCCATCCTCATCAGAGGACCTGCCTATTTTCAAAGCTCTACTTCTTTTCTTCCCTTTTGGCTTTCTTTTTGGTTCTGGCTCACCTTCTTTAGGGCCTCTAATTTTTATTTTGAAGGGTGAGCTCTTATTAGTTTTCCCTTTGGGGTCATCTTCCCCGGATTCTTCTAAAGTAGACATAGGATTGAGATTTCCCATCAAATTAAAGGTACAGAGTACCTTCTCACTCTCCAACTCCCAAACCTTATGTTTTAGCCATGAAGTAGTAAATCTCATAATAGGAGCCATTAGGTCCTCCAGCTGGGTCACCTCATCATCGTTCCAGTTTATCTCTCCAATTGATCTATCCTTAACAGACTCATAGGCATGATCTTGCACCAGGTTTCCATCGTCCTCTAGCTGGTCAAAGATTAACTTAACATTGTATTGCCTAATGACATCGACAGGAAGCCTAGAGTACCTTTTCTTCCTTGCCTCAAAATCATCTTTGATATTGGCCCAATAGTCTTCTAGGTCTTCCTTATGACGGTACTCTTTGGTAGCCTTCTTCTGTGCTTCCCCGATGATATCAAAATTTGTCCTTTTTGAGTGGAAAGAGAAACCATGAGCTGCCAACTCATCGCCTACTGTGTGTGCTGATTGAATGGAAGGGCACACCTCTGCTACGCCAATTCCAAGAGGGAAATCCCCACCAAAACCTGTTTTATGCTTCTCCTTTTTGACAATTGCATCAAATTCACATATCTGTCTAGCAATTTCCAATAACACAATATGATCGGTAGGGTACCTAGGTAACCTATATGGAGCAGCCAGGCATCCGTCAATTCTGATGTAAGAGAAGGGAGGAAACTGAATGAAACAGGCTCCATATCTCTTTATCAATTCCTTCACTCCATCTGACAGTCTCACATGCTCCGCATTTTGAAGCATCCTAGTGATATGCATTGTGAATGCATCATTTGCTCTTCTGTAGTCCCGGTGTCCTAGGTGTAATTCTGGATATATCTCATAAACTATATCCTGCCCAAATGTCCACTGTGGATTCAAACCCCTATATGGGTAGAATCTAGCTAACACATACACCACATAGGAAGACATGGTGAACTTCTTTGTTTCTAGGACATCCCTTAATTGCTTATCAATCACAGCACTAATAAGTCCTGCCCAATGGTAATTGGTTCCCTATTCAATCTTGTTGATCACATGGACCATCCAACTCTCCAATATTCCAACACTCTTCAATCCTGCTACTCTGCTCAAAAAAGTGATCGCATCATAAATATCTGATCTAAATTTAACCCTGTGCAATTGCTTGGGCAATTTGGAGTGGTGTGACTTTGGCTTTTCCAACCAAGAATTAATCATTTGCTGAGCTTTGGTTGGCTCATTCTCATAATATGTGTTGGCCAAGTCCATGTTTAGAGCACACACACAAGGAAAATCTGGCATGTCAAAGGCTTGATCAATAGAAACAGGACTGAAATTCACTAAGACCCTTCCCTCAGTACTAACAACCCTTTGTGTGTTGAAGTCATACTGTCGGGAACATTCAAGTATTAACTCATAGCATTGGATTGCAGGAGGGAACTCTGCCACATGCACTAGTCCGGACTTCATCATTCCCTGTCTCAGAACTGATAGATCCTTCCGAGCTGTTCTCTCTTTGAACTCCTCATATCTCCAGGCTCCAATGGTGGTGTCTGAGACTTCAGACCACACCGAAGATATCATGCTTTCAGGGAGTTGACTCTTAGTGTCCAATCTTAATCTTTCTGCCTCTGAAATAGATGACCCCTCTGTGTTACCCTTAGATTTTCCTGCTGCAACCTTGCTTGATTCAGCCTGCATTTACAAAAGAATGTCATGAGTATCCAATTATCATACATATTCCAACCCAAAGGTTAGCATAAAATCATATAAAGCCATTGGGATCCATCACAAATCATCAATCCTTGAAAATCCAGAAAAATAAAGCAATCCGGGAAAACAAGGTAAACCGAGAAAATCCAGTCGGGGCAGAATTTCAGAGAAATCCGACCCAGACGGATTCCTACTGCCAAGACATCATTCGCCAAATAGATCATTAGTACGGATAGAATATTATAAGATTATCATGAAATTCATCCATTAGCAACAAGACATCATCATTTAGCACTTTACCCTATTAGCCCTAGCCTCGAAAATTGAAAGAAATGAAACTAGGCAGGAAAATCAAAAAAGTCTGGATAGGACAGATTTCCGCAGACAGTTCAAATACTCCGGAGTTCGCCATACTCTGTGGAATTGGTCGAAACCGAGAAAATCCGGGTGTGCAGGAATTCTGCGGACACCTCAAAAACCCGACGGATGTTAACACGCGAACCATTAATCAAACGATCATGCAAACTTCTCCACTTGGATTCTAATGGTCCCCAAAATTGACGCCAATAAGTAAGACCTCAAATGCAGATGAATTCAAATTTCCAAAACCTCTAAATGACTAATCCCCACGGTGAAACAATGATGCCCTAATTTTGGATGAATAAACCTCTTGCCATGAAAACCAAGGTGAGCTCGAGGTTTAAAATACTATCTATAAAGATAAATCTAAAACACTTCGAGTCTTCACAAGGCAGGGGCTAGTTTAATCTTGGTGCAAGATATACAAACCATAACAAATTAATTAATCTGGGCAGAGCACCAAAAACCCTAACCTCACATAATACAACAAATTACGCACTTAAGGGGCAAAAATCTGACCCAGAACACCTTCCAAATGGATACACCCGTCATCTAATGGATAAACAGAAGCACACACGGTATGGGTGGTAAATTTTCATGCAAAGATGGTTCAAACCCCAATTCGACAAATACAAAATCGTGACTAAGCATAGGCCGACTCGAAATGACCATCAATCAACATAGAATAGTTCAATCATCGTGCAAACAGATGGAAGGGCCATCGACAACTTACCATGGATTAATCCAAATGAAACTTGAACTCGAAGAAGCAACTACAAAATGAATGTGCCCAAGCAACGAAAATCCTGACACCAGCGCTCAATAGTTCACACGCAGGCAACTCAAACCCAATGATCGAAGCTTGAATGAAAACTCTCAATCGCCAAAGCAGCAAGCAAGTGAATAATGAAATCGAAATGATGCCCAAAAGACTTTAAATCCATCCATATTCATGTCTGAGCAAAGGGTACTTCGAGCATTAATGAACGACAAGATATGTCAGAAAAATCCAGAAACCCAAGCCCAGGACGAAATTTCAGAAAATCCCAAGATACGCAGAAAATCTGAATGAACACAAATTTCGCGGATATGGAAAAAAAAATGGGATTTTTATGAAGTTTGAGATTTTAGTGCAGTCCGGGAAAATCTGCCAAGACCGAAAAATCCCGGTATGAAGCAGAAACCCGGATTCAGAAAATACAGCAATGAACAGACAATGAGCCAAGGCCCAAGAGAATCCGCCGGAGCTGGAAAATCCTGGATTCAGGTCAAAACCCGGATTTTCACCAAAACCAAACTTTAACCAATTCAAGCCTCAAGTCAAGACCAAAACCAGTAAGACCAATATCCCAAGACCTTAAAAAGATAAATCTCATAAAACCAAAGGTCAAAAGACATCATGAAAAGAGGGTCCCTACTCCAAGTGGGGCGTGTGTGCAAAACTGCACAACAAATGGTGACTCTGCTGGGAAAATGCTCCCGAGCATTTCGATGACAAACTGGAATCAAGAACCCAGAACTCATGGTTTCAACTCACCTATCCTGCCACCACCCATGTTAAAACAAAGAAGCCCCTAGTCATCCAAACTTTCCTACACCAGGGTCAAAGTGTGTGCATATGCATTCATTATCCTCCTTTAGTTACAACAGGAACCAAACTTGGTATGAACAAGCTACATAAAGATTCATACTCTAAAAGTAACCTGGATAGAGCCTCGCTGCCAGTCAGGCGTCCATAGCCCCGACGAGGTTATCGCTGTGATTCTCCTGAACATAGCTCTACTGCCAGACAGGCATCTATAGCCCCGTAGAGATATCCAGATCCCCCTGATAAGTTGAATTCAAACCTTTTTAATTTTCAATATGTATTTCCCTCTTTTTTTTTATAATGCTTATCTTTTCACTGCTTTCACTTCAACCTGTGAACAATGAAGTTCACACTCAGGGATGAGAACCACAGTGGCACTAGAGCAGAAAAAGGATTTTTCACTTGTTCAAACTTCATAAGGACCTTATGCAACTTCAGGTATCTTTAATTTAAAATATGAGACCCTAATGTATTCCTGTTCAAACTGACTAGAAAACCCTTTGCCTCAGCACAAGGATAAGTGACATTGGGTAGGGAATTCATACCATAATGCCCTGGAAGGATGATTAGAGTTTGTAAAAGAAATACCAAGAACATCAGACCTACTTTGTCACCACTGTCATACACATGCAACCGGGAATCCCCAAAAGAGGAGGAACCAAGAGCAAGAGCGACGCAAACTGAAACAAACCTATTCGAACCAAAGCAGAATAAGCAGAGCAAAAGGAAACCTACTCTAACCGAAAAAAACAACAAAAAGCAACCTAAATTAACTATATACAAAGCAGGGAGTTGAAAATAGCTCAGGACTGGAAGTAATGTTTCAAATACTGCCCATTGACAGGCAGTGGAATCTCTTCTCCCGTGAGAGTCTTCAGACGGAAGGCATTGTCTCCAAGTATTTCAGCAATCTGATATGGGCCAAGCCACAGTTTGTCAAATTTCCCATGGTCCCCTTTTCGATCATGAGGTTTATCCCAGTATAGGACAAGATCAGAAATCCTAAAGGCTTTGACTTTAGCCCTCCTGTCAAACCACCTCTTAACTACCCCCTAATGTTTAGCAAAATTCTCAAGAGCATTATCTCGTTTCTCTTCAAGGTGTAATAGTTCTGTTAGCCTAGCCTCTCTTCTGTCCCCCTCATCATAAAACTCATTTATAAACTGTAAAGTTAGGATCTTGAGTTGAATAGGGAATACTGGCTCTAGACCGTATACTAGGTGATAAGGAGATGTTCCAATGGATGACTTAAGTCTTGTACGATTTGCCCAGAGGGCAAACCGAAGCTAGGTATGCCAGTCTTTTGGGTTCCTCTCTAACAGCTTACGGATGACAGTCAATAAGTTCTTATTAGAGGACTCTGCTAAGCCATTACCCTAAGGATAATAATTGGACGCAAATTTCACAATAATGCCATGATCAAAAGCCCAATTTGAAAATTTCAAAGATGCAAAAGCAGGACCATTATCACAGACAACAACAATAGGGCATCCAAATCGATTAAGAATAGCAGATTCTAAGAAATCAATCACTACCTCAGATGTACATTTCCTACAAGCAAAAGCCTCAGTCCATCTTGTGAAATAATTAGTAATAGTGACAATGTACCTATGTCCTGCAGAAGATGGTGGGTTGATGGGGCCTATGAAATCCATACCCCACTGAGCAAAAGGCCTTACCTTAGTGAGCGGTTGGAGCGGAAGCACTACATACCTTTCCCTTGTTGCTGTGGTCTGGCACGTGTGACAGGTCCTGACATGATGGTGGACGTCTTTGAATAGCGTGGGATAATAATATACTGCACTCAAAATCTGATTTGCTGTAGCAATTGCAAAACCATGGCCAGTGCCATACTTTTTGTGAAATTCGTTTATCACCCTCTTAGCTTCCTGTTTTCTGAGGCATCTCAAATAAATGCCCTCATAATTTTTCTTGTACAGAACAGCTCCCTTTAACATGAAACTGTCACTCTTTAGTCGTAGGGCTCTCCTCTGAACAACATTAAGATGACCTGGAGATCGTTGGTTCAGCAAATAATAAACTATGTCATCCTACCAGCCATTTGGGGAAACCTCCTCAATGTTATAATTCTGGACAGTTAGTTCAGGACCTATTTCTGCCATAGTCTGAGTAAGTCCATGTCCTCTTACCATCTTCATGGGCTAGATCTCAATATCCTACTCTTGTAGCATTGTCACCCATTTAGCTCTACGCTCACCTAATTCATTTTGCATTAAAAGCAACTTGACTGCGGGGTCTGGGACAATTGCATAAACCTTATTCCTGAGGATATAATGTCTAAATTTATTTACTGCTCTAACCAAGGCATATGCCTACTTTTCTACACTTGGGTATCTCAACTCAGCATCTTTTAATGGTGCACTCATAAAGGCAATGGGATGCTCATTTCCCTCATCAGACTTTTGAGTTAGCATTCCTGCGCAAGAATGGTCTGAAATGAATGAATAGATGTGAAAAGGCTTACTGTAGTTAGGACTTACCAATAGTAAAGCATCCACAATGGCTCTTTTGATTTCTGCAAATGCTTCCTTTGCTTCCATAATCCATTCGACTTTAACATCCTGCTTCAACATTGCATTCAATGGCTTAACAATTTCAGCAAATCCAGTAATGAATTTTCTGACGAAGTTGATCTTGCCAAAGAAAGATTTCATTTCCTTTTTTCTAGCAGGTGGCTAAATCTTTAGGATGGCCTCCACTCTTTCTGGATCAATAGCAATTCCCTTCTCTGATATCACATGTCCTAGTAGCTTTCCCTCTGTTACTCTAAAAATACACTTCTTAGGATTCAAGGATATGCCAAATTCCCTGCACCTTTGAAATACTTTGTGCAAATCTGAGATGTGATCCCCTCTATTTTTTGAAAAAATAGTCAGGTCGTCCATGTAAATAATGATGCATTTTCCTATGATATCTTTAAAAGCAATATCCATAGCCCTTTGAAATGTAGCCCCTGCATTAATGAGTCCAAAAGGCATTCTCCTGTAGGCGAAGGTACCCCATTTAGTTGTGAAGGCAGTCTTATGCCTGTCCTCATATTGAAACATTACTTGATTGTACCCTGAATAACCATCTAGAAAAGACATCATCTGAGATCCATTAACCACTTGAAGTACTTAATCCAGTGAAGGGACTGGATAGTTGTCTTTTTCTGATGATCTGTTTAAATTCTTGAAATCAACACAGAGTCTAATTTCTCCATTCTTTTTCTTCACTGGGACCAGGTTTGCCACCCATGTTGAATGCCTGACAGGAAATATGATTCTGGCAGATAGTAATTTCTGAACTTCTTTCTGTATGACTGGTTCCAATAATGCATTAATTGGTCTTTGCCTTTGCCTAAAAGGCTTAGCACCTGGCTTCAAAGGGATAGTATGAGTTATGATTGATATATCATAAGTTTTCAAATCTTTATAACTCCAGGCTACTATATCGGGAAAGCTACGCAATGCTGCAATTATTCCTTGTCTTTCTTCTGGAGTGCATACTTTGCCAATAAATATGTTCTTGGCGTTATCTTCAGTTCCCATATTGTAAGTATCACACTGTCCATTGATAGACTCCTTCTTTGATTCTTGTTCCTGATCCTTGATCTTATCCATGTCAAAAATTCATTCCAATTGTACCATTCCCCTTGGAATAGTATTTGATTTTAGATTCATCACTCCTTCTAAATCCAGTTCTGCTTCCTGGAGCTCTATTTCATCAATGACTTGAGAGGAAAAAATGTCTGTATTTGTGATAAAGTCCAGAATATGCTTGTCATCTTCGAACACCTAGAAGTTAGTAACATTATCTGGAACCGATGGCACAGGAGTCAATTCCACAGTGAACTTCTTCAAACTTGACAAAGATAAAGGCTGCAGGGTGCTTTCTGCCTGAGCCAGAGAATTCGCAGTTTGATTCTTTTGTCTTGGTATTAGTTGAATATTGAAGGTATCAAATCCCTCAATGAGGTCCCACACTCTATGCCTATAATTGGCCATTCTTCTATCATGGCATGAATATTGTCTCCTTACTTGCTTAATTACTAACTCAGAATTGCCAAAAATTTGCAGAATTTTAACCTTTTTCTTGAGTGCCATAAGGAGTCCATAAATTAACTCCTCATATTCTGTAACATTATTTGTGCAATGAAATTGAAGCTTATGGGCTGCAAAGAAATTCTTACCTTTTGGACTGATCAGTTCAAACCCTGCCCTAGCTCCATCCTTGGACTTGGATCCATCAAATCTAAGTGTCCAACACTCAACAGCTGTAATCTTCTTCATCACATCCTTCGGCTTAATATTGCTGGATGGTTTTTTAGATGACACAAACTTCTTTTCTTGATAGTCTTCCTGAGGGTTTTGTATATCTGTTTTAACTGCCAGGGTTGGATTCATGCATTTCTGCACTTATTCTACTATTATTTGGCATAAACAACACTCCAACTCTGAATGGGAAGCATTATGAACTCTACACCAATTAGGTAAGAGTAATTCTTCAAAGCTCGTACTTCTACCTAGGTGCCTTTGATTTTCAACACACTGCTTGATAAATTCCTGGAAACTATCTAATAGGCTGATCTGATTATCTTCGGTTTCCTCTTCTTCCTCCATTGATTTTGTCAAAATAGTAACATGGATGGATCTTGCTTTTGCATCGATAGGCATCGTGTGTAGCATCAATACCTCCTCTGAGTCTGACTCCTCATACTATGTCGACAACATATAATTTCCCATGCCAACTTTTGATATCAGAACTTCTGTTGAAGTCTTTTGGTATTCTGTAATCATGTATTTCATTCTTGGCTCTCTCTCAATTCTGATCTGATTGGGCACTCCTTTCCAAGGAAGCCACATATGAGAGTGATCAGTAGACACAACCATTCAATGCCTTAGTAAAATCTCTTCCTAGAATCAAACCATACGCGTCCGGGATATCAACTACTTGAATATTGATAACCTGTTGAATCCTTGGGTCTGAAGCTATCTGCATGTGAATCATGTTTAATTCTCCCACCATGTTTACTTCAATTCTATCCAACTGAGTCACCTTCTTCTAGGAATCAGGAGGTGTAATTCCTAAATCTCTACAAACTCCAAATGGCATCACATTGGTGGAAACACCAGAATCTAGTAAACAATTATGTAGATTCTTACCAAATATGCGCACAGAGATCATAAATGGTGGAGTTTTTGTCTTCCCTTGGAAAAAAGTTGGCTGAGTATCTACTTGAGCCACTTGAGTCTTGTCCTTTTCTTTTCCTTTGTCCCCAGGGGGAAATTCAGTCTGAGTGTGTGTCTGATCTTGTATTTTCATAGGCTGAGAACTAGAAATCTTGCTGCTATGCTCATTAGAAGGTTTATCCAAAGACACAGGATGTGCATCATAAGTACCTAAAGCTGCCTTCCTAATGAGAGGGAACCTTAATAACTCAAATGCTAAGAGATTTACCTTTAATTTCTTGAAATCCTCCACGACATACAAAGCCATTTGCTCCTCATTCATATCAGTGGAAGCTTCCCTAGAAGGTTCCTCCACCTTGTCTCTACCTGCTTGAATAGCCTTTTCCTTCTGTGGGTCAGTTTGAGCCTGTCTTTCCTTCGAAAGGTATTGTCTGGAAACATGTGGATAGGATGGATTATTGCTAGCATTAGGATCTAGGGGAGTACTGAAGTTGTTAGGAGGAATGGAAGTGGTGAAAGGTTCCCCAGCCTGTGGGCGTCTATGAGGCATATCTCTCAAACCTTTCCTCTGGAACATCTATACCTCTTCAACATAAGCTTCTTCCTGATCGAGGGGACCATTATCATTCATCGTTTCTTCATTGAATAACTGAGCCACCTCGTCACCATTATAGATTTGATCTGTTTTCCCCTCCTGAGAATCAGATTCCTCCTCTGGTACATTTTCCTTACTTGCTGGGAAGGGAGCGTGATTTAATACCAGCACAGGAGAATCATAGGGGCTGGAGGGAACAATCTCCTGCCCATTTGCGTTATTCTCTACCTCATACTGAAAAATGGAGGCTACAGTTTGGAACTCTAGACATTCTAACTCCGAATGCTGACTTGTCTTATGAAGCCTACACCATCCTGATAAGGCTGCTTTAGCCAGGTATACACCACTAGGAGGCTTGTCTTGACTGACTGGCTGATTTGCAGATTGGTTGACCACTTGATTAGCTGGTTGATCTAATGGGGTGGGGAATCCTCCATTATTGGGTCCCGTATTCCATGTTTTGTTCTATCCTTGTGATTTCCTCTTATCGAATCCTGATCCACTACCCTGTCCCCTATCAAAATTCTACCTCCTATCATTATTGAACCCTCTATCATTATTGTAACCCCTATCCTAATTATATCCCCTGTCATTATAGAATCCTCTTTCATTACGTTGTCCTCTGTCAAAATTTTTCCCTTGTGAAAATTCTCTATTTTGATTGGATTGTATATTCTTCTAAGTAGCTTGTAATTGACTATTTCGATTCCTTAGGTAGGTCACCTCTAGATTCAACTTCTTTATCTGCTCAGCCATTTCATCAATCCTTTCTTTATTTGGATCTCGATAAGGGGTCTGGTTTGGATTACTCTGAGGAGATACATGCATTGTAGTAGATCCCATAGACTAATGCAATACTTCAAAGTTCTGCAAATAGGCAGGGAAGCTATTCGGCTGTGGCTGATACATGGGCTGGTTAACCTGCTGCTGGAGAAAATTCATCATAGGAGAAACCTGGCTCATGGGGAGACCAGGATGTGGCACCAAAGGTAATTGAGGTACTGGATTCATAATTGGAGTATGATTGGTAAGTGCCTAATTTACTGCCTGAACCTGATTGGGATGTGCAACTGGTCCTAAAGAAGGCAACGGTCCAGTCACATGTTGCCTCATATCTGTGCTAAGCTTAACCGCTTCTATATAGGCATCAGTTAGGTTAGCTAGAGGGTTAGGTCTCCACTTCAGAAAGGTGGTTGTGAGGCTATCCAATGCTTCATAATAGACTCCCAGGGCTGTATTATTGTCTAGGACATAGGGGTCTTGAAGTCTGGTATATACGCTGTGGAACTTATTATTGAAACTAGATATTGGTTCGTTGACCTCTCTCTTGACTCTAGTGAATTGCAAATACAATTTGTTGGCACTGATAGGTATTCTGAACTTCTATAAAAAGGTAGTTTCAAGATCATTCCAATTAAGAATTGAGCCAGATGGAAGGTGATTGTACCAGTAAAAGGCCTCTTCTCCTAGTGAATAAGGGAACAACCTACAGGCAACATCCTCATGAACAATCCCTCTATCCTTGAGATAGGTTTGGAAGATCCTTATGTGCTCTTCTGTAGTCCTGTTTGGGTCATTGACATGGAACTTTGAACAAAAGTGTTCAAGGTTTTTGGGCATTACATTGTAAGCGTTGAAAAACAAAGGAGATGGATTATTAGCAAGGAATGCCATTGGAAAAAGTGGGGGTGGTGGTTGTGGTTGGTTAAGGATAGGCTGAGGTTATCGAATGGGAACTATCTCAGTGGATGGGTATGGCTTCAAATTCAGGATGCAAAGATGTGAATGATGCCGGTGAAGGAATGGGTGATGATGATTCTCCCTTCTGCCCTTCTGACCTAGTGGGGAACCGAATTTTGCAAATCATCTTCTCCTCATATCCAGATAGACAATGATTCATGAGCTCATCTCGTGCCCTCCTCTAGTACCACCGTTGATGGTGTTTTCTCGCATTAACAACTCCTCAAATGTAATGCAATATTCTATCTCTTGAAAGGTAATCTTCAACTATAAATTACTAAAAATCACCCCAAGGTCTCTTGGGTGTCAGTCATGACAATGCATAAGCAACTCCTCGCATAATATGTGAAATGCAAGCCGGGTAATCACAATCGGACCTTACTACAAGCAAACTGTATCTTTCTAATTTATCAGATTGTGCAATATGATGATCTCAAATCCTAAATCTAACCGGATGATAAAGAAATAGCAAAAGATAAGGGCACAAGAATATGATAAAATCTAAACTATTTCTAGAATGAACAATGCAAATAATAGATATCTGGAATGGACCAATCTCAAGTAACCAATTCTTGATCAACCCACAATGCAATATCACAAGAACGGTGCAATCTTCTAAGGTATGTAGATTTTCAAATCATTGATATTCATCCACAATCAAACTTAAGCACATGTAAATATATGGTCCAGGTTGACTTCACCAGCCTACTACAATCAGATAGTTACTGGGAGTATAGACCAGAAATTGCTACAGACATTCCAAATATTAAATCATGAACATCATTCACCAACTAATCTAATTCCAAGACACTAAATTCTAAATCTTCAAGCAATTTGAAAGATGAAACAACAGGAACCATGCAAGATAAACTAACACAAGAGATTTCACCAGGAAAACCACAATGTCTTCAATTGTATTAGATCATCAAAATGCTGCAACAATTCCACTGTTCTGTAACAATATTTGCTTCAAGAAATTGACTACTACTCCTACTACAAAATGCTCTAGCTCTTTTTTGCTCTTACTTGTCTCTATTATTTCTAGCCCTTTACAATGAGGCAAGAATGCCCTTTATAGCAAATTCTCAAGACAATGTCGGCCCAGCCAAACATTTACAAAATAAAACAGCCAAAACAAGTCGGCCTTAGGAATTTCAAAATTAGGCACACATTAAATGCCGATACATCATCAAGGTCAGCCTAGACACACTCCCCAATGTAGCTCAGATCAACACATGCCCTATAATAATAGGGAAGCACAAATCTTCAAAATGGGCATTAACTACCACCTCCCTTATCCTTACTTTGGGCCAATGATCCCTGAACCTTTAAAAATACTTTATCTAGCTCGGTGACAGGTGGCAAGGGCAAGATCTTAAGCTGACATTCAATGGAGCCAATCTCCTCTCTTGACTGTTTGGCAGTCTTATTCCAATCATCCATTTGAGATTGATACTTATCCATCACCGCCAAATAAGTTGCCACATCATCCAATTGGTGACCCGTTATGACATTCTCAGCATCTGGGGCATAGACATCATGCCACCATTCCCTTAACTGTTCTAGACTCAGGTATTTAGGAGCAATTTTCCTCCTGCCAGTCATGATCTCAAAAAATGCGATGCAGCCATCATATACTCCAGTCAAATCACCATCTATTAGCTTCCTTCATTTCTGAATCTTCCTCATGGCCTTCTGCTGAATCTGCAAAGCCTCAAACCATTCCCAAGGCTCATTAAGTTTGGAGGAAGGAAGGATCCCATCTGCTACCAACTGATCCTTTCCTTATTCCATAATTACTTTGGATTTCTACAATAGGAGGTCAATATCCTCCTTATCCTGGGATAGCACATATTCCAACAGTTCCTTGGCCCTGACTGCATCTTTCTCAACTGAAAGGATATCCTTGATTGCATTGTCTCCTTTCACCTCCACATCCTTTAACCAATCCGTTGTAGTCTGAGCAGAGGCTTTCATCTTTTCAATTTCGGAAATAGTTTCCTTGGGCAGGAAACGAGGAGTAGCAGAGGAAGATGGGTGAAGAGATTGCAGAGGTTTCATCACCTCTTCCAAGCATTTCTTAAGTCTCTCATTTTCCTTTCTCAGCTCATGCTTGGTCTGAGTCTCTTTCCTTAATCTACCAACTATCATAGCATTGGACCCTTCATACCCTTTTTTATCATCTTGCTCCCATAGATAACCAAGGTTAAAAGTCTACACATTATAATCCTCACCAGTGACATCTTCTCTAGTCTTGTCTACAACAGGGGTGGCAATGTGGATTACCCTGTTATTCACTTCATCCCTTTCTATTCTTGAAACCACTTTAGCTGCCTTCTTCTTCTTACTCCTTACTAATCTTAGACAAAGATTCTATCCCAACTAAAGGAGTGTTCCTCAACAACTTTTCTTTCCTTAGATCTCCTTTTCAAGCCAGTCCGGGACAATAGGTTCCACCCGGATTTCCTCTATTTTTGCCTCTTCATGCTGTTCTATTGTTTTATCCTCTTCCTTTTTAGGGAACTGCTTAGCTTGATCACCTACTTCAATCTCCACTTCTTGCACCGGCGATGGGGTTCTAATAGGAATATTTTCCTTTTTAGGTGATCCATTACCTTTGCTACTTGCTGGAGAATCTTCATATTGGACTAGTGGAGAAGGGTGCTTTTCTACCTCTTCAACCTCGAGCCCAGCTGCCACACCAAAGAGCTCTCCTTCCTTGAAAGGTTCTACCTCTCCGCTGGTCTCATGTTCCTCAAGAGTCTCTTGCTCAGGCACGCTTGGCGAAGGGGAAGTAGCCCTAGGTTGCTCCACAACTGGTGACTTTGGAGGAGGATCCATCTTTTGCATAGTTTCCTTAGGGGATGGAGTCCTTGATCTCCTTGAATAAACCTTTGTTCTTTCCCCAGAACTCTCCACATCAACAATCGGAGTCTCATCCTTGGAAGTATCCTAACCCTTCTTCTTTGAAACCTGGCTATTCTTGTCTTCTTTG
>VDFB02270651.1:598499116-598556236 GCA_007258455.2 Sequoia sempervirens | reverse complement strand
CGTATTGATGAGTTATTTGATGAAATGATGTCTTGGCTGCGGGAGTCTGTATGGGTCAGATTTCTCTAAAATTCTGCCCCGACTGGATTTTCCTGGATTACCCAATTTTCTTGGATTTTCAAGTTGATGATTAGTGATTTATCTTAATGATTTCATGTGGTTTCAAGGCTAACCTTTCAATTGAAATATGGATGATAATTGGATTTTCATGAGGCTCTTTTATGAATGCAGGCTGAATCGAGCAAGGCAGTGGCAGGAAAGTCCAAAGGAGATACAAAGGGATCTTCAGTTACAGATGTGGAAAGGATAAAACTGGATGTGAGGCAGGACACCCGAATAATGGATAGCCAGTTTGAATTGGAAGGGTCTGGGATACCCAATGTAGAACTTGGAGATATAGAGGTTCAAAGAAAGGATGGCTTCAGAGTGATTTATGGTTTCTATAAAGAGAATGGTAGTGAACGGCTCATGTGGTAGGATTTCCTCCTGCGATTCAATGCTATGAATTAATATTGGAGTGTGCTCGGCATTATGACCTTGGTACACAGAGGATCGTTAGTCTTGATGGGAGAGTTCTGGAAAATCTTAATCCAGTCTCCATTGCCCAGGCATTTGATATGCCAGACTTACCATGTGTGTGTGCCTTGGATATGGACTTGGCTAGGACCTATTATGAGGATGAACCTACCAAAGCCCAGCAGATGATCAATTCTTGGCTGGAAAATCCAAAGTCTCATTTCTCTAAGCTATCTAAACAACTACATAGGGTCAAGTTCCGACAAGATATATATGATATAATCACACTGTTGAGCAGGGTGGCAGGGTTGAAGAGTGCTGGGACATTGGAGAATTGGATGGTGCATGTCATTAACAAGACTGAGCAGGGTATCAATTACCACTGGGTAGGGACTATCAGTGCAATGATTGACAGGAAAATGAGAGATGTGCTAGAGACAAAGAAATTCACCATGACATCTTATGTGGTATATATACTTGCCATATTTTATCCATAAAGGGGATTGAGTCCAAGAGGAACATTTGGGCAAGATGTCATCTATGAGGTGTATCCTGAACTGCATCTAGGGAATCTGACTTACAGAAGAGTGAATGATGCATTCACTATGCATATTACTAGGTTGCTTCAGAATGCAGAGCATGTGAGAATTTTTGATGGAGCCAAGAAACTGATTAAAAGATATGGAGCCTGGTTTATAGAATTCCCCACCTTCTCCTATATCAAAATTGATGGATGGCCGACTACTCAATATAGATTTCCAAGATATCCCACTGACCACATCATACTCTAGGAGGTTACCCAGTAGATATGTGATTTTGATGTTGTTGTTAAAAATGTGAAGCACGAGACAGGGTTTGGTGGGGATTTTCCCTTGAAAATTGGTATAGGTGAAGTTTTCCCTTCAATCCAATCGGCTCATGCATCAGGGAAGGAGTTGAGTACTTTTGGTTTCTCTTTCCATTCTAAGAGGGCAAGCTTTGACATCATTGGTGAAGCACAGAAGAAGGCCACCAAAGAATATCACCACAAAGATGATCTAGAGGACTAATGGGCGAATAACAAGGATTAATTTGAGGTGAGAAAGAAAAGGTATTCTAGGCTTCCAGATCATGTAATCAGGATGTACAATGTCAAGTTGATTCCTGATCAGTTGGAAGATGACAGAAATTTAGTCCAGGATCATGCATTTGAATCAGTCAAGGACAAACCCATTGGAGAGATAAACTGGTTGGAAAGAGAAATAACTGAGCTAGAGGAATTGATGGCTCCTATTGTGAAGTCCACCAAGTCATGGCTAAAACATAAAATATGGGAATTGGAGAGTGAGAAGGTACCTTGTACTTTCAATCTAATGGGAAATCTGAATGCTCAATCTACCTCAGAGGAATCAGGTGAAGATGATTCTACAGGCAAAACCAAGGTAGGCTCACCTTTTAAGATTAAAATCAAAGGCCCTAAGGAGGGTGAACCTGAAAAGAAAAGAAAACCTAGGGGAAAGAAGAGGAGTCATACTGTGAAAATAGGTAAGTCTACTGAAGAGGAGGAACTTGAGAAAGTAGAGAAGGAAGACACTCCTCTAGAGCCAAAAAGGACAAGGAAAACCAGGTCCTCTAAGAAGAAAGATCAAGAAACTTCCAAGGGTAAGGCAAACCATCATGTAGTTAATGTGGAGAGCTCAGGAGAGAAAGCCCAGGTTTATTCAAGAAGGTCAAGAACTCCATCTCCCAAAGAGACTATGCAAAAAGCAGATCCCCTTCCAACAGCATCCACTGTGGAACAACAGAAAGATACCTCTCCTTCATTGGGTATACCTGAGTAGATTACTCATGAAGAGCATGAGACCAGTGAGGAAGTGGAACCGTTTAAGGACAGGGAACTTTATGGTGCAGCTACTGAGTTTTAGGTAGGAGATGTGGAAATGCATCATTCACCGTTGGTACAATATGAGGATTCTCCTACAAGTAGTAAAGATAATAGATCTCCTGAGAAGGAGGATGTTCCTATTAAGACTCCACCACCTTTGCATGAAGAGGAGCCAGAATTGGGAAGTAAAGGTGATCAATCTCCCGAAAAGGGAAAGGATGAAACGATAGATTGGCATGAAGAGGTCGAGAAAGATGAAACCCGAGTGGATCCTACTATTCCGGATTGGCTAGACAAAGAGATCAGAAGGAAACAGGTCATTGTTGAGGACACTCCTCTCAACTGGGATGAAAATTTGGCCAAGATTGGAAAGGGTAAGAGAAAGAAGGTAGCCAAGGTGGTTTCCAAGATTGAAAGGGATGAAGCTAGTAACAGGGTTATTCATATTGCCACCCCTGCTGCAGGAAAAAGTAAAGATGAGGTCACTAGGGAGGATTATGATGTACAAACCATTAATCTTGGGCCCACTTCTATGGAGCAAGATATTGAAGAATATGAGGGGTCCAATGTAGTGATCATTGGGAGATTGAGGAAGGAGACACAGTCTAAGCATGAACTAAAGAAAGAGAATGAAAGGCTTAGGAAATGTCTGGAATATTTGATGAAGCCCTTGCAATCTTTTTATCCACCCTCTTCTGCTACTGCTAGTTTCTTACTGAAGGAGACCATCTCTGAAATAGAAAAGATGAAAGCTTCTACTCTGGCTTTAATAAATTGGTTGCAGAAGGTACAGGTTAAGGGAGATGATGCAATAAAGGAGATCCTTTCAACTAGAAAAGATGCAATAAGGGCTAACGATTGGTTAGATTATGTTTTATCTCAGGATAAGGAGGACACTGATCTCTTATTGCAAAAAACCAAAACAATCATGGAATATAACAAGGATCAGTTGGTTGTTGATATAATTCTTTCTTCATCTAGGGTTAATGAGCCTTGGGAGTGGTTTGAAGCCCTACAAATCTGACAAAAAACCATCAAGAAGATCTACAAACAAAGGAAGTAGATTGATGGTAATTTAACTGATGTTTATGATGGATGCATCACCTTTTTTGAGATAATGACTGGTAGGAGGAAGATCGCCCCTAGATACTTGAGTTTGGAACAATTGAGGGAATGGTGGCATGATGTCTATGCCCATGATATTGAAAATTCTATGACAGGGCACCAATTGGATGATGCGGCTACCTATCTGGCTGTGATGGATAAGTACTTGGCATATAAGGGTGATTGGGATACAACAATTAAGCTGTTGAGGGAAGAGATTCAATCAATTGAATGTCGGCTCAAAATCCTACCCTTGCCACCTATTGTTGAGTTGGATAAGGTACTTTTGAAAGTTCATGAATCACTGGATCAGAACAAGGATAAGGGAGGAGGTAGTTAATACCATGCCACTTCGTGATTTGTGCTTCCTTATAATTATAGGGCATGTGTTGATCCGGGTCGCATTGAAGAATGTGTTTTGGCTGACCTTGATGATTTATCGGCATTTAATGTGTGCCTTATTTTGAATTTCCTGAGGCCAACTTGTTTTGGCTATTTTATTTCTATAAATGTTTGGCTGGGCTTACATGTTTCGAGGGTTCTCTTTAAATTGGTATTCTTGCCTCATTTGTAAGCATTAGACAGATAATAGAGAATTAGACAAGCTAGATTGAGAGAGAGCTAGAGCATTCTGTAGTGGAGGTAGTAGTTAGTTCTTTCGAGCAAGTGTTGTAACATAGAACATTGGAATTGTTGCTACATTTTGGTGACCTAATACAATTGAAGGCATTGTGGTTTCTTTGGTGAACTCTTTTGTGTTAGTTTCTCTTGCATGGTTCCTATTGTTTCATCCTTTGAAATTGCTTGAAAATATAAGATTTGATGTTGAATTTAGAATTAGATTATTTTGGTGAATAATGTTCATGGTTTCATGCTTGGAATGTTTGTAGCAATCTCTAGTCCATACTTCCAGTAACTATCTTATTATAGTAGGCTGGTGAAGTCAACCTGGCCCATACATCTATTTGTGCTTAGTTCGATTGTGGATGAATGTCTATGATTTGAAAATTTGTATGCCTTAGAAGATTGCACCTTTCTTGTGATATTGCATTGTGGGTTAAGTAGGAAATGGTTATTTGAGATTGGTCCATTCTAGGTATTTATCATTTACATTGTTCATCTTAGGAATAGTTTAGATTGGCCCGTTCCAGGTATTTATCATTTACATTGTTCATCTTTTGCTGTTTATTTCTTATTTTGTTAGATTAGGATTTAAGATCATCACATTGCAAAAAATTGATAAATTGGAAAGATACAGTTTGCTTGTAGTAAGGTTTGATTGTGATTACCAGCATTTTCACATATTATCTAAGTTGTTTTATGCATTGTCATGACCTGACACCCAAGAGACCTTGGGGTGATTTTAGCACTTGTTGTTGGGAATTCACCTTTCAAGAGAGATATAATATTATTTTCTATCTGAGTTATTGTTGTGCAGAAAACACCATCAACAGATTGGCGCTAGAAGGAGGGCTTGAATGAGCTCACTGGATCATTTCTTAAACGCCATCTCTCCTAAGAGATATAGAATAAGGACCAGATCTACCCCAGGAGAAGAATATTTATAGGAATTATAGTTCCCCACTAAGTCAAGGAGGACTCAAGAAAGGGAAGAATCATCATCACCCATCCCTTCACCAATATCATCTGCATCTTCACTTCCAGAAGTTGAAGCCATACCTATCCCTGAGGCAGTTCCCATTCAGCAACCCCAACCTATCATTAATCAACCACAACCACCACCACCACTTTTACCAATGGCTTTCCTTGCTAATAATCCATCTCTCTTGCTCTTTAATGCTTACAATGTTATGCCCAAGAACCCTGAGCATTTCTGTTTGAAATTTCATGTTAATGACCCAAATAGGACTGCAGAGGAGCATATTAGGATCTTCCAAACCTATCTCAAAGACAGAGGAATTGCTCATGAGGATGTTTCCTGTAGGTTATTTCCTTATTCATTAGGAGAGGAGGCTTTTTACTGGTACAATCACCTTCCATCAGGTTCAATTCATAACTGGAATGATCTTAAAACTGCTTTTTTACAGAAGTTCAGAATACCGATTAGTGCCAATGAATTGTATCTGCAATTCACTAGAGTCAAGAGAGAGGTTAATGAATCCATATCTAGTTTCAATAATAGGTTCCACCGCGCATATACCAGACTTCAAGACCTTTATGTCTTGGACAATGCTACAACCCTAGGAGTTTATTATGAAGCATTGGACAACCTTACAACAACCTTTCTGAAATGGAGACCCAACCCTCCAGCTCGCCTAATTGATGCTTATACAGAAGCTGTCAAGCTTAGCACATATTTAAGGCAACATTTGGCTAGATCGTTGCCTTCTTTAGGACTAGTTGCACATCCAAACTAGGTTCAGGCAGTAAATCAGGCACTCACCAATCATACTCCAATCATGAATCCAGTACCTCAATTATCTTTGGTGCCACACCCTGGTCCCCCCATGAGCCAGGTCTCTCCTATGATGAACTTCCCACAGCAGCAAGTTAACTAGCCCTTGTATCAGCAGCAGCTAACTAGTTTCCCTACTTACTTGCAGAATTCTGAAGTGTTGCATCAGTCCATGGGATCTGCTATGATGTATGTTCCTCCTCAGGGTAATCCAAGCCAGACCTCTTATGGAGATCTGAATAAGAATAGGATTGATGAAATGGCTGAACAAATAAAGAAGTTAAACCTAGAGGTGACTTACCTAAGGAATCAAAACAACCAATTACAAGTTGCTCAGAGAAACATACAATCCAATCAGAACATAGAACATCCACAGGGGCAAAATTTTGATAGAGGACAGTGTAATGAGAGGGGATACAACAATGACAGAGGATATAATCAGGATAAAGGTTACAACAATGAGAGAGGATTCAATAATGTCAGAGGGTACATTAATGATAGAAGATAGAATTTTGATAGAGGACAACGTAGTGGGCTAGGATTTTGATAAGAGGCAGTCACAAGGATAGAATAGGACATGGAATACAAGACCTAATAATGGAGGAGTCCCCACTCCATTGGATCAACCAGTCAATCAACCTGTCAACCAATCTTCTAATCAGCTAGTTAGGCAAGACAAGCCTCCCAGTGGTGTATATCTGGCTGAAGCTGCCCTATCAGGATGGTGCAGGCTCCATAAGACAAGCTAGCATTTTGAATTAGAATGTCCAGAATTCTAAGCTGCAGCCTCTATTTTTGGGTATGAAGTGGAGAATAATGCAAATGGTCAGGAGATGGTTCCCTCCATCCCCTATGACTCTCCTGTACTGGTACTAAATCATGCCCCTTTTCTAGTAGGTGAAGAAAATGCTCCAGAAGAGGAGTTTAATTCCCAGGAGGGGAAGGCATACCAAATCTGCAATGGAGATGAGGTTGCTCATTTATTCAATGAGGAGGCAACAAATGATAATGGCCCCCTAGATAAGGAAGAGGCATATGTTGAAGAGGTGCAGATGTTCCAGAGGTAGGGTAAAGGATATGATTTGAGAGATTTTCCCCATAGATGCCCACAGGCTGGGGGTCCTTTCACCACTTCCATTCCTCCTAATAATTTTAATATCCCTCCAGATCCTAATGCTAGTAATAATCTGCCCTTTCCACATGTTTCCAGGTAGTACTTTTCAAAGAAAAGACAAGCTCAAACTGACCCACAGGAAGAAAAAACTATTCAAGCAAGTAAAGATAAGGTGGAGGAATCTTCCAGAGACGTCCTTACTAATCTAAGTGAGAAGCAAATGGCTTTATATGTCACTGAGGAATTCAAGAAATTAAAGGTAAATCTTTTAGCATTCAAGTTACTGAGGTTCCCAACAATTAGGAATGCAGTTCTAGGTACCTATGGTGCACATCCAGTGTCTTTGGATAAACCTTCCAGTGAGAGTGTCAACAAGGCTTCTAGTTCTTAGGCTATGAAGACACAAAACTAGGCCTATGGTTAGACTAACTTGCCCCCTGGAGATAAAGGAAAGGAAAAGGACAAGACTCAAGTGGCTTAGGTAGATACTCAGCCAACTCTATTTCAGGGGAAGATGGAGACCCCACCATTCTTGATCTCTGTACGCATATTCGGTAAGAATTTACATAACTGCTTATTGGATTCTAGTGCTTCTACTAATGTGATGCCATTTGGAGTATGTAGAGCTTTAGGGATTACACCTGCTGACTCCCAGAAGAAGGTAACTCAGTTGGATAGAACTGAATTAAATGTGGTGGAAGAATTGAACATGATTCACATATAAGTAGCTTTTGACCCAAGAATCCAGCAGGTTATCAATATTCAAGTAGCTGATATCCCTAATGCATATGGATTGATTCTAGGAAGAGATTTTATGAAGACCTTAAATGGATATGTATCTAATGATCACTCCCACATGTGGCTTCCCTAGAAAGGAGTGCCAAATTAGATCAGAATTGAGAGAGAACCAAGAATGAAGTACATGATTACAGAGTATCAAAATACTTCAAATGAAGTTCCGATATCAAAAGTAGGCATGGGAAATTATGTGTTGTCGACTCTTTATGAGGAATCAGATTTAGAGGATGTATTGATGCTACATACGATGTCTATGGATATAGAGACAAAATCCAACAATGCCACTGTTCCGACAGAATCAATTAAGGAAGAGGATGAATTTGAAGACAGTCAGATTAGCCTACTAGACAAATTCCAAGAATTTATTAGACAGTGTATTGAAAATCAGGTTCACCTGGGCAGGAGGACAAACTTCGAAGAGTTACTCTTACCTAACTAGTGTAGAGTTCACAATGTTTCCCATTCAGAGCTGGAATGCTATTTATGCCAAACAGTAGTAGAACGAGTACAGAAATGCATAAATCCAACCCTAGCAACCAAGATAGACATGCGAAGCTGTCCAGAAGATTATAAAGGAGAGAAGGTGATCTTATCTGAAGAACCCTCCAGCAGTAATAACCCAAAGGCTATGATGAAGAGGACTGCAACTGCTAAATGCTGGACTCTCAGATTTGATGGATCTAAATCCAAGCACGGAGCCAGAGTAGGGTTCGAACCGATTAGCCCAAAAGGTAAAACCTTCTTTGCAGCCCATAGACTTCAATTCCACTGCACTAATAATGTAGCAGAATATGAGGCGTTGATTCATGGACTTCTTATGGCACTTAAGAAAAGGGTTAAGGTTTTGCAAGTTTTTGGTGATTTTGAGCTGGTAATTAAGCAAGTAAGGAAAAAATATTCATGCCATAATAGGAGAATAACTAATTATAGGCATAGAGTATGGGACCTCATTAAGGGATTTGATGCCTTCAATATTCAACCGATACCACGATAGAAGAATCAAACTACAGATTCTTTGGCCCAGGTAGCAAGTACTCTACAGCCCCTATCTTTGTCAGGTTTGAAAAAGTTCACTGTAGAATTGACTCCTGTGCCATCAGTTCCCAACAATGTTACTAACTTTCAGGTATTTGAGGATGACAAGCATATCCTAGACTTCATCACAAACACAGATGTTTTTGCTTCCCAAATCATTAATGAAACAGAACTCCAAGAAGTAGAACTGGACTTGGAGGGAGTGATAAATTTGAAGTCTAATACTATTCCTAGGGGAATGGTACAATTGGAGCGGATTTTTGATCTGGACAAGATCAGAGACCAGGAGCAAAAATCTAAGAAGAAATCTATCAGTGGACAATGTGATACTTACAATATAGGAACTGAAGATAATGCCAAGAACATTTTTATTGGCCAGGTATGCACTCTAGAGGAAAGACAGAATAATTGAAGCATTACATAGCTTTCCAGATATAGTAGCCTAGAGTTATGAAGACCTGAAAACTTATGATACATCAATCATAACTCATACTATACTTCTGAAGCCAGGTGCCAAGCCTTTCAGGCAGAGACAGAGACCAATTAACGCATTACTAGAACCGGTTATACAGAAAGAAGTTCATAAATTACTATCTGCCAGAATTATATTTCCTGTCAGGCATTCAACATGGGTGGCGAACCTAGTCCCAATAAGGAAAAAGAATGGGGAAATTATGCTTTGCATTGATTTCAAAAATCTAAACAGAGCATCAGAAAAGGATAATTATTCGGTCCCTTCACTGGATGAAGTACTTCAAGTGGTTAATGGTTTTCAGATGATGTCCTTTCTGGACGGCTATTCAGGGTACAACCAGGTAATGGTTCAGTATGAGGACAGACACAAGACTGCTTTCACAACTAAATGGGGTACCTTTCCTTACAGGAGGATGCCTTTTGGTCTCATTAATGCAGGGGCTACATTTCAAAGGGCCATGGATATTGCCTTTAAAGATATCATAGGCAAGTGCATTATTATTTATATGGACGATCTAACTGTCTTCTCCAAAAATAGAGGTGACCACATCTCTGACTTACGCAAAGTGTTTTAAAGGTGCAGGGAATTCGACATATCCCTAAATCCTAAAAAGTGCATTTTTGGAGTGACAGAAGGGAAATTGCTAGGGCATGTCATATCTAAAAAAGGAATTGCTATTGATCCAGAAAGAGTGGAGGGCATACTGAAGATTCAACCACCTGCTAGCAAAAAAGAGATGAAGTCTTTCTTTGGCAAGATTAACTTTGTCAGGAAATTCATTACTGGATTCGCTAAAATTGTTAAACCACTGAACACAATGTTGAAGCAGGACGCTAAAGTTGAATGGACTGCCGAAGCAAAGGAGGCATTTGCAGAAATCAAAAGAGCCATTGCTGATGCTCTAGTATTGGTAAGTCCTGATTACAATAAGCCCTTTTATATTTATTCATTTGCCTTGGATCATTCATGTGCTGGAATGTTGACTCAAAAGTCTAATGAGGGAAATGAGCATCCTATTGTTTTTATGAGTGCACCATTGAAAGATGCTGAGCTGAAATATCTAAGTGTAGAAAAGTAGGCATACGCCCTGGTCAGAGCAGTGAAGAAATTCAGATATTATATCCTCAGGAATAAGGTTTATGCAATTATCCTGGATCCTGCAGTTAAGTTACTGTTGATGCAGAATGAGTTGGGTGAGCGTAGAGCTAAGTGGGTGACAATGCTACAAGAATATGACATTGAGATCCAACCCATGAAGTTGGTAAGGGGGTAGGGACTTACTCAAACTATGGCCGAGATGGGGCCTAAATTGACTGTTCAGAATTATAATCTTGAGGAGGTTTCCCCTGGTGGCTGGTATGATGATGTAGTTTATTACTTGTTGAACCAGCAATCTCCAGGTCATCTTAATGTTGTTCAGAGGAGAGCTCTATGGCTGAAGTGTGATAGTTTCATGCTAAAAGGAGCTTTTCTGTACAAGAAAAATCATGAAGGCATTTATTTGAGGTGTCTTAGGAAACAGGAAGCCGAAAGGGTGATGAATGAATTTCATGAAAAGTATGGCACTGGCCATGGTTCTACTATTGCCACAGCAAATCAGATCTTGAGGGCTGGGTATTATTGGCCCATGTTGTTCAAAAATGTTCACCATCATGTCAGGACCTGTCACACTTGTCAGACTGTAGCAATGAGGGAAATGTATGCAACTCTCCCACTTCAACCGGTTGCTGAGGTAAGGCCTTTTTCTCAGTGGAGTATGGACTTCATAGGCCCTATCAACCCACCATCTTCTGCAGGATACAGGTATATTCTAACCATTACTGATTATTTCACAAGATGGACTAAGGATTTTGCTTGTAGGCAATGCACATCCGAGGTAGTGATTGATTTTCTAAAATTTGCTATTATTAATCGATTTGGATATCCTATTTCTGTTGTCTGTGATAATGGTCCTGCTTTCATATCTTTAAAATTTTAAACTGGGCTTTTGATCATGGCATTATTATAAAATTTGCATCTAATTACTACCCCTAGGGTAATGGTCTGGCAGAATCTTCCAATAAGAATTTATTGATGGTTATCCGTAAGTTGCTGGAGAGGAACCCAAAAGAATGGCACACCCAGCTTCGGTTTTCCCTTTGGGTAGACCGTACAAGGCTTAAGTCATCCATCAGAACATCTCCCTACCACTTAGTATATGGTCTGGAGCCAGTATTCCCTATTCAACTCAAGATCCCAACTTTACAATTTATTAATAAGTTTTATGATGAGGGGGATAGAAGGGAGGCTAGGTTGACAGAGCTACTTAACCTTGAGGAGAAAAGAGACGAAGCCCTTAAGAACTTTGCCAAACATCAGGGGGTAGTTAAGAGGTGGTTTGACAGAAGGACTAGAGTCAAAGCCTTTAGGATTTATGACCTTGTGTTGTACTGGGATAAACCTCATGGTCGAAAAGGGGACCATGGGAAGTTTGATAAACTGTGGCTTGGTCCATATCAGATTGATGAAATACTTGGAGACAATGCCTTCCATCTGAGGACTCTCACGGGGGAAGATATTCTGCTGCCTGTTAATGGGCAGTATTTGAAACATTATTTCCAATCCTGAGTTATTTTCAGCTCTCTGTTTTGTATATAGTTAGTTTAGGTTGCTTTTTGTTGTTTTGTTTTGGTTTGGTTTGGTTTTCCTTTCTATTGTCTGCTTTGTTATAATAGATTTCCTTTTGCGTTCTGCTTCTACTTTGGTTAGAGTAGGTTTGCTTTGGCCTATTTTTCTTTGGTTTGTGTTGCTCTTGCTCTTGGTTCCTACTCTTTCTAGGATCTCCTGTTGCATTTGTATGATAGTGGTGATAAAGTAGGTGTGGTGCTCTCAGTATTTCCTTTTCAAACTTTAATCATCTTTTCAAAATATCATGGTATGAATTCTCTATCCAATGTCATATATCTTATGTTTAAGGCGAAGAGTCATTTAGTTTGATTGAACAAGAATACATTAGGGTCTCACATTTTAAATATTAAAGATGCCTGAAGTTGCAAAAGGTCCTTATGAAGTTTGCACAAGTGAAAAATCTTTTTTCTGCTCTAGTGCCACTGTAGTTCTCATCCCTAAGTGTGAACTTCATTGTTCACAAGTTGAAATAATTAAAAAAAAAGAGAGAAAGAAGTGAAAAGACCAGCAATATCAGAAAAAGAAAGAGACAATATTGAAAATCAAAAGACTGAATTCAACTCATTAGGGGAATCTGAATATCTCTACCGGGGCTATGGATGCCTGGTTGGCAGTAGAGCTATGTTATGGAGAATCATAGCGATAACCTTGTCGAGGCTATGAATGCCTGACTGGTAGCGAGGCTCTATCCAGGTTGCTTTTAGAGCATGAATCTTTATGTATCCTGTTCAGACCAAGTTTGGCTTCTCTTTTGCAGCTAAGGGGGGTAATGAATGCATATGCACACACTTCGACCCTAGTGTAGGAAAAGTTTGGATGACTAGTGGGTTCTATGGTTTAACCGTAGGTAGTGACTGAATGGATTAGTTGAAACCATGAGTTCTAGGTTCTTGATTCCAGTTTGTCATCAAAATGCTCTAGAGCTTTTCCCTAGTGGAGTTGCCATTTGTTGTGCAATTTTTCACACACGCCCCACTTGGAGTAGGGACCCTCTGATTTCTAATTTCGGATGTCTCTCTAACCTTTGGTTTTTTTATGGATTTGTCCTTTCGAGGTCTCAGGATGTTGGTCTTGCTTATCTTCGTCTTACCCTGAAGGTTGAACCGATCAAACTTGTGTTTTTGATGTGGTATGAGTTTTGACTTGGTTCCAGGATTTTCCAGATCACCCAGATTTTCCTGAGTCCTGGTCCATCGTCTGTCAATGTCGGATCTGCCAAATTTTGGATTTCTGGTCGAATCCAGGATTTTTGGATCACTTGGATTTTCTCGGATTCCATCAAAGTCTTGGAGGGGTGAGTCATCCGTGGAATTCATGCCCACCAGGATAATCCATCTAGCTCGGATTTTCCTAAAATTCTGTTTCAACCTCGGGTTTCCAAATTTTCTTGATACGTCTTGTTAGCCATTAATGGTTGGGGTACATCTTCTCTGGCATGAGTGTGGGTGAATTTAAGGTCTTTGGGTGCTCTTCTTGATTTCATTGTTCATTTTCTATTTGCTCTTGCCCTTGAGATTGTTCATTTTTGAGCTTTGTTCATTAGATCTGGTCTACTCATGTGTGGATTCCTTGGGCATTCATGTTGGTTTATCATCGCTAGGGCACCCTGATTCGCAGTGATTTCCTTGGGCTCGAGGTTCATTGGCATTTAATCCATGGTAAGTCATCGTTGACTTCTCTTATTGTTTTGCGCTTTGTGATTGAACCTTTCAAGTTGTTTGTTGATGATTATTTGGGTCGGCCCTTGTTCATTTTCATGGTTACATATTTATCGAATTAGGGTTTGATTAACCTTTCCATGGGTTTTAATGCCTGCACTGTGCATCCCTTCATTTATCGATTGAATTTTGGGTGTACGTGTGTGACTGAGCATTCCTTTTAGGGTCTTGCCTTGTTTGTGCGTAGTTTGGTATAAGTTGTGAAGGTAGGGTTTCGATATGTCTGCCCAGGGTTGTTAAGTTTGGTGGAGTTGTCGTGTCCCTCATGTCCTGTGACTAGCTCAACCTTGTTCACAACACTTGAGAACCTGGTGTGCCCTAGTTTAATCATTTTGAGGGATAGTGTCTGAGAATTTCGAGCTTTCCCTAACTCTCATGGCGGAGGTTTAGCTGTCGAATTTAGGGAATCTTTATGTTGCTTCCATTATTGACCATTCGAAGCCATAGAGAACCTAAGGTGATATGAAGTTGAAATGTGGCTTATTAGGATTAAGTTCGTGCCTACTAGATTTGGAGCTGGAGGCCCATTTAATCACTTCATGTTTTTGGCGTGTTCAGAGCGGCCGTTGAGTTTCTGAGGTGTCCGCGGAATTTCCACGCACCTGGATTTTCCCAAATTTTTCCATTTCCCCGGAGTGTGAAGAATTCTCAGAATTTTGAATTGCCCGCGGAAATCCAGCCTACCCGGATTCTTCTGGTTTTCTGCCTAGTTCTACTTGATTTTGATCTTTAAGATTGAAGTAATGAATCAAATGTGGGGTGATGATTTCTTGTTGCTTAATAGATGAATCTTTTGGTAATCATGCATCTCTTTTGTCCGTATTGATGAGTTATTTGATGAAATGATGTCTTGGCTACGAGAGTCTGTTTGGGTCGGATTTCTCTAAAATTCTACCCCAACTAGATTTTCCTAGATTACCCGATTTTCCCAGATTTTCAAGATTGATGATTAATGATTTGTCTTAATGATTTCATGTGGTTTCAAGGCTAACCTTTTGATTGACATATGGATAATAATTGGATTTTCATGAGGCTCTTTTATGACTAGAGGCTGAATCGAGCAAGGCAGCGGTAGGAAAGTCCAAAGGAGATACAAAGGGATCTTAAGTTATAGATGCGGAAAGGATAAAGCTTGATGTGAAGAACCAGTTAACAGATAGTAAATTGGCTTCAGTTTGGTCAAAGGTCTCGGATACCAATGTAGGAGCTTGGAAATATGAGGAGTTCAAAGAAAGGATAGCTCAGAGTGATTTATCGGTTCTGACCAAGGGAATGGTGAAGTCCGGGCTAGCTCATGTGGCAGGATTTCCTCCTGTGATTCAATGCTATGAATTAATATTGGAGTGTTCTCGGCATTATGACCTTGATACACAGAGGATCTTTAGTCCTGATGGGAGAGTACTAGCAAATCTTAATCCAGTCTTCATTGCCCAAGAATTTGATATGCCAGACTTACCACGTGTGTGTACCTTGGATATGGACTTGGCTAGGACCTATTATGAGGATGAACCTACCAAAGCCTAGCAGATGATCAATTCTTGGCTGGAAAAGCCAAAGTCTCATTTCTCTAAGCTACCTAAACAACTACATAGGGTCAAGTTCTGACATGATATATATGATGCAATCACACTGTTGAGTAGGGTGGCGGGCTTGAAGAGTGCTGGGACATTGGAGAATTGGATGGTGCATGTCATTAACAAGATTGAGCAGGGTATCAATTACCACTGGGTAGGGATTATCAGTGCAATGATTGACAGGAAAATGAGAGATGTGCTAGAGACAAAGAAATTCACCATGACATCTTATGTGGTATATATACTTGCCAGATTTTATCCATATAGGGGATTGAGTCCAAGAGGAACATTTGGGCAAGATGTCATCTATGAGGTGTATCCTAAACTACATCTAGGGAATCTAAATTACAGAAGAGTGAATGATGCATTCACTATGCATATTACTAGGTTGCTTCAGAATGTAGAGCATGTGAGAATTTTTGATGGAGCCAAGGAACTGATTAAAAGATATGGAGCCTGGTTTATACAATTCCCCACCTTCTCCTATATCAAAATTGATGGATGCCCGACTACTCCATACAGATTGCCAAGATATCCCACTGACCACATCATACTCTTGGAGGTTACCGGGCAGATATTTGATTTCAATGCTCTTGTTAAAAATGTGAAGCACAAGACAAGGTTTGGTGGGGATTTTCCCTTGAAAATTGGTATAGGTGAAGTCTGCCCTTCAATCCAATCGGCTCATGCATCAGGGAAGGATTTGAGTACTTTTGGTTTCTCTTTCCATTCTAAGAGGGCAAGCTTTGACATTACTGGTGAAGCACAAAAGAAGGCCACCAAAGAATATCACCACAAAGATGATCTAGAGGACTACTAGGTGAATAACAAGGATGAATTTGAGGTGAGAAAGAAAAGGTATTCTAGGCTTCTAGTTGATGTAATCAAGATGTACAATGTCAAGTTGATTCCTGATCAGTTGGAAGATGACATAAATTTAGTCTAGGATCATGCATTTGAATCAGTCAAGGACAGACCCATTGGGGAGATAAATTGGCTGGAAAGAGAAATAACTGAGCTGGAGGAATTGATGGCTCCTATTGTGAAGTCCACCAAGTCATGGCTAAAACATAAAGTATTGGAATTGGAGAGTGAGAAGGTACCTTGTACTTTCAATTTGATGGGAAATTTGAATGCTCACTCTACCTCAAAGGAATCAGGTGAAGATGATTCTACAGGAAAAACCAAGGTAGGCTCACCTTTTAAGATTAAAATCAAAGGCCCTAAGGAGGGTGAACCTGAAAAGAAAAGAAAACCTAGGGGAAAGAAGAGGAGTCATACTGTGAAAATAGGTAAGTCTATTGAAGAGGAGGAACTTGAGAAAGTAGAGAAGGAAGACACTCCTCTAGAGCCAAAAAGGACA
Organism: Sequoia sempervirens; assembly: GCA_007258455.2. Taxonomy (NCBI): domain Eukaryota; kingdom Viridiplantae; phylum Streptophyta; class Pinopsida; order Cupressales; family Cupressaceae; genus Sequoia; species Sequoia sempervirens. Next base: position 598,539,592 of record VDFB02270651.1, on the reverse strand, counting down.
AGGATAACCAAGGCCTCTAAGAAGAAAGATCAAGAAAATTCCAAGGGTAAGGTAGACCATCATGTAGTTAATGTGGAGAGCTCAGGAGAGAAAGCCCAGGTTTATTCAAGAAGGTCAAGAACTCCATCTCCCAAAGAGACTATGCAAAAAGCAGATCCCCTTCCAACATCATCCACTGTGGAACAACAGAAAGATACCTCTCCTTCATTGGGTATACCTAAGCAGATGACTCATGAAGAGCATGAGACTAGTGAGGAAGCGAAACCATTTAAGGACGGGGAACTTTATGGTGCAGCTGCTAAGTTTTAGGTAGGAGATGTGGAAATGCATCATTCTCCGTTGGTACAATATGAGGATTCTCCTACAAGTAGTAAAGATAATAGATCTCCTGAGAAGGAGGATGTTCCTATTAAGAATCCACCACCCTTGCATGAAGAGGAGCCAGAATTGGGAAGTAAAGGTGATCAATCTCCCGAAAAGGAAAAGGATGAAACGATAGATTGGCATGAAGAGGTCAAGAAAGATGAAACTTGGGTGGATCCTGCTATTCCGGATTGGCTAGACAAAGAGATCAGAAGGAAACAGGTCATTGTTGAGGACACTCCTCTCAACTGGGATGAATTGTTGGCCAAGATTGGAAAGGGTAAGAGAGAGAAGGTAGCCAAGGTGGTTTCCAAGATCGAAAGGGATGAAGCTAGTAACAGGGTTATTCATATTGCCACCCCTGCTGCAGGAAAAAGTAAAGATGAGGTCACTGGGGAGGATTATGATGTATAGACCATTAATCTTGGGCCCACTTCTATGGAGCAAGATATTGAAGAATATGAGGGGTCCAATGGAGTGATCATTGGGAGATTGAGGAAGGAGACACAGTCTAAGCATGAACTAAAGAAAGAGAATGAAAGGCTTAGGAAATGTCTGGAATATTTGATGAAGCCCTTGCAATCTTTTCATCCACCCTCTTCTACTACTGCTGGTTTCTTGCCGCAAGAGACCATCTCTGAAATAGAAAAGATGAAAGCTTCTACTCTGGCTACAATAAATTTGTTGCATGAGGTATAGGTTAAGGGAGATGATGCAATAAAGGAGATCCTTTCAACTAGAAAGGATGCAATAAGGGCTAAGGATTGGTTAGATTATGTTTTATCTCAGGATAAGGAGGACACTGATCTCTTATTGCAAAAAACCAAAACAATCATGGAATATAACAAGGATCAGCTGGTTGTTGATAGAATTATTTCTTCATCTAGGGTTAATGAGCCTTGGGAGTGGTTTGAAGCCCTGCAAATCTGATAGAAAACCATCAAGAAGTTCTACAAACAAAGGAAGCAGCTTGATAGTAATTTAACTAATGTTTATGATGGATGCATCACCTTTTTTGAGATAATGACTGGCAGGAGGAAGATCACCCCTAGATACTTGAGTTTGGAACAATTGAGGGAATGGTGGCATGATGTTTATGTCCCTGATATTGAGAATTTTGTGATAGGGCCCCAATTGGATGATGCAGCTACTTATCTGGTTGTGATGGATAAGTACTTGGCATATAAGGGTGATTGGGATGCAACAGTTAAGCAGTCGAGGGAAGAGATTCAATCAATTGAATGTCGGCTCAAAATCCTACCCTTGCCACCTTTTGCTGAGTTGGATAAGGTGCTTTTGAAAGTTCATGAATCACTGGATCGAAACAAGGATAAGGGAGGCGGTAGTTAATACCGTGCCACTTCATGATTTATGCTTCCCTATTATTATAGGGCATGTGTTGATCCAGGTCGCATTGAGGAATGTGTTTTGGCCGACCTTGATGATGTATCACATTTAATGTGTGCCTTATTTTGAATTTCCTGAGGCCAACTTGTTTTGGCTATTTTATTTTTGTAAATGTCTGGTTGGGCCGACATGTTTTGAGGGTTCTCTTTAAATTGGAATTCCTGCCTCATTTGTAAACGTTAGATAGATAATAGAGAATTAGACAAGCTAGATTGAGAGAGAGCTAGAGCATTTTGTAGTGGAGGTAGTAGTTAGTTCTTTCGAGCAAGTGTTGTAACACAGAACATTGGAATTGTTGCTACATTTTGGTGACCTAATACAATTGAAGGCACTGTGGTTTCTTTGGTGAACTCTTTTGTGTTAGTTTCTCTTACATGGTTCCTATTGTTTCATGCTTTGAAATTGCAGGAAAATATAAGATTTGATGTTGAATTTAGAATTAGATTAGTTTGGTGAATAATGTTCATGGTTTCATGCTTGGAATGTTTGTAGCAATCTCTGGTCTATACTTCCAGTAACTATCTGATTGTAGTAGGCTGGTGAAGTCAACCTGGACCATACATCTATTTGTGCTTAGTTCGATTGTGGATGAATGTCTATGATTTGAAAATCTGTATGCCTTAGAAGATTGCACCTTTCTTGTGATATTGCATTATGGGTTAAGCAAGAAATGGTTATTTGAGATTGGTCCAATCTAGGTATTTATCATTTACATTGTTCATCTTAGGAATAGTTTAGATTTCACTATCTCTCTTACACCCTCATCTTTTTTTTTTCTTTGTTATTTGGTTAGATTAGGATTTAAGATCATCACATTGCAAAAATTTGATAAATTGGAAAGATATAGTTTGCTTGTAGTAAGGTCTGGATGTGATTACCAGCATTTTCACTTATTATCTGAGTTGTTTTATGCATTGTCATGACCTGACACCTAAGAGACCTTGGGGTGATTTTAGCACTTGTTGTTGGGAATTCACCTTTCAAGAGAGATAGAATATTATTTTCTATCTGAGTTGTTGTTGTGCAGAAAACACCATCAACACTACTGAATGCAAATCTCAGGTGAGAATGGTAAGTTGGGTAATGAAGGAAGAATGGATCAATTCTTTAATGGCTATTGTTATACGTGCAACAAATTTGGACATAGAGCAAATCAATGTAGATCAAGAGGAAATGGAGGACAGAGTAATCAAAAAAATGTCATCTATTATAATTATAATAAACTAGGACATGTTTCAAAAGTTTGCAAAAGTAAGAAAGGGAAGAAGTTCCCCCCGATAGAGAAGAATGATCTAGTAAAGAAGGTTGATAAAGAAGAAATGAAGCAGGAGATGAATAAGATATGGAAGAAGAAAGAAGAAAAACCTAAAGCTATTGATGCGTTTGTGCCCTCATCTGGTACAGGTGAATCCTCCAAGAATTAGAGTGAGCATGGTCTTGGGGGGAGCATTATTAGAAAATCATAAAACCCCCTTGATATATGGCGTCTTAGAGGCTGGCATGTGGGTGAGATGCGAAGAATGAAGAATTAGAGGTTGTGGAAAAAGAATCGGTAGAAAACATGTTATAATGATTTGCAGACAGAATTAGGGTTTTTTGTGTTGAGGAAAAAAAATAGCAGCTTTTTGATATTTTCTACATTTAATGTGATTAGGGTAAGTTCAATGAAGTTTAAGTTAAAGGTTGTGAGTCATTTCGGTTAATTGTGCAATTGGAGAAGTTGAAAGGTGCCTTGAAGTGATCTTGATGCTAGCATGAAGTAATGCTGAAGGGATTTCAAAGAAATTAACTCAAGGAATCTAGAATTTGTTTCTTTGTTTGCAAAAAAAGGAAGAAGGAAAAACAAAGAAATTTTGATTAATGAATTAGAGGAATTGTAGATATGTATAGAGAATCGAGTGTTGTCATTCCTCTAAAGCTGAAAGGAGTGGAGTTAGAATAATTCAATCATAGAAATATGAAAGAAATGGAGCTAGGGATAAGCAAAAGCGAATTATAGAACATCAAAACCCTAGGTATGGATTTATGGAGTGAATTTTTGTGGATTGTTGAAAAGGATTTTATTTTGTTCCTATTGAGTCATTTCAAGGATGGAAGTATTATATTGGAAAAACCCTACTTAATCATGAAGGAAGTGATCAAGGCGACAACTAGCTTATGCAGTATTGGGGATCTTCTTGGAAGGAAAACTATAAAATACAAAGATGTGGAGGAATTGGCTGGTATTAGAAAAGACCCATGAGCTTTATTGATAAACACACTTGAAGATTTTACTATAAGGTATGTTGCATATGAAATTTCTTACAAGATCTATTTATGAAATCGTGAAGGTTCCACATTGGCAATTGTAGTTCACATTGCACATATGATGGTTAAAGAGAATAGGAAATTTGATTTATGTAGCTTTTTGCTTGAGAATCTTTCTAAAAATGTTCGTATGTCGGTAATTGAGGGTTATCCCTTTCATTTTGGATCTCTGCTAGTGTGCTTAAAATTTTAATTTTTGTGTTCCCTACTAGGAAAAGATAATGTGGTATGGGAATCTGGGATTCCTATTGGAAAATAGGTCTACAGATATCTGGGAGCATTGGCAGACAATGCAAGTATGTGTAAATCCTATTTCACATCCTTGAAAAAAATATTTGCTCTGGTGTTGCTGTTTCGAGTTAGTTTGAGGTTGGCTCTTCCTCTAGTAAAAAGGAATTGGAGGTTGTCATTAGTGACTCCCCTCCAAAATCAAAGAAGAGGAAAGTTATAACTGAAGATATTGTCAACATCTCGGAAGAAAAGGAGAAAGTATTTTATGATGACATCTAGTCTATGATTATTGAAGGGAAGATGAAGAAGATTGGTGAATTATGGAGTGCAGCTTCTCCTATTGACAACCTAAAGATTGATGATGATTTGGTAGAATATTTACTTTAGAAAGGTATTGATGTATCAACTATTTTTGGTTTCTTGCCAGAAAATCTAGTTGAGATTATTGAAGAAAGGATGTTATTTGAAGGTCCGGAAGGACACAAATTTGAAGCTTTAGTTGAAAAGATGTGTGTTAAAGCTAAAGGGAGACTATCTGAACTGACTATGGAAACAAAGAAATGCATTAAGGAAATTTTTTACATTTACAAGTATTGTCTCTGGTGGCCTGTTGTGGTAGATAATTTCAGGAGTGAAATTGAAGCAATTGAGACTGAAGTGAACAATATTGGAAAGAATTTTGACATCTCTAAAGACAAAGACAAAGAAGGAAAGAAAATATTAAGAGTTGGAGAACTTCAGGATGAACTAGTTGTTGTACAAAGATAGAGAGATGATGTGATAAAAACCTTTTGGTTTCTGAAAGAAATTGCTAAGGTCTAGTTAGAGCATCTTTCTAGAATCCTTATTGATGCAAAAGATGTTGAGAGATAGAGTTCATATTAGTCACCATCTTTTACTCTGTTGGGTTTTTTGGAGAGCATTTGCACAAGAATGGATTCAACTACTTTTAACTGGAAGAAATTACATCCAATTCTTGAAGAAAGGTACAAGAAAGTGTTTCAGGTGAAGAGTGTTATTTTTATTTGAATCCTGAGTGTTAATTTTTTGTTGTTTTTGCTGAGGAGAAGAAGTGGAAAGAAAAGAAGTTAATGTCTACAATTTTTGGATGGTTGGAAATTTTTTGATGGATTAAAATATTTTTTAATTTTGATGTCACCATGTTTAAACTGCTATTTATATCCTTTTTGGCTATTCTTTTCCATTGAAGTCAAAGTGGGAGAGAGTTAGAGTATGAAAAGAGATTGGAGAAAGTTAGAGTATGGGTAGAGTTTTGAAGGTGAAGCCTTTACATGTTTCCATCAATGACAAAGGGGGAGATTGTTGGAAAAATGAAGAATATTGACTATCTCTATAGTTTTGTGTTGTCATTGATGTCACCATGTTTTGAATGCAAGCTTAAGATAGTACTTAATCTAGTGTTTTGGTCTAGTATCTGAACTAGTATTCGAGCTATACTTTCTAGTATTCTTGTCCGCATTTCTTCAAAGTTAGTAGTTGATGCTTGCAGTTTTGGGAAATGGTTTGTAAACATCAGGAGCACGTACTCTCAAGATCTCATGTATCTGGTGCTCATACATAATGATTATTACTTTTTGTGTTAAATTCTATTCCTAGATGACTTCTTGGGATAATTATGAAATTTTCTATGCGGATCTATGTGTGACCTATTTTAGGTCCTTAATGACATAATGTAGCATGTTGAAAGTTTGAATTATCTTCTTGAAATATTTTTTGAATATTTGGAGCTGACAGTTAGTATCTTTGGAAAATATGAAATGCATCCAATTAGGAAAACCTAATTGATGCTTGTAGGAAAGATTAGATATATAAATGAATATGGTGGATAGATTTTTAGATAGAGATATAGTGAGACAGAGATAAAAGAATAGCAGAGTGAGTGAAAAGATGAAGTGTGTTGAATTAGTCTTTTGAGCATCACCAGAACTGCATCAACACTATTTAGGTGAACTATTCTCAGTTCATTTTGGCTATTATGCCCAATTTTGTTTTGTTAATCCTTTTGCAGGTAGTGAGCTTTTGTATTTGGACAGTGAGTCCTTTTTTTGGGCAGTGAGCCTTATTTTTAGTTTGAAACTACTTTATACTATGAGCTAATCCTCACTGTGGTTTTTCCCTTCTTGGGTTTTCCATGTAAAAATCTCGTGGTTGCTATGTCAATTTACTCTCTGCTATCTATATTTTATGTTCACACTTAATAACAATATTACAGTTATGGGATTAATATGTGTTGAAGTTTTGAGTTTGAATTTCTATGACAATGGATTCAACCCCACTCTCAGTTGTCCTGCATCTTTTAACAAAGACTAGATAGGAAAAATACCTATTTACACCAACAAAAAATAGTAATTCTAAACATGGGTTTATGGAATTGGTTTCTTGTTCAATATTTTCACTTTTCTAGTCATTTTAGCCTTTTGTTTTTTTTAGAATTGTAATGAGAACAATTTGGCATAAAAAAGAGAAAGTATATATATGGATGTTTAAATTGGTTTATTTTTTGGCATGAAAACTTAAGTACTATTTTGGTTCACTTAAATTTAAACATTAGGATGTTTAAAGTAATTTATTTTTATGGATAAATCAGGGACCAATATGAAAACTTGGAGACCACCACCTAAAGGTATATTTACCCATATAGATGATGAGATTCGTAGATTACGTGGTATTGTAGCTGACCCCAACACCACAAGGGTTTATAGGGATACATGTAAGTCAATTCTAGATAGATTACAAAGGATTAGATAGACATTAGCTAGCACCCATTCTTATTTTGTTGACATAGTAGTAGCTATTCTCACTCAGATGTAGCAAGAGGTTAGTGGTGAGGTTTCTCTTGTAAAATTTCTACTGCAAGTTCTAAAAGAAACCATCAAATCATAATATTTTCCATAGTACATTGCTAGATCCTAGGTTAGGGGATATCAGGTGATTCGATGTGTCTATACTCAAATGGCCCCTTTGATATACCCACAATTTCTTGTAACACACAATCATTATCCAAATAACAACCAAATTCATTTATACCTTGCAAAATAGTTGTATTCTAAGGTTCATTTGGGCCTCAATGTCAACTACTTGAACCTACTAGGATATTTTGGTTAGGGGCATTGTAGGGTTGCTAATACAGACCCTTATCATCAACCAAATTAATAACCTCTAGCTTATCAAGCCTTGGTTGGGGAGATATTGCTTGGTATCTCCCCAACCCTAGTGCCTATTATAGATTAGGTTGTCATTGCTTCCCAAAGGGAAGCAATTGACAATATTGTTGATATAGTAGTTGTGGCATCTATGATATCTTTTGATCATGTGGGTAGATATTTGATGAGTCATTTTGGATAATACAGAACATATGATCATGTTATCAATACTTATGGTATTGTGGTTGTCCCTTCATCCACATACATAGATGGTCTTATAGGAGACCAGGTGCTTTAGAGTACAACTCATTATTTGTCGAAGGACCTATTGGAGGCACATGCTTTCATTACAATAGAACTTGGGACCCCATTACATGAGATCAGAGGGCATGTGGGTAGATATTTCCATTCACATCCAGGATCTAGCCAGGTTACAAGTCCTTCAAAACATTCTCATCACCCTGGTAGTGTTGCACATCCCACTGATCCACGTACAAATTTTTCAATTGCTGGAGGGGAGGATACACCTACTAATCCTTCTTTGAGTGTTGAGCATCATGCATCCAAGGGCTTGGATTCAACTGAGGATTAGTTTCATATGATGTGATCATCATGTTATGTGGATATGCTACTACATAGAGACTCATCGTGGATTCCATCTTTCTTACATTGTCCACTACACTTGTCATTACTAGATCTAGCCCAGGAGACCTATGTGTTGAAAGTTTAGAGTTGTTGGAAGCTTGAGTTGTTGGGATATTATTGGTGTTACCATTGATTTCAAGCCCTTGTATGTGGTGATGTTTTCTGCACAACAAAAACTCAGACAGAATATGATATCATATCTCTCTTGAAAGGTAGATCTCTATTAGCAAGCCTCAAGAGATAACCCCAAGGTCTCTAATGTCAGGTCTTGACAATGCATAAACAACTCAGTGATAAATGTGAAAATGTTGGTAATCACAAGGGGCCTTACAAATGAACAATGCTAGAAGCGTACTTTCATCAGATGCAACAATATGGTGATGCTTTCATCCTAAAATTAACCCATATTCAAAATAAACAACAAAAGAGATAAGGGTTTTAGAGAGATTTCTAAGACTAAAACCTAAGATCAATCACAACAATGACGAATGTTGCAAATGGACAGATCCCCAATGAAACCAATCTCTGTTTGATCAAGGACAAGCCTACAACTCCACAGAAATGGTGCAATATTCTAAGGAAACTGAAGATTTTCAGACTTTGAACATTCATTCACATACCCAATAATTGGTGCAATGTAAACAAGAATCCACAGTTGAACTTAGCACAAAATAAGGCCTAAACTAACTTTACACAACAAATTACAATCAACAAATTGCTAAAAGTATGGACCAGAGATCAATCAACATCATTAACATTTTACCATTATTGCAAAAGAACTGAAATCTAACATCTAACATTGAGAATTGAGAACAAGAAACCATAAACTGTCAAAGTGTAACACAAAGCTTGCCAAATCAACAATCCAATTGCATTAACTTCTCCAACATTACATAACAATTTCTAGTCTCCCCTCTCTCCTACAGCTACTGACTTCTAACTTAGCCAATTCTGGCTTTTACAGCGTCTAATCAGCTATTCTAACCCCTAAATTTGACCCCTTACAAATGAGAAGGCACTGTCCTTTTATAAAAAAATACATTTTGAATCAAAGGCCAAGATTAAATCAATCCAATGGCACAAATTACACCTCTAGAAGCATCCAACAATTACATTTAATTTGGGAGCTCATGGTACATCATCATCCAATTGCATAAAAGTAGTTACATCATGGAACAATGAGAAAACAATATTATGCCAGCCTATCATTAATGAAAATTATGATTGGATGATGAAATTAGCTTCACATGTCTTCTAGAAACCCCTTCCAACTATAGACAGTTTGGGCACGAATTCTTATGCAAGTTCCACTTTTAAAATTTCAACTGAACTCTTCCATATTTCCCTTTTGGCACAAATCCATATGCAAGTTCCCCTTTTAATATTTATTTAATCTTGAAAAATAGATATCATCATAAGTAGCTCACATGTTAAAAAAATCCAATTCAAATTAAACTTGAATAAAATTTTGGCCTTTCAAAAAAAACTTACATTTTTTAATGGGAACTTTCCATTTTCATAATTTTTTCCATTTTTGGAAGCTTTTATTTTCCAAATTTTTTATCCATCTCAAGAATTTCAATTTTGGGAACATTTTAAAATTTCAAGGAAAAAATTTCCATTTTTGGAAAAAATGCATTTCTCGAAAAATTTTCCATTTTGAAAAAATCATTTTTGAAAAAATTTCCATTTTTGGATAAAAAATTTGAATTTTTTTTCCATTTTTTCCATTTTTGAGTTTTTGAGGGGTCTTGGGATTTTGAGGGGTCAAGGAATTTTCGGGAAAATCTTGAGGAAATGGATTTTCCTGAATTCCCTGCAAGGTCGAAATCCCCTAAACCTCATAACTTTTTTTCTACAAGGAATTTTCAAAAAGTTCAAAAAGCAACCCTGCCTAATTTTTCGTCCTCTATCCACAAGTGAAAAAAAGATCTACATATAAAATTTAAAATTCACTTCAAAATCCCCATTTTTGAATTCCAAGACAGGCGAATTTCCCCTAGAGCCTCAAAATATTGTTCTCATCAAACCCAATCTAGACTTAATCCCGAAATAACCTCCCAAGAAGAGAAAAGCCAAAATTTGACCAAGCCAAGAGGTAGAGATGCAAAAAAAAAAGAAGAGGGTCCCCGCCTCCAGTGGGGCGTGTGTGCGAAAATTGCACAACAATATCAACCCTTGTATAGTCTTGATGAGAAGGATTTGTGGTGTTGTTATCAATGTTGTCATTGTAGTAAGTTCACTTGTTTTTTGAAATAATTAAAAATAGGGTTAGGTTGATGTTAAAGGGGCTTCACCAAAATGATAACAAATAACCCTATTTCCCTCAATTCATTCAAGGAAATGAGATCCAAACAATGAAATGATTGTCAACCCAAAAGGTGACTCAAATCAAGCTATGAATTAGAAAATTTCCTTTCTATGCAAGGACAGGGGTATGAGTTAAATAGCACTTTGGGGAGAAAGATTAAAACCATCAAATAAACTCCAAAATGCAAGCTATAAAATGAAAATAGAAGATTGTACTCAAAACTAATGGAACCAACAATCATAAGGAAGATATAGAAAGGGGAGAATGATGTGTACCAACCACCAAAAGTTCCTTTTTGAAGCTCACTAAGGACTCATTCACCCTATGGTGAATGGGTTCTAGCTAGGGATTTGAAAAAATGCTTTCTAGGTTCTCTTTTGTTGTTCCTATACTACTAGATTCTTGATTTTCACTTTTGAACAACTAGAACTAAATCTTGTAGAAGAGTTTATGTGAGATGAAAACTTTCCTTGCAACTTTGACAACTTTGCAACTTTGTTCAATTTTTCTTCTCAAAGGATCTTCCACCTAAAATCTTCAAACACAAACACAAGAGGATAAAAATGTTTTTGGTGATGGGGGGTTTTCCTTGGTCAAACCTTGTTTGAGTATTTAAAAATTGAAATGAAATAAAATAACATGAAGGAAATGGTGAATGAACAAGCAATATCACAACTCACCAAACCCTTGATTAAACCTTAGAATGTAGATCTACAACTAGCATGAAGTGGCCTCAATGGATGTGAATCTTGATCTTGAAACTTGATTTGAGATAATTCCTTTGAATGCTTGAATGAATCTTAAACACTATATCACCATATTAGCTCAAACAACATGCATGACGTAAGAATACTTTAACATGATAATGGAATCTTGATTGTTGTGACAATATTCAATAAATCTACTCTTGTCTTCCTTGAAATGCTCTTGAATTTCTCTTGATCTCATAAACTTGCTATTAGGAATGCTCTCTTGAAAATTATAGTATAAAACTTAGTGAAATGACCTCTTATTTATACATATCTTAACATTAACTCTCAAAATTCAAATAACACAAGCCAACATGTGAATATACATTTGAAATCATTAAAATACCACTAAAAACGTATTTGAAATTAGGGCCCTAGGTCTAAGTGAGGATGCGTCCACCCTATGGAAAATGGGTCCTAGGTCACTTACCTAGGACACACATCGCTCAATCTTAAACATTATGCTATGGAATTTATGATTATCAGGTTTTATCCCTTAGAAAATGCAATTAATTAGGCTTGGATTTGCATTAAAGGGGAAAATTAACCTCAATTAAATAATGAATCCCTAGATTAGTGTGAAAGTGTAAAGGGTACACCTTACAACACCAAAAATAAGGCACAATTAGGTCCATTTTAATTAAAAGGCCCTAAACTTAATGTGAATATGTAAAATACATATTACAACACTAAATTAAGGAATCATTTAGCTCATTTTATTATTAATTATTTATTCCCAAATTAAGTGTGAAAAAGGGAAACTTTTTCCTACACTACATTTAGCCCCCACTTTAGTGAGAATATGACCCCATGTCCAACTAAAACTAAAGTAGACATTCAAGACACTTATGTATGTAAGAATGACAAAGATACTCAATCATACAACATAAAAGACTAGGAAGATCAAGCCTAGAATGTCTGATGCGGCACAAAACACATCTAAGCTTTTTGCTGTGTGCTCACTCCAAGGTAGCAGAACCTTAGGATGTCCACTAGGTGATTCTCCCAAAGGGTGGAAAACCATATCGAACTATCTCTTTGGAAACTTCAATAAGATCCCACAGGACAAGGTTTTGGGCTCCATAGGGCTTAACAACCTATGTTATACTATGCACCTATGAACAAGGCAAGGCTCCACTAACAAGCAAGGTGTGTTATGCTAAGTGGCCTTGAAGAGGGCTTTAGGCTCCATAGGGCTTAACAAGCTACATTATGTTAAGCACCTATGAACAAGGCAAGGCTCCACTAGCAAGCAAGATGCGTTATGCTAGGTGGCCTTGAATTTAGGGTTCGAGCTTCAAAAGGTTAACAAGTTGTATTATTCTAAACACTTATGAACAATAATGATAGTAAAAGTTTTGTTGTTCAAAGGAATTTTTCTTAGTTTGTGTAAGGTCTTTTTCTTAGGGAACATTGTGCCTAATGTCTCCAAGAGAGGACAAGTCGAGTAAATTATTCACAACTTGGTGAATGCAATGCATCTCATCACCACTAAGAGGAAAGTCATACACTAAGAATTATTGCACTCTTGGAGGACATCAAACCCAATGACACCATGAAGAAAAAGGACACATCACAAGAAGAAAGAAAATTGCACCATGAAACATGAGAATGTCAAAAGTTATTATCAATGTATGCCCCCACATTAAAGAAATTACTACACCCTTGTAATGATAAATTGCTTTAAAGTAGCCAATGTTCAATCCAAAGACATGAGAGCTTACTCAGAAAGATCTATGCCAAGTCATATGTTTCTGAAATGAAGCTATGTCATGAAAAAGGAAGGAGGGATTGCCCCCAAAAAAACATAAGGGATCTATGGATTTAGGGTTAGTATATCTTTACTTTAAAATGTTGTTATAGAGCTCAGAAATGTCATCATTCCCCAAATACTCATAGAAATGGAAGAATGACACATAAAGATTAAAAATCAAGAAAAATATTTCAACGTGGAAGATACCTTAATGTCTCAATGCCTTGTGTCATCCCCAAAAGGAAAACATAAGACAAAAAAAAGATAAAATGTTTATGAAATATAGAAGAATGTAGGTACATACAAAGGAATGCACAAAAAGATAGAGATTCATCAAAATAAATATTATGGGGATCACATTACACACATGAAATCACATAAAGAAACATGAAAAATAAATTAAAGAAAAATACTAGTAAGGAACATGTGAGTCAACCTATAGCAAGTTATATGCATCCTAATCTTAGTCAGCATATGCGGAAGGAATACAACTAGCCAAAGGGAGAACATCAAGTGTTGAACTAGGACACACACCAAGTTCAACACTCTTATTAGTAGGATCACCTTTTAAGCTTATACAAGAGGAAAACATTAGATTTAGCTCATTATGCACTTGTTCATCAATATTTGCAATGTCAATATCATCATCTAAATTAATTACAATAGGAGGTTGAATGATAATGTCCATGGAATTTTCTTGTTTACAAATTAAAATAATCATGCAAATTGCTTTAGGTAAGTTCAAATTTTGATTTTTTTTGTTTTTCTTTTCCTCTTTAGTTTGTAATATACAAGAAATAGCATGATGTCTATGCCTATGCTCTTTAGCATTTCAGTTTCTTTTCATTCCATTTTTAATTTGTGATTATGTAGGAGCGGGTTTGTCAACTATAGGTTTCTTTTCTTCCATTAGGGGAGGAATGAAAGGAACCATGGGAGGTTGTTCAACCACTTTCTCTTTAGCTTTGTAAACTTTTTTGATTTTAGGAAACACAATAGGATTGTTTTAATTGTCTCATGGTCTCTTATAGGAAATGGGTGAAGGATTTGTAATAGGTTGCTCATGGATATTTGGAAGGGATTTTGGTTAATCATGGTTTTGTCAAGGATGGGTGGTTCGATCATGGGTTGAGGAATATTTCTAAGGGATAATTTTGTTATGTACATTGCCTTAAACTTTTGATAGGATTTGAAAAAATATCCCTCATGAGGTCTAATAGGTTCAATAGGCTCAGGCCAAAATAAATCCAATGAAAAGTTCCCATGGGAAGACACATGATTAAAGCCACAATGGTGCATAGTAAAGATCTCATTGCCAAAGGGAAACTTCAAAAATTTATGCACAACTAAGGGGATGACATTCATGGAGCAAAGCCATGGATAACCTAACTTCACATGAAACTGATCCAATGTCGGGATGATGGTGAATGAGACATTTAATGTTTTTGGTCCAACCTTTAGAGAGAGATTTATCAAGACAATCACAAGGAAAGCAAAGCCATTATGTCTTTTGATCCATGCTTTCAGTCTTTCATGTGTATCTTGATAAATTTCATGCACACATAGAAATTCTTTAGTGATCACATTCTCTACACAGATGGGATCAATTAATATCCCATTAGTATGCTTGTCATTGATTCTTCTAGTTATGTAAAGAGGACCATCGGGTGCATGTTTAAGTATGTCTTGTTGTGAGAAAGAAATATCAAGGGGCATTTTTGTTTGGCCCTTATGAGGTTTAGCTCCAATAAACAATACTACTTTATCCATTTCATACTCATTGTCTTCTTTTGTGTTTTCATCATCTGTGTCAACATTCATCACATCATTTTTTGTTTCACTAGCTTTGACAAATGAAATATTGTTTTGGGATTGGTAAAGATTTGCATGTTCTGATTAGAAGCTATAAAATTATTGTTAAAAGGTGCAATACAACTAAGAAGGGGGGTGAATCAGTTGTCACCAAATTTAAACTCAAAACTTCAACACATATCAATTCCACAACCACACTATTTTTTTATTAAGTATGAAAATGAAATGCATATAACAAAAAGTAAAATAAACACAATGAACACCAGATTTTATGTGGAAAACCCAAAGAGGGAGAAACCACGATGAGGATTAACTCACAATATAAAGAGATAGACAAACAAAATACAAAGGCTCACTACCAAGGGCTCACTACCTAGAAGAGGACTCATTGTCTAGATACAAAGGCTTACTATCTATAGAAAGGAATCATTGTACAATAGGGAGGCTCACTACCTACATATACAAAAGAAAACAAAACATCCACCACAACAATTTATACACATCCGCAACCTTGATCAGAAGATTGTAGAAACCTTTAGCGCACTACCTTGAGGAATCTAACACAATGAAGTATTGCTGCCTCAACTCACTTTAACACACTTCTACTCTTCACTTGTGACTTACTTTGTTACTTTGCATCATCCAATTCTTTGCATCTTGATTTGTAATTATACCATCTTCAACCTTAGAAACTTTCTCCAAGGTTGGCCACATAAGCTCATTTCATAAATTCAAATTAGGTCGACAACTCAACATTCCCACGGTGGAAAGGAGTGGGAGTGGACCAATTAAATACTTAACCAAGACCAAAAATAATGTCTCAGATCAACCACATGTTTCCTTAATTAATTTTAATTCTTCATATGAAATGTAAACACTAGGCCGACCAAACCTAATGAAAACATAAATGAACATTGAAGTAAATGCTTCCCAACAAGAAGATAACATGCAGATGACATAACACACTTCATCATGCATGACAAAAAATCTTAGGTTCCTTTAGATACATCTGCAGAAAGTGTAACAACTTTCAAACATAAAACATCTTTCAACAACCAAACGAGACTGTGCAAACACACACAACAATTCTGAAACTTAACTTTTGGATCACCAAACCACAAAAATCTTTGCCAAAACCTAGAGAACACTATTACATGACATATTCCAGATCCAAAAGACCTAAAAAAAAACAAAAACAGACTGTAGAATAGAAACATTTCTCCCAATCCACAAAAAGCCAACTCTGCCAAAATAGTTCACACACCTATGAACACAACTTTCACATTCCATTAAACCAGAAGTTACAAATTAGTATGTATCACCATTAGATCATAAAAAAAACCCCTTTAGATCCACACAAGCATAGGATCAACATAGAAGAAATGTGGAGCACATACCAAACCACATTCTAAACACTTACATAACTCTAACTTCACTCTTTATTAATTTTCTCAAAAGCACTTGGAAACCCATCATTTCAACACATTTGAAACATCATAAAGATAGCTCCATGTACTCATAGCATCTCAATAGCATCTGAACTATTCATGTACAATCTGCAACATACTAAACTATGTTAACATCAATGACAACATTAATGACAAAACCACCAAACTTGCTCATAATTGCAACAATCTCCTCCTTTGTCATTGATGGAAACACATGATGTGAAAAACCATCAAAGACAACAACCTACATAATATTTAGGGAGAACACATTTTTATCCTTTTCTTACTTTTTTTCACATGTCTTTCTCTTCCCCTTTGACATCAATGGTAAATATCAAAAACTTTGATTACTCCCCCTTAGGAGTACACCCATTTAACTCATACTGCAACAATGAGAAACATTTCTACTCCCCCTCCAGAGTAGACCCATTCATTAGTCTAGATAAATGAAGAATCTATGAATTCACTAGACTGATGCACCTCCATGTGCACCTAGTTTGGAGGGCTAATGACCCCCAACCTCTCCCTAAGATACTCAAAATTATCCTTCGAAAGAGCCTTGGTAAATATATTTGCAATTTGTTCCTTTGTTGTCACATACTCCAATCTAACTTCATTCCGCAACACCTTCTCTCTTAGGAAATGATATCTGATAGATATGTGTTTTGTTATTGAATGCATCACTAGATTCTTTGAAATGTTAATAGCACTTGTGTTGTCACAAAAAATAGGAATAGGCTTATCACATATCAATCCAATGTCTTTTAGAGTTTGCTTCATCCACAGAACCTATGTGTAGTAAGATGCTGCAACAATATATTTTTCCTCTATAGTGGATAAAGAAACTAAGTCTTTTTTCTTACTCAACCAAGAAACGAATCTTCCACTAAGAAAGAAATCACCTCCATTGGTACTCTTCTGATCATCCATACAACCAACCCAATCTACATTGGCATAAGCACTCAAGGTGAAATCATCATCCTTAGGATACCATAAGCCATAATCCGATTAACCTTTAAGATATCTAAATATCCTCATTACAGCTATAACTTGTGCCTCTTTAGGATCTGCTTGAAATTTTTCAACTAGACATACTGCATGCATAATATCTGATCTAGTAGCAATAAGATATAGAAGCCCACCAATCATAGATCTGTATTTGCTCTGATTAGCTTTAATAGATTCATAATTTTTACTTAGCTTACATTTGATTACCATAGGAGTACTAACCAGTTTGGAGTCATCCATTCCAAACTTCTTCAACAACTCTTTCACATATTTCAATTGTGAGATGAATATCCCTTTATCGGTTTGATTTACTTGAAGACCAATAAAGAAATTCAACTCACCAATCATGGACATTTCAAATTCTTTTTTCATTTCTTCTGCAAATATTTTAGTTCTAGTCTTCACACCTTCACTCTTATCTCCAATTATCTATTCCTCTGGATGATTCTTCTATATATACTTAGGAGTCTTAACAACAGGTTTTGGGATTTTTTCTTCTTCAATCTGTTCTTCTTCTTCTTCTTCCTTCTCCTTATTCTCTTCAAGTACTTTTCCACAAATAGGATCATCAAGTTCAACTTCACTTATCTCAATATGTCTGTGCATGTCTGCATCAAATTTCACATTAGCACTCTCAACAATCTTATTGAAGCATCTATATGCTTTGCTAGTAGTAGAGTACCCAATAAAAATTCCTTCATCACATCTAGCATCAAACTTCCCAAGGTTTTCATCATCTCTTTTAATGTAACATCTACTTCCAAATACCTTAAAGTACTTCACAATAGGATTCTTACCATTCCATAACTCAAAAGGAGTCTTTGCATTATTTCCTTTAATCTGAACTCTATTAAGAACATAAACAACAGTGTGTATTTCCTCTCTCCTATACACATCAAGTTCATTTGATTCTTTAATCATGGTTCTTGCAACTTCCTGTACCATCTGATTTTTCCTCTCAACTACCCCATTCTGTTGAGGGGTTCTTAGAGTAGAAAACTATCTTTTTATGCCATGCTCTTCACAAAATATATTAAATTCACTAGAAGTGAATTCTCCACCTCTATTAGATCTCAAACATTTGATTCTCAAGTTTACTTCATTTTCCACTCTTGCTTTGAACACTTTAAACCTATCTAGAGACTGAGTCTTTTCTCTAAGAAAAGCAACCCATGTCATTCGAGAATAATCATCAATAAGGAGCATGAAATACCTATCACCATTTAGGCTTCCTATTCTAGTTGGATCACAAAGGTTAGTATGAATTAATTCTAGCATCCCAGTAGTAGATTTCTCTTTTCCATTAAAACTACATCTTGTATGTTTCCCTAATTGACAACTTCTGCAAATAGTATTAGCAGGCTTTGTGATTCTAGACAGACCTCAGACAACATCTCTTGAACTGATCCTAACTAGATTATCAAAGTTTACATATCCCATTCTTCGGTGCCACAACCAAATTTCATTGACTTGAGAGACAAGGCACTGACCATCAACACCCTTAAGTTGATAGATGTTTCCATGAGTTCTCCTTCTAGCAGCAACCATGTCTCTAGACCCTTTTCTAATTTTTCTGGTATTATTCTAAAACACAAGTTTAAAACCATTTCTACATATCTATCCAACACTCAAAAGGTTATGCCTTAAACCCTTTACATAATATACATTATCAGTGTTGTGTATTCCATCAAAACTAATTGTACGTTTCCCAAAAATCTTCACTCCTAAATCATACTTTTCAAGTTTAGTAAACTTACTTTTATCTCTAGTCATGTGATTAAAGCATCCACTATCAATCACCCAGTAGTCTTCATCCTGTCTAGCATGAAAGGAAGTGACCAAAGTACCTTCCATCTCATTCTTTTTTTCTCTAGAACATTCTTTCTTGCACATTTTCTAGGGTTAGTAGACACAAATTTATTCTCCAAGGCTAAAAACAAACATTCACTATCATCACCCTCATAATCAAATTCATCATTAGAGATTTTGACTTCTTCTTTAACATAATATAGCTTCTTATATTTCTTATCCTTTCTATCCTTATCTTTATGATCCTTGTTCTTCTTATGTATAGCTCTATTTGGACATCTCAAAGCATAATGACCAATATTACCACAACTGAAACATTTAAAGGGAAACATACCTTTATACTTACCAGTACCTTTCTTCAACTTCTTGGTAAAATTCGCTTCGAACTCATCAAAACCATCACTATCCAGATCATCCTGATTCTTTGTTGCTTTAAATGTTGTCTCTATCTTTTCCTCTTTCTTTCCAAACTTTCTCATCTCAAATGTTGTCAAGGTTCCAAATAGCTCTTCTTTAGTATACGTCTTAGGATCATACATCTCTTCAATAACTAAGTTATTATCACTGTAACACTCAGGTAGGGTTATTATGATCTTCTCAATTATATCTTCATCTGTTAGTTTTCCCCCTTGATTCCTAACACCATTTGTTGCAAGTTCAACCCTTTGGAAGTAGCTTGCAAAATATTCACCTTCTTCCATTTTCAAATTCTCATATACGTGCTTTGTCATTAACTTCTTTGTCAATTTCACTATGTCATTTCCTTCATAATGATCTTCCAACTTCTTCCAAACTTCATAGGAAGTGTCCAAAGAAAGAACCTTAGTTTGCTTAGTTTTAGATAGAGTACTGAAAATAACATGCCTCGCCTTCTCATTCTCCTCATAAGAAGAAACCTCATTTGTAGTAGTAAGACCACCCTTCGTAGCAACATACTTCATCTCAATAGCCTTCCAGGTCTTGTAACTAAGAGAAATAATATATCCTCTCATCTACACTTTCCAGTCATTGTAATCAAATCAATCAAACATAGGGATTGTCAACTTATGCACCATCAAATCTTCCTTAAGCAGTTAAGCTCTATACCAGGGAACCAAAGCTTTGATACCAATTTTTAAAAGGTGCAAGAAAATTGCGAGGGGGGGTGAATCAGTTATCACCAAATTTAAACTCAAAACTTCAACACTTATCAATTCCACAACCACACAGTTATGTTATTAAGTATGAACATGAAATGCAAATAACAAAAATCAAAATCAACATAATGAACACTAGATTTTATGTGCAAAACCTAATGAGGGAAAAACCATGGTGAGGATTAACTCACAATATAAAGAGATAGCAAAACTGAATACAAAGGCTCACTGCCTAGAAGAGGACTCACTATCTAGATACAAAGGTTCACTATCTATAGAAAGGACTCATTGTCCAATAGGGAGGCTCATTGCCTATAGATACAAAAGAAAAAAAAAGATCCACCACAACAATTTACACACATAAGCCTTGATCAGAAGATTATAGAAACCTTCAGCTCACTTCCTTTAGGAATCTAACATAATGAAGTATTGTTGCCTCAACTCACTTCCACACACTTCTTCTCTTCACTTGTGGCTTACTTCATTACTTTTCATCATCCAATTCTTCACATATCAATTTGAAATTATACCATCTTCAACCTTAGAAACTTTCTCCAAGGTCAACCACATAAGCTTCATTTCATAAATTCAAATTAGGTCGGCAACTCAACATTCCCATGATGGAAAGGAATGAGAGTGGACCAATTAAATACTCAATCAAGACCAAAAATAATGTCTTGAATCAACCACATGTTTCCTTAATTAATTTTAATTCTTCATATGAAGTGTAAACACCAGGTCGACCAAACCTAATGAAAACACAAATGAACATTGAAGTACATGCTTCCTAGAAAGAAGATAACACACAGATGACATAACACACTTCATCATGCACGAGAACACATTTCAGGTTGCTTCAAATACATCTACAACAAGTGTAACAACCTTTAAACACAAAACACCTTTCAACAGTCCAACCAGACTGTGCAAACACACAACAATTCTGAAACTCAACTTCCAGATCACCAAACCACAAACATCTTTGCCAGAACCTAGAGAACACTATTACATGAAATATTCCAGATTCGTAAGACCTGAAACAAAATAACGGAGGACTGTGGAGTTGAGATATTTCTCCCAGTCCATAGAAAACCAACTCTACCAGAACAGTTCACACACCGGTGAATACAACTTTCACATTCCATTAAACCAGAAGTTAAAAATTAGTATATATCACCATTAGATCATCAACAACACCTCTTCAAATTTGCACAAGCATAGGATCAATATAGAAGAAATGTGAAGCACATACTAGAGCACATTCTGAACACTTACATAACTCTACCTTCACTCTTTATTAATTTTCTCAAAAGCAATCAAATTTAACCCATTGTCAAGGAAAATGAATAATGCTCATCCTTGTATTTTTTGTTTAGAAGAAAAAATGGACCACACTATTCAGAACGCGCCTAAGCGTACTAACAGGAATTTTTCAAAAAAAATGAGCTGGTCTATGCATTTGAAGGGCTTCCAAGGGGTTCCCTATCCTATTACAAGCTCAATTTTGGGGGCTCTTCATTCCTCATCTTGTAGATCTCCACCTCGGTTTTCAAGAAATCACTTTTCTTTGCAAAAACAGGGGTTTTTACATAATGGGGGACCTTCTTAGGTGCAAGGGATTGTAAACAATGGGGAAGGTACTAACTGTAGCTCTCAAAGATTTAAGGGTAATTCTTTTCAGCCTGGGAAGTCTCTTAGTAGGGTACAATAGCCTCCTTTTGATCTTTGTGGTTCGGATTCAAATGATTATGTGGATGCTCAATGGATTGATCAATCTAGTGTAGCTCCCTTCAATCCAAAGGATGATAATATTGTGCATTTAGGATCTGCTAGGTTCCAAGCTTCTTTTCCAAATAATATTGTGCAAAGTGAAGAATATTTCTAGAGGATTCTTTGGTTATAGATTCAAAACGCAAAATGGAGTAGATATAAATAAAATACGACCAAAGATTTGGAATCCTCTATTTTTGAAGGTGGTGATCGGGCTTCCACAACTTTTCTTAATAATATTCCTTTGTTTGCTTCTTTTCCTTCTACGTTTCCTAATAATGTGGAATTGGGGATTAAGATCCCAAATGAGCAACATGGGGAAATTTAGAGGCAACAATGTAGTTCTTTTCATCAAGAAAAGAAATTTTTAAAGAGGTCAGAATGGCAAACAAAAAATAAAAAGTGTGATAAGTTTCATTCAAAAGGGGTTTCACAAATTTCTCAAGATTCTCATCACTAGAAAAATAAGAAGGTTCCTGAGGTCAAGATTCATGAGGTTTCCTAAAGGATCAATCACAAAATCTGTATGAAACAACATTAATCTATAAGTGTTGGCAATACTCTCCATCCATTAATGTACTGAAAGACTTAATCTATCAAGATTGGAATGGGGCTAATCAGGTTTTTTATATTGATAGGGGAAATGGTTTCTTTATTGTGTTTTTTTCCTCTAAGCAGGCTAGAGATGAGATTTTTTAGGGTGAAATCTTTGGTGTTTGAGGGTTCTAGACTGTATATTCAGCCCTGGGTTCCTAATTTTAATCCTAAAATGGTAAAAATTAGATCTATTCCTTTTTGGGTACAATTGCAATATTTACCCTTGGAATATAGGGAGCTAGACATTGTTGAAATTCTAGAAAATCAAGTTGGTACTTTTCTAAAACATGATTTTTCATTCTTTACAAATCCTAAACTTTCAGTTAGAGTTTGTGTGTTATGTGATGTGTCAACTGATTTACCTCAAAGTATTGAAATACTTTCTAAATCAGGATCTCACATGCAAAATATCTTTTATGAGAATCGTACAAATATCTATAAGGAATGTCATGTTTTGGGACATAAAACTACCTTTTGTAAAGCAAGGAAGGTTGAGGGTGATAGGTTTAATCCTATTGAGTCTTCCCTCTCTAATCAGTTGATAAATTTGGAATTGGAGAAATTATAGGGTTTTTAGGAAGTTAGTTTTATCAGAGAAGATGTGTTGGGGATGGATCTAATTTGGAGGGATAAGGGAAAGGGAAAAATGTTTGATTGAAAAATTGTAAGGGAACAAAGTCCTTTGATTCAAAAAGGTGAATGTAGGATTTATGTTCAAAATGTAACTTCTCGGCGTAAAGTTACAGCTTCTAGAATTTCTTTTCAAGCAAATTCAACATAATTTTTTGCAAGGTTGCAATGCTTTCTATAATCTAAAATTTTGCATAAATATGTTCCTTCGATATTCCAAATTTCATTCCAACAAGCTAAGAGTATTTCATCATCTTTAGTATGGAAATATTTTGATGCTATTCCCTCTTCAATAAGTTGTGTGGATAATCAAATAATAAAGTTAGAATTAGAGGTGGTGAGTATGCCTTGGGAAGAAAATAAGCTGGATATATCTGATACTTTGGATTTCCATTCCTTTCTAGATCTGGATAATTTGGAGGTTCTTGCTAAGAATATCCTTACTAGGGAAAGTTCTAGTATCATTGATGAAATATCAACGAAATTGGTAACACCAAAGGCTTTATCAATTTTGCCAAATAATGAAGTTCAATCTTTTGATAAAACATCAAATTTGAAGGAGAAGGATAGTTTGTCTTCTTTGGTTGTAATTTCAACAGAAGCAAAAAAAAGTTTGTAGGGATCATGAAGAAGGGGCTATGGAATTTGATTTTTCACAAAGTTTGTCAATTGAGCAAAGTCCAACTTTGATACTATCTCCTCAAAATTCACCAGGAAAGCAGGGTGGAAATTCAGATGTTGCAAAGTTGCAAGAGGAAATAGCATCAAGCAAACAATCAACCCTACATGGGAGTATCAAAAATTGATTGAGGGGAGCATTTAGATCTCTGAATAGATTATCTCTCTAAATAGATTATGAGGATTATATCTTGGAATGTGAGGGGCATCAATGCCCCTAGTAAGCAGGCCCACATGAAACATCAAATTGATGGGTCTGGATATTATTCTCTTACAAGAAACAAAGTTATCTCATCAGTCTTTTGAAGATGTCATTAGCAAATGGAGTGGTTGGAAGTATATTCAATCAGAGGCACATGGGGCTTCTGGGGGTATGCTCTTTTTTGGAAGCCTCAAAATGTGTTATTGGAAACATTAAGATATGAAAATCATTAGTTGTTAGTAAAGGTGGTGCATTTTGACCTTCAATTTTTTCTTGTAAATGTTTATGCACCTAACTCAACAGTTGGTAAGAAGCATTTGTGGGAAGATTTGTCTAAAATTCAAGAGCAATTGGCTTCATAAAAGGTTGTATTAATGGGTGATTTCAATGCAATCTTATCTTTGAAAGATAAAAAGGGTGGGATCATTCCTCAAAAAATAGTTGAAGATTTCAATTCTTTTGTCCTTAATAATGCACTGGTAGATGTACAACTAGGAAATGGTAATTACACTTGGAAAAATAAGCACAAAGATTTTTTGTAAATTGTTGTGTGCTTGGATAGAATTTTGGTTTCATCTAACTGGATCACTCAAAAAACTGTATTAATGTCACAAATTTTTCCTTGGATAGGTTCAGATCATTTTCCTCTTTCTTTATGTATTGAGAGGAAGAAGGTGGCTATAGTTTCCAAAGATTCTTTCAAATTTGAAAAAAATTGGTTTCGACACCCTCTTTTTATGGATCTGTTAAAACAATGGTGGTGATAGGCTCCAAAAGCAGAGGGAAATTTAATGTACAGGTTTTGCTGCAAGTTGAGGTTTGTGAAGAGCAAAATAAAACAGTGGAATATCACAATTTTTAAGAATATTTTTTAGTAGAAGGAAGAGGTATTTAAGCAGTTGTCTTTGGTAAATTCTGAAATTATAGTTCAAGGTCTTACACCTCAACCATATGAAGTTCAAAAATGATTGCAAGAAGAATGGGATGAGCTCTCAGCTAGGGAAGAAATATATTGGCATAAAAAATCAAGGGAGATGTGGCTTAAAGAGGGTGATAAAAACACTAAGTTTTTCATAGATTTTCTCAAATTAAAAAGGTTAAAAATTCAGTTTTCTCAATTGAAGATAGTGTTACAGGTGAAAGATTAACTAGAGAGGAGGACATTTAGAAAGAAGGGGTTAAGTTTTTTGCAAATCTACTTACATCACCAAATGTCACATCAAATTAGCAAGCCCTTGTAAGGGAAGAAATGTTGCAGAACATTCCAACTTTGGTTTTACCTAAAGATAATGTGCATTTGATGAAACCGTTTACTTTAGAAGAGTTGAGAGAAGTAGTTTTTTCAATGTCAGTAGATAAAGCTCTAGGTCTAGTTGGTTTTACTTCCTTCTTTTTTCATAAATGTTGGGAGTTCATAAGGGAAAATTTGTTGAAAGCATTGAAGGAATCTAGAAGCTCAGGGACTATGTTAAAGCAGTTTAATGTAACTCATATTTCTTTGATTCCTAAGGTAACTAATCCTTCCTCTTTTTTAGAGTTTAGACCCATCTCACTCTATAACACTGTTTATAAAATCTTTACAAAAGCAATCTATTTGAGGTTAGTAAAGATTATCCTGGGTATAATTTCAAAGGAGCAGGGAGGCTTTGTGCCAGGAAGAGAAACAACATAAGGGGCTTTGGTTGCTCATGAAGTTTTGCATTCAGTATCATCTTTCTCATTATAAGAATTTGTTCTTAAGTTGGATATGATGAAGGCGCATGATAGGGTGTATTGGTCTTTTTTGATGCAAATACTAAAGAAGCTTGGTTTTCATGAGAAATGGTGTAAATGGATTTATTCTTGTTTGTCTGGTGCAATGTTTTCTATTTTAATAAATGGAATACCTTCAGGATTTTTTAAGTCCTCTCAAGGGGTGAGGCAAGGTGATCCCTTATCTCCCTTTCTTTTTATTGTTCTTGCAAAATATTTAAGTAGATTAGTTAAAAAGGCTCATTTGGAAGGAAAATGGAAAGGTATTCATTTGCCAAATACTAGATTAACAATTACTCATTCATTATTTGTTGATGATACAATTTTGTTTGGGATGTCTACTATTGATGAAGCTAAGAAAATTAAGGAAGTATTGCAAAGGTATTCTTTAGCATCTGGTCAAAAGGTGAACTCAAGTAAATAAAAAAATTCCATACTTCATACAAATTCAGTGATAAGTGATAAGATTATACAAACTATGGGTTTTCAAGTTGCAAAGTTGCCTTGTAAATAGTTAGGTATTCCTTTTTTTGTTGGTCAGAATAGAGTTTCATATTAGGATAAGATAATTCAAACAACCAAAACAAGAATATCAAGTTGGAAGGGGAAATGGTTATCTATAGCTGGAATAATTCTTCTCATTAAATCAGTCTTGTCATCCATTCCAAATTATTTTATGGCAGTTCTAAAAGCTCCTAGAATAGTTATTTCAGAAATAGAAAAGATAATCATATCCTTTTTATGGAAAGGAAATATGGATTCTAAAATAAAAATCCATTTAATTTCATTGCAAAATATTTGTAAAGATAAACAAAAGGGTGGGGCTAGGATACTTGATATGTCAATAAGGAATGTTGCACTGGGATCAAAATTGGTATGACATTTGTATACAAGACCACAAGCAAAATGGTGTAAAATTATGTAGTGTAAGTATCTAGATATAGATAATCCAACTCATATTCTTACAATATCTAATCCTCCTAAAGGGTCTGTGATGTGGAATTTTTTGGTTGATTGTAGAAAGGTAGTAGTTCAATATTTATCTCAGGAAATTCATAATGGGGAAAGTGCAATTTTTTGGCAAGATTCGTGGAATGGGCTGCCACCATTGGAAAAATTGTATGAATTTCATAATGAAATTGTTAATACAACAAATAACTAGGGATTAAAACTTAATTATTATATTCAAAAAGTAGATGGTCAAACAGGAGCAGTAGTATGGAAAGTTTTTCCTCTAAATATCATACCACATGATCAACAAATTGAATTGGTAAATACTCTTAAGTGTATAATAGTTTTCATAGGGAAGGATGATGATAAATTGATCTAGGCTCCTTTTAAAACTGGTAATTATACAGTTAAAATGGGTTATAAGGCTGCTATGTCAAATAGGGATCAGGGGTGTAATCAAAGAGATTTATCATTTTGTTGGAATCCAATGGTTTTACCTAAAGCAGGATGTTTCTCATGGTTGGCACTAAAGCATAGGGTCTTAACAAGGTTAAACTTGGAATAGCTAATCCATTCAAATGTGTGCTTTGTGAAGAACTCATAGAAGAAATGGATCATTTATTTTTAAATTGTTCATTTTCTAATTCATGTTGGGGTTTTGTACAATCCAAAATAGGATGGAGTTCACCCCTTCCTCATAAACTTTTGGATTTGTTCATGTGTTGGCCTACTTTATATAAGTCTTCTCTTTTTTCAAGTTTATGGATGGTAATTCCTTCTTCTATGTTATGGTGTATTTGGTGGGAAAGGAATAAGAGAATATTCATAAAAGAAAAATCTAGTTTGTATTTGGTATTGGTAAAGCTGCAAAAATCTATTTGTGAAGTTACTAATGCTTATGTGTAAATTAATAAGCATGTGGGCTCTACATTTATAGAATGGGATGCCAAACAGTTAAAAAACTAGGATTTTT
Source organism: Sequoia sempervirens (assembly GCA_007258455.2). NCBI lineage: Eukaryota > Viridiplantae > Streptophyta > Pinopsida > Cupressales > Cupressaceae > Sequoia > Sequoia sempervirens. The sequence goes on along the minus strand of VDFB02270651.1, from coordinate 598,511,896 downwards.
TGGTCATACCTTTTAAAGGTAGTACAGTATCAGTTGTAAATGCCAAAATTGATAGAAAAAAGGTGGTTTGGTTACCTCCTACTGAGGGTTTTATTAAGTTAAATTTTGATGGTGCATCACGAGGTAATCCGGGTTTATTAGGGGCTAGGGTAGTGTTAAGGGATCATGAGGGCTTAGTGTTAGGAGCAAAATCAATTTAATTACCAAATGGTACAAACAATCAAGCTAAAGTACATGCTCTTCTTCAAGGTTTACTTTTAACAAATTTTCATAAAGTTTCCAAGTTGGTAATTGAAGGGGATTCTTTGTTAATAGTAAATGCTTGCAAAGATAAAATATCATGTAACCGGAAACCGCTTATAAGCCTTTGAACAAATACTACTTTATTAGAAAAGTTTGAAATGTATCAAATTAACCATGCTTATAGGGAAGAAAATCAAGTGGAAGATGGACTTGCAAACATAGGATGTGATCAAGATCACAAAATTAAAATGTATGGTGAAGAAATCATATATTTTCCTTTGAATGTGTAGGAATTGATACATTTGGATAAAAAGGCATGGCATATAATGTCTTACTCATAACAATGAGAACAAAAGAAAATTTGATTGTTGTGAATTATCATTAAAATATAGCAATTTATATGCAGGAGGCATTAGAGAATATGGGCTTTCAAAAGAGGAATAGGAATTGAAAAAATGTGCAAGTGTGATATGTATCTGATATTTCTTTCATGGAAGAGACCAAAAGATATGATGGTCAGGTTCAATTGTTTTATTCAAAACAAAATATATTACTATGCAGGAGGCATAAATTTATATCCAAGAGGCATCAGAGAATATGGGCTTTCAAAAGAGGAATAGGAATAGGAATTGAAAAAATGTGCAAGTGTGATATGTATCTGATATCTCTTTCATGGAAGAGATCACAAGATATGATGGTCAGGTTCAATTTTTTTATTCAAAACAAAACATATTACTATGCACGAGGCATCAGTTAATTTGGGCATATTTTAAAATGGAGCTTTAATATGTAGAAGGCATTAACAAAAGTGATGTGTAAAATATGATAGATAATATGCTCATACACAAGTGAATATGATAGATGAAACATCACGGTCAAAAGAAGATGGAACATAAATGTGGAAACAAAGATAGTGAAGTATTTAGTTTTACTAACTTTGTCACTTTTTTGCAGGAATGATGATATAGTAAGAAGCTAAATATCACATTCAAAAACGAACAGGGGAGGGCATCAGAACATTAGCTATAATGATATTAAAACAAACTAATTGTTAAGGATGCATGATCGCATCATGGAATGGGCAATCATGATAGAGCATGTACAAGCAAATGCAAAATGCGGAGGATGGCAGCAAGGAATAGGCAATCATGACGATGTATGTAAAATCTGAAAGCAGATAGTTTCAAAATCTGTGCATCATACAAACAAATGTATAATGTGTAAGGCTTCAAGTAACAATATGGAAAGATGTGGGTGTTCAGTAATCATTTGGAATTAAAGCTAAGGGCAAGTGTGCAATTCATATAGCAAAATCTATGTACAAAAAATGAGCTTTTAGCTTAATGATGGTGCTTTGGCTATAAAAGCTAAGCAAAGTTCATTAAAATTTAGTTGAATGGAGTTGAATGTGGATAAAGGTTTTGTTATTGTAGTGGATGCGGATAGAGGGTTAGCGATTGTAGTGGAATGGTATTTCCAAATTCTGCAAAAAAAAGATTTTTACTACTACCGACAAGGTGTTTCCAGGTGACTTATTCCCGACAACAAACCAAGAGTTTGTAAGTTTATGTAAAGTTATCCATGTTTCAAATTCATAGTCTAGTTTTGATGGATGTTATAAGTTGCTCAAAAATTTTCAAAACAACATTATTTTTTGGGCTTTGAAATCTCTGAGATTAAAGTTAAGAGTTGAAAGTGATTTCTAATTTAGACTTGGAGGGCATCTGTGTTAAATATTTATTTGTTCAAGTCTTGTTTCCGATGGACGGTGACTCTGGTTTTATTCTGTTGTTATCTATCTGATGGGAAATGATACTGGTGTTTCAAGATGCTTGAATAAAAATGGCGAAACAAAGGGATCGGGCTAAAAGTGATAGGGATTTGCATTGTATAATTTATGCATAAAAGGACTAGTAAATTTTGGTACCTTTTTCAATAATATTGAAATGGTGATGATGGGAATTATACTATGTAGCCTCCAATTTTTGTGGATAACACTGGGAGTTGACATTATGGTTGTGTTTTTCAATTTCAGGGAGTTTGAAGAGTTATTTCAAATGGCTAAGGAATACAATGTCAAGAATTTTAGAGTTCCTGTGAAAGTTAAAGGATATGAAATTCCTTTCTCAGAGGAGGTGTCAGAGAAAGACATGGCACAATTCTTTCAAACATCAAGCCCCAGCATTGTAGACTACATAAAAACAGTGATTGGGGAAGAATTCATCCACCCAGACTCGCCAAGGCTCATGTTTCCATCAAATTTGTTATCAATATTCCTGTCAAATACAATGGATATGCTTTAGTCTTTTGTGGCTGTAAGAATTGTGTTTTCAGTAGTAGTATTGCCAAAAGTAATGGGTGAAGATGAACCATTAAAGGCAGTACAAAAATATAATTTGGATTTGGGTGAAGCTCATGTAGCATGTATTTTTCCAAAACAATACCTTAAAGAGAAGAAAGGTTTTGCAATAGTGTACTCGGCAATGAAGAAGGTTTAAGAGATGATGATCCAAGAATGCTCTATTGAATGTTTCTAGTGCATGCTGAGGAATTGGGTGAGCACATGATTGAAATGTTTAAAGAAAAATATTTTTCTATATCATGCATTCTGCACAGAATGAGTCAAGTCCATATACCACGCATTTCTCATCAATTTGGAAGTCATGCACAAGAATTGGCAGAGGGACAAGGTGAAAATATGTTTGATCTGAATCAAGTAGCAGAGAATGACAATGAAGGGGTTGATGTCATGATGGAGTGAAGAAGTTGAAAAATGGGGACAAATTTTGTAATAAGTAAATTGACATATATGTTTGCATATGCATGATCAAGTATATATTGGAGATGGTAATTTTTAGACTATTGTGGAACTTAAAATATAGATAGTAACAAGCTGATATGGGATTTCCAGTACTATAAATTTGGATTTTTGTAATTTTGTTCAAATATTAATGCAAAATACTTAGGCTCAGGCCTTTTATCGATAAAAAAAAATATGTATTCTTTTATCAAGAGACTCCAATTTGTGAAGTTCCGACTCAAGAAGTGGAACAAGCAAAGGTTTGGGAATATTTTTATGGCTAAAGCTTTTTCCCAATGTCAGTTGGAAACTATCATAGATATAATAATGATCAAGGGCTTACCAAGGACTCCCTTAGAGAACAAGTGGAAGTCATGAAGGAGTTGGCAGAATGGGAGCTACGAGAAGAGATATTTTGGAAACAAAAGTCTAGGATTGAATGGCTTCAGGAGAGAGATAGGTTTACAACCTTCTTATTTAACTCTGTTAAAAATCCAAAAGACATGGTAATCTAATTTCTTATCTATTTTGTTTACTAAACACACAACATTCATAAAAATTATTTTTACCAATAGAATAATCAAAAATACTATCATCCAAATTTTTATTTAGAATAGTCTTAAGTCCTTTTTCACCTATATGACCCAATCTATGGTGCCACAACATACATGCATTTTTTGTGTTAATTAAATTGGTAGAGTTACATAAATTAGAGGCATTTAGCCTAAACAAATTCCCTATCCAAGATCCTTCAGTCATCACCAAACTTCCTCTTACCAACTTGCAACCAAACTTATTGAATGTCACATACATTTCAAAATCATTCAACTTGGACACTAAAAGAAAATTTTTAAGTGTTGGAAAATGTAAAACATTATCAATATTTTTAATCCTCCCATCATTTAAACACAACATTACCTTTCCCTTACCAACAATCCTCTTTGTGTTTTTTTCACCAAAGGAAAACATCTCCCCCATCATATGCTTTGTAAGTAGTAAACTACTCCTTGTGAGAAATCATATGGTAGGAGCAACCTAAATCAATAAGCCAAGAAACATCACTAATAGTGTTAGCTGAAATAAACAAAGCATCAGAACCATCACCAAAGGGATTTTTCATGGAGGAATCAATTTTTTTTTTCTTGTTCCTATATTCCTTCTTCACATGCCCTCTTTTAGCACAATTCCAACACTTTACTCTTTTTGAGGGTTTTATAATATCCTTTAGACTTATCCATCTTTTTATCCCCTATAGGCCCTTTCTATTTGGACCTACCCTACACATGCAAGGCATTTGGGAGCCAAAATTCATAGAATTTCTCCTCATATCCTCTGATAGAATTATGGAAATTATGGTTTCCATCTTTGGCTTTGCATTATCACTACTTATGGCAATAATTAGATTTTCCCAAGATTTAGGCAAAGAACTAAGAAACAAGAAACATTTATCTTGATATTCTAATTTAGCATCTACTGATGCAAGTTGAATTATAAGTAGGTTAAAATCATTTAAATGATCTATATAATAGAGTCACCATCTTCATTTTTAAATAATATAATTTTCTTCTGAGATATAATTTGTTAACAAACTTTTAGTTTGATATATATCACCTATCCTTTTTCATAACTTATATGTGGTGTCTTATATGGAGACATTCAAAAGTAAAAAAATATGTAAGACAACTAAATGGTTCTGCGTGTCTTCTTATCTAACTTTTTTCAATCTTCATTAGATGTTGCAGCTAGTTTACTTTCATGTGAAATCGACAACCACTAATCTCTCTCTACAAGGAGATCCTCCATATTTTCCCATTCCATTGAACTTCTCAATATCCTAGTGAGATGTAGAATCCATGGTATACAATCCTCTTCACAAATATACAATATACCATAAAAACAAAAGCTCCCACTACAACCAAAAAACCTTCAACGCTTAAGAGAAAGGTGTCCCCTTCTAAACAGAACCGTTAGCTCTAATACCAAATGTTGAAAACAAGGTGAAACTAGGTTGCAATATTAACTCATGTATGTGAATGCAAATCTTAAAATAAGATACCAAATAAAATTTATGTGTATGTGATTGCACATTCATCACATTAGAAAAATCAGTAAATAAAATATGACACCAGACTTACATGGAGAAACCCGTTTGAGAAAAAAGCTCCACGTGAGAAAAGGGGGAAAGTATATTATTAATCTTAATAAGAGAGATACACCATAATATTATTTATTATTGATCTCAAACAAATCAGATACTCTCATACACCTACAAATAACACAACATGAAACTACCATCTCATGGCTCCAATATATAGAACTTGTGGGAGGCAAAACCACAATAGTAAACTAAAACGAGAGGTGCCAAAACCACTTGCACCCCTTTCTTAGAAGACCAAGATTCATGATAAATATTAAATAAAATGCACAAGTCTCCAACATGGGTGCCCAACCCATACCCTCTTCATCTTCTACCATTCAAGATGCTCCAGTGACTTTTTAGCTTCTAGATGCAACACCATTGAACACCTTTTTCCCTCCAAACTTGGGTGCCCCATTCAAGACCTTTTATATTCCCAATGTGGATGCCTAGTAGGTAGAATTTGTCCTATAGTGATGTGAAACCTCCACCAAAATTAAATTCCCTCTTGAAGATAATTACTATAATTCACATGTTTAATTAGTTTATCTCATGTCCCCTAGGTCACTTTCCAAGAAACATGGAGACATTAAAATGGCATAGGTTTGCAAGGTTAATGTCACCTAACCTAACATTTTTTTGGTAATGTGATCTAATCCAATGTGAGTTGAATTTTGATATTTTTTTTGTGAATAATTTGGGTTCATGTATTGATAATGGGTTGGGCTAGAAGCATGTTTGATGTATGTTATATGTTGCGGGAGAGATGGATGTGCAACATTAAGGGGTGGGAAATAATTTTGTGTGATGTTGAGGGGTGGGTTGGATGTTTGAAGTTATTAAGTGAAATTTTTGGATTGGTTTGAAGGTTGGCGAGGTGTAGAAGGATGTGTGCTAGAGTAAACTACTCTTGATGGTATGTTGACTCTAAGTTGGGTGGAGGGGTTGATGGGATTTGATTGTTGTATTTTTTGTGAAATTTTAAATGCATGTGGGTTATTGAGGTTGTGTGATAATTTAAGGTGATGTGATCCCCATAAGTTGTGTAAGTGATTGGTGGCTTTTGTAGGTGTCAATGGAAGGCCCTTTTTCCTAATTTGTGTTATGTCAAATTCTGATGGAAAATTGGCTCCATTTTGGATTAATTATAACAAGAAATGATCTTGATCTACTACAATTATTATTTTAGTATTTTGTACAAATTCATGTATTCTTGGTGAATATTCAAATTGTATTACAAGACTTTCATCTATGTTTGGTCTTTGAGGGGATGTCGGTTAGTATGTGACTTCTCCTTGTGATGTAGAATTTAAAAATTAAGGAGGCATCCAAGTTGTGAATGTATTTGACTCTATTATTTTTTTGGTTGGAGACCTTGTAAGTGGTGTACAAGGGTAGACGTAGTCATGTTTGTTTTATTATGTGGATGTTGGTTTAATGTTGAAGTGAGGGATGTTTTCAATTTAGGATGTGTTTTATGTCTAATGTTCTAATTATTTATGATGATTTGGATGTTAAGAATATTAGATGTGTATGATGGTTAGGATGCTTTTGAGATGATGGTTTGGATTTGGATTTGAAAGGCTTTTGGACTTTGGACTAAATTTTGATTTGGGATGATGTTATGGAAGACTAAGGGGTGAAAATGGATGAAAAATAAAGTTGAATCAAGTAAATCTAGATCCTTAGTGATTCAGGATGATTTGGAATTTTATCCTTTCTTACTTAGGATACGAATGCTTATAAGATTAGGAGATGCTTGATTTATAAATTTATGGTTGGATTGATGGATAAATTGGATTTATTCTAGTAGATGGAGGGTTAGGATTGATTATTATGTAGTCCTGAGAGAATGAGAATATGACAAGTGGCATCATGTGATTGGTGTGCATGATTAGGGCTCAAGGATGGAGGAAGGATGAAAGGTGGAGATTGAAAAGAGTTATTTTTGGAGCCATGTGTCAAATTTGGTGTCTTGTGCAAGATTTAGATCCTTTTGAAAGATTGAACTTGATTATTTTAATCAAGATTTAATGAAGGAATATACAAATAATTAATTAGTTGATAAATTTGACTAGTTTATTCAACAAATGATGATGGAGATTTTAAGGAAACTATATAAATATTGGCACATTTATTAAATTTTTGGGGAATGTTAGTGAAGATGATTGATTTAATTGAATAAATTCAAGATTTATTCAATTAAAGTTGGAATGTTAGGAGAAATGGATAAATTGGTTAAATTAATTGAATAAATAAAAGTAATTTATTCAATTAACATTAGAGGAATTGTTAGATGGGTTGGTTAAATTAATTGAATAAATAAAGGTAATTTATTTAATTAATGATAAAATAATGATTATATAGGTATTTAGGCTATAGTTGATGTCAAAGGTGTTAAAAGTGATGATGCTAGATATGTCATTAGTATGTGGTAAAATTTAGATGTCTACACCATCAACTAATTTTTTTATTACTAATGGTCCAAAGAAATTTTTCACTTATGTGACCCAAATACTGGTACTAGAAAAAATACATGAATTTTAATGTCAATTATATTGGTAGAATTACAAAATGTAGAGGCATTCAAACTTTTAAAAGTTTCAAATTGAGATCCTTCAGCAACCACCAAGTCCATCTTACTAATCTACAACCAAACTTCCCAAATGTCACATGCACACAAAAAGCTTTTAACTTGGTTAGAGAAACTAAATTTATTGCAAGTTCTAGAATATACAAAACATCATCGAGGGTTTTAAACCCTCCATTGCTAAAACACAATTGTACCTTTCATTTATTGGTAATTTGATTAGTATTTTTGTCTCCAAGGAAAAAATATCCTCCATTAAAACCACTCCTTGCACGCGAGGTCATGTGGTAGGAGCAACTTGAATCAATAAGCAAAGCATCATCACTAATAGTGAGGAAAAATAAATAAAGCATCCTTATCACTATCATCAGAAGACTTTTTTGTAGGAATTTGAATTATTTCTCTTATTCATGTATTTCTTTGTCACGTGTCCTCTTTTCCATGGTTCTAATACTTTATTCTTCCTTGGGTTTTAGGACATCATTTGGACTATTCTATCCTTATTCATATCCCCTTTGGTCCTTCCTTTTTCTTTAGACCTTCCCTATACATGTAAAGCATTTGTTGATCCTCCGTTCATGCATTTATTTCTCATGTTATCTAAGAGAAAATTATCAACGAGACTATCCATTTTTGGCTTAAAACCACTATCACTAATGAAAAAAAATAGATTTTATTGAGTATCAAGATAAAAGTAATAAGATACATTTATCCTCTTCTTCCAACTTCACATCTACATAAGCAAGTTGACTTAAAACCAAATTAAATAATTTTAAATGACCTTTGCAATAGAATCGCCATTTTTCATTTTTAATGAATGTAATTGCTTTTTGAGATACAAATTGTTAGTAAGATGTTTGGTTTGATGGATATCAACTATCCTCATCCACTACTTGAATGCAATGGGGCCTCTTTGGAAACATTTAAGAGGATATAATTTGTAAGACACAACTAAATAGTTCTTCATTCTTTCGTGTTTAGTTTTGATGAATCTTCATCAAACATGCTTGATGACTTCTTTTCTTTTGAAACAAGCAACCACTAACCCCTTTCTTCAAGTAAATATTTCATCTTCAACTTTCACATCTCATAACTAGTACCATTAAATTTCTTAATATCCATATAGGAAGTAGGATCCATGCTTTTTTATCCTTTCCATAAATTCATAAAATATTCCACACAATATAAAAGCTTCCACCATAGCTAAAAACCCTTCAACACTTAATATAAAGGCATCCCTCTTTGTGTAGAACCATAGATCCAATACCAAATATTAAGAAACAAGGTGAAAATACTATAGTAAAATCTCTTATAAGTGTATGCAAATTTTAAAAATAATTGTTTATCCAAGAATTACCAAATTATGGTTATGTGATTGCATAAAATCAACAACAAGAATAAAATCAGTAAACTATATGAACATAGAATTTATGTGAAGAAACCCTTTTGAGAAAAATCCACACAAGAAAGAGGAAAAGTGTATGTTAATCTTCAACAATGAAATGCATCCAACACACTAGCACTCTCTTCATTTTGAAAACACTATGACAACACGTGTACCTCTAAAATAAACTTATGAAACTATTGTCTCATGCCTCTAATTTATCAAGAAATTAGAGAGTAATACCACAAATGGTTTCCAAAAATAATGTACAATAAAATCATAGTAAAATACAAAAACTCTTACACCCAAAATAAAAAGGCTCTTATGAGAATAGTAAATGTAACTACTAATGAGTCATGAATAGAAAAAATAACCTTCATACCAATAATAGATGGCATCTTTAATGTTTAACTCATCAATAATAGCTCATATCCCAAGGTAGGTGTTCAAAATCATCAGCCAACTCATATGGGATCCACTACCAATATGCAAGATGCTCCACTTCTCAATTAGCATGCCCAAGTTGAGAAATTTACTAAAAATAGCTTCATAACTTTCATTGTCAACTCCACCTCCCTCATGAATGAGCTAACAACTAATGCCAAGATTTCCAAGGAATATTAACTACAAATTAATTTCCAATTGCACCTTAGGCATCCAAGAACACTTTCCAAGAGTATTATATGCATATACATAATACATAGGATTGCAAGGTAAATGGTACCTTAATATTGACAGTAGACAGTTGTTATTTTTTATAGTTATGGAAGTCATGTACTATGACAACAATTTAAGAGGAAAGGTCAATGGGGATTAAATTGCTAACATTTCTAACACATGCTTCACACAAACTTTAACCACTTTATGTGAGTGTGTTTTATGGCAATATATCTTGTAGTGTATAGGTAAAAAATCATTTGATGATAAAGCAAGATAATGTGAATCCAAAATCTAGTACATAAAATTTGTTTGTGTATAATCATTGGTAAGGGGACTTAATAGTAGTGCACCCTAATTTTGAAGGTCGATGTGGCCTTGTATGTGCCATGATAAAACTAAATAATTTTACAACCACGCATGTATGGATGTGGAAAATTTAATATTTTTAACAATGTATGACTCTTTAGACATGCAAGTGAGCATACAAATGGAGATGTATTTTAGGCTCAAAATTACTAGAAATTAGCCAAACAAAATATAAAAGATTAAAAAACTCATAAATTAGACATGTGTACAAGTAAAGTCTAATGAAACAATTATTCAACTCAATAATGTAGCAAGTATTATTATAGCTTTGAAGATAAATGATAAGCATTTGAAATTAACGATGTATTTCACAAACACTAAAATTATGATATTGCTATCAAGGTTCAACCGTGTAGTTTTACAAGTCAAACTCATTGACCCATGTTTCATAAGTAGTAAACAACACACCATTTACATCAAAAATAATAAACAACACATTAACAGATACCTAAACAATTTATGATAGACAATAAATCAAAATGCAACCAAAAAATGAGCTAGGTAATTGCCTTAGTGAGATGTGATGACCTTACATTCTACTTATAACCAAATAAAGGAGTGAAATAAAGAAATGCCTTCTCAAACACTAAACAACAAATAAATACTTGCATATACTTAATAAGACAAAGAAGAAATGAGCCAGAAAAATTATTTGGTTCATTGCCTTAGTGAGGTGGATGATTGCATTGGACATGACCACCGAACATACCTCCACTTAAGCTCCACGCTATCTCAATGTAAACCTCCACATTCTCTCCATTGAGTCCCTTCAAAACCATGAAATGAGTAGAGTATAAGTGAACAACTACAGGTTGAAAATGCAACAAGCTTTGAAGGAGACTAATCAATTGTGAACTATAGTACTTTGTTTAATATTGCATACAACAACATTGAAGGCGGTATTATTTCATATATGTAGGCCATCCCATACATGCAAGCATGGAGGCACACTTACTAAATGCTATCTCATGGATTTGTGTGTGGAGTCACATTGTTTAAATATATTGACATTTGATTAAAAGATGTTTGGTTGCATAATGAAAACAAGTCAATGGATCATGTGGTGCGTTTGCACTACTCTACAACCAAAGATCTATAAACACCTTTGATCAATCTTAAATTTGAACCCAAAAAAGTAATCTCCACTTATTGACCTAATCCACATGTATGATGACTCATAAAACAAAAAATTTAACTATCCACATCCCTGACTTTATAAAAAAAATTATTACCAATATAACATATACAATACCATATCAATCTAAAAAGTTAAAAGTGAACCACCATGGGACCCTCTCCCCTACTCAAGGTCCAATTATTTTATCAGTATTTCTATCTGGTACCTACTTCGATCTCTTTGGGACCAACAGGGCAAGTTCAAACCTTTATCTCCAACTTCGCCACAAATACCCACACTTTTTTTTTACTTTGTTTATTTGGTTGGTGTTGATTGTTGCCTCAACCTATAACTTCACTTGATGTTTTCCACATTCAAACTCTGATTAGACTAGATAAGCGTCATCATTAGAGATCATCTTTCTCTTCACTTCCTACGATAAAATGATTTGACCACGCCCTGCTCAGTGTTTTCATGAACAATAATGCTTTATGTGGTGTCTGTTCTGCCGAGGAAAGGAAACCCAACAGGCTTTCATTGAAGTGTTGCGTACTGATGTTATCTCTGAGCTCACTGTATACGTTGCTTTTGTCTTGTTGGCATTTCAGCATCATACGAAACTATTGGTGGCTTAGGAATGCCCATATTGTCTCCATCAACATTGATGCCTATGCACAGCCTGGAGTACATATGCATGTGAATATCCATGCTAGAGACGTACTGGGGACTGAGAATGGAATGTGAGTGGCAGTGGCTATCCAGTTCCGGAGATGATTCGATTTGGAAAAGAGCATGAAAACAAATTAAGTCTGTTTGTCTCGCTCCCATACACTGTTTAGTCTCGTGAACATCACTAAAAATTTTCATTTCATCACACGCATTATCCGATGGCAGTACCCAGCATTAACCATTTGTCAGTTCCGTAATTTGTCAGTGCGATAATCGGCAGGTGGAAACAATTTAAATTTAACTTTTCCTTGCATCCAATGTTTCAGCTGTTGGAAAAATTGTCCCAGCTCCAATCCATAATTCTAAAACCTCAATATTTTACTTTAATAATTCCTCTTATATATGTTATTTTTTTATTTATATTATATTGTTTTATATTATATATTATTATTAATGTTATATAGATATTAATTTATTATATTATTATATAATATATAATAATAATATAATATAATATAATATAATACAATATATATAGGTACCATATCCATTTTTTTAAATATAATTAATAAAATGATTCTTATAAAATAAAAAATGATTATATACTATTAATATATTATATAACAATTTTTTATTTTATGAGAATTATTTTATTAATTATATTTATATTAATAGTATATTTATATGTCATTATATATTAAATAATATATGTGTATAACATTAGTTTTAATAATGTGGGCAGTTGGGTGCCCCCCCCCTCCCTTCTCTCCTTCACCCATTCGCACGGCTGGGTGGTTAGGTGGATGACATGGTG
>VDFB02270651.1:598282321-598499016 GCA_007258455.2 Sequoia sempervirens | reverse complement strand
ACTTCACCTCCAACTAGTCTTGAAAAGACTCTTCTGTCTGTTGGCTGCAAGTAATGTGTGTCAATTGAAACAATCAAAGTAGATAGACTTCAAAAACTTTCTTACCCGATTTGTGGACTAGGATTCAAGTTCTTAAAATTCAAAAATGAACCAAGGTTATGTCTATACAATGACAAAACTGCCAATATTCCTGACTTTGCAAAACAATAGTTTTACTTTTGGTAGAGGTGGTTTTGTTAGTAATGGTGATGATTTTACAAGACTGCCAGTTTCAGTAATAACAGTGGTTACTTTGCAAGAGTTGCGGTTACAGTTGTGAGTGTAACATTTCCATTGAAGTAGCATATATATTTGTCAAAAGAGCAGTTCCATTATGCAAAGGCAATGTATAAATGCTCATGTGTGTTATATTCATTTTCTTGTTATCTTTCCTTGTCCAGACAAATTTCTTGAGAAATCGAAGAGATACTGGGATACTATTTTCTAGTGCCAAATTGGAGAAGTATCAATTTCTGATTCATATACACTTATATATTATGCATGGAATAATTGTTTAATTTACACGTATAGGAGAGAGTGAAAATCCTTTACTCTATCGTTGACATATGCTCTCAGCAATAGAATAGTGAAAATGAAAATTCTAGTCTCATGTTCTTGGCATTGCTAAAGAGGTGTAGAGAAGAGGAAAAGTTGTAGAGAGTGCAACATACATGCATGTGCAGTTGTAAATAAGTTGGAACATAGAATTGTCATCAAAATTGTAATATCTTGCATAACCAAAAAAAAGGAATTGTAACTCAATTTTCTTAGTCACAACATTGAGAAACTCACTTTGTAATAGTACATTTTTCAAAGAAAAGACACATTTATGTCTTTTATCTGCTATAAGAACATGTTTTCTCAATAAAATTTCAGTATTTTGCCTTCTTAATAGCCATTTCATTATGTGCAAATGAATGATTGCTTATGTTTTTTTTATGTTTAAACTTCAATTAAAGCATTGTCTCATTTCCAACACTTATAGGTAGAAATCAGTGAACAAAAAAATTAAATAAATTACCAATTGACTAAATATACTACCAACTGACAGAAATTAGTGTTAATAAATATGACTAAATATAATGATTATACAATTAATAAACAATGTATCAATATACCTATCAGTTGAGAGAAATCATTGAGCAAAAACAATTAAATAAACTACCAAATTGATCAAAGTGATGATTAAAATTAATGACTAAATACACTACTAATGGACAAAAACCAATGAATAAAAATGACTAAATAAGTGACCAGTTAACATCAATCAATGACTAAATTAATGAAAAAATATACCAGTGAATACAAAATTGACTGAATAAGTGACCATTTTAAAACATTCAATGACTAAATTAATGACTAAATTACACATTGCCAATCAAATTAACAACTACATCAATGACCAAATTGATCAATCGGACGACTAAATTAACGAAAGGCAATAATCACTCAAATGACTAAATCAACGACCAAATCGATCAATCGGGTGACTAAATTAATGACCAAATCGATCAACTGAATGAATAAAAATGGTTTATTCATCAATTCAGTCATGTTATAAATGACTGGCAATAAACTACTATTGGTCACACGACCATGTTCAGTCATTTATATGCAATTTTTAGTAGTTTTTTTTCCTATACTAGTGCTATTTAGTTTTGTGACTATTTTGGGACAATGGCTTAATACATCTACATATCAAGAAATGGTTGGATCTTTTTCAAAGTTTAGCTCATTCCCCTATCCTTAAGTTATCCCAATGTACACATGCCTTCCCATTACCCACATCTACAAATAGTTATGATGTTTGACCTATGTGAACATGTCCCCTTAGGACATAACAAAAATACTCTAAATGTATTTTAAAAATTTTCTAGTCTCATATATATATATAAAAGGGTAAAGTATACAAAGATCAATCAACCAAAGTATAGAATCTTTTCCTAAGTCAACAATCTCAAATCCAAAATTTGCATCAAGAGCATTCATTCTTTAGCTATAGTGCTAAATACCCCTACCCATTGCATTTACTTTCTATATTTTAGGATACATTAATCTACAAAATCACACATTAATTAATCTAAATTAATTACTAACTAATATGTATACAATCTATTTATGAAATATGGGTCAATAATTTTTTCTCATAAACTATACAATTGAATCCTTATAAAATATCATAGCCTAAATTAACCTAAAAAATATTGTTTACATTTACAATCATATAATTTTAGAACAAAAATATTACAAAATTTTAAGAAAAAAATTCACAACATATAAAATTTGCACACAATTTTAGAATAAGTTGGGCATGTAGGCCTTTCATTCTTTGTTTTTTTTATATGTGCAAGCTACAAATGTGATGAAGTAGAGAAGACTCTCCCCTTAATAAAATATGAAATAAAAAATCAATCTCAATGGAGATATGCACACACCACCTAAAACAACAAAGATTGAATGCAAAATATGCAAACTAGAACCAATGTATTATGTTTCAAACTTGCAGGAACGATTACATAACTTCAACAAAATTGATTATATTAGATTTTACAGTCCCTAGGACTGATGTACAACAACTCAAAACAAATTGCAATCTGATTTTTATATGAAAATGAATAAATACAACAACAACTTTCCTCCTTTCAACTACAACCTCCAATCTTCAACATGTAGCTTCCAATCTCCAATCTTCCATTGAATCAATCTTCAAAAATGGTCTTTGAGCATCCTTTGCTATTGTAATAACCGAGCCTCAAACCTACAACAAAATTCCTTCTAGATCCTCCCCAATAAATTGCATGCCTGCAACAACCACCTTCAAATTCTATCCAATAATGGCTACCAAAACCAAGTCCAAATTGCCTGTCATCTTCAAAACAAGCTCCAAAAACTTCTCCAGCAAAAAATTAATGACCAAGTTGGAAAGAAACCTCTCCAAAATGCATGCCAAAAACCTTCCATAGTATTAAAAATGATTTTATAAACCCACTCCCACCAAAATTTCCAAAATGGGAGTCCATTCCTAGATTTTAGGGCAATTTTTAATGTAACTCCTACCAAATCACCTTGTGTGCCCACCTTTGGATACATAATTTTAGGAATTTTTTAAATGCATTATTCCAACTCATACTCCCTCCAAGACCCATGCGTAAGAATATTTATTGCCAATTTTTTTAATATTAAATAGTTTCCAAAATCCCCCTAAATTGTCTCCACACCCCAAAATTGCAACAAGATAATAAAAGGGTAATTATTTAATATTTAACTTAGTCTAACTTTTAAAAATACCTCACCAATCTCATCAATTACCAAACCTTAGGAAATTGAATTAAAATATTATTTTTTGATGCAAGATAGCTTGCCAGCCACATATGCTCCTACATCAGACAACCAAGGTAGGAAATTTTTTGTGAATAGGGATTCACAAAATGGAGTTGAGTGGTAGTACCACCCTTTCGGACTGCAAGAAATCCTTTGCCTCTTCCAACACTTAGCTAGGACACTTTTTACCCTCCTCCACCAAGTGTGCACCCTATCCATCCTTCTTTTCATGGACTCACATACACCATAGACCATCATCCTTCACCACATCTCTAATTCCTTTTTTTCCTTCTTCGTTGGATTCAACCCACCATAAACCGACCACCTCCACCAATTTTCACCTGCATTTAACTTTGCAATACCACACAAATCCTTATCTGCATACCAAACTTCACTAGCAAACCCTATTTGAACCAACTTATTCAAAGTATGCAAATTATCATCTTTTTAAAATTTTAAAAAATATGAATCATATTATCCTCTACTAAAACTATTTCATCTATGCAAAATGCACTCTCATGTTCATCATAAAAAATAAAAGATTATATATTACCTCTTTTTCTACAACTTTTTTCTCACCACTATCTATTGCCATGTCTTTTTCACCTTCACTCTCAGCTGACCCTTCATTTTCCAATACTTTCAAGTCCTCCAAAGGACAATCATCCACTATTGCAACATCATTTTCCTATTTGATTGTTGCACTTTCTTTTTGTTTCTCATCATTCACTACAATCTCACCATCTTCCATCATGCTATCCTCAAAGCATACGTCCACAATATTTTCTCCATCCTATTGACTTGCATACACAACTATGACAAAAAAAATTCCTTTCTTATTTTTCATTTCATCAAACACTTTCCACATAGCTTCAATCTTCAACCTCTCAAGTATAGACTACTTCACATTCAGTGGTTTGTCTACACACCACACACACTCCACCCTTAGCTCTTGGAGAAAATTGCCTCACATCAATGCTTCTACATGCACACTCAAGAACTACCACTCTGATACCATTGATGAAGTAGAGAAGACTCTCCCCTTAATCAAATATAAAGTCAAACAAAAATCTCAATGGATATATGCACATACCACCTAAAACAACAAAGATTGAATGCAAAATCTATAAACTAGAATAAATGTATTATATCTCAAACTTGTAGAAATGATTACATAACTTCAACACATCTAATTATATCAAATTTTATAGTCCCTAGGACTAATGTACAACAACTCAAAAAATATTACAATCTTATTTTTATATGAAAATGAATAAATACAACCATGTAACAACTTTCCTCCTTTCAACTACAACCTCCAATCTTCAACCCACATCTTCCAATCTCCAATCTTCCATTGAATCAATATTCAACAATAGTCTCTAAGCACCATTTGTTGTTGCAATAACCTCTTCAAACTTGCAACAAAATTTCTTCTCCATCCTCCCCAAGAAAATACATGCCTAAAACAACCACCTTCAAATTCTAGCCAAGAATGGCTACCAAAATCAAGTCCAAATTGTCTGTCATCTTCAAAAACAAGCTCCAAAAACTTCTCCAGAAGAAATTCATCACCAAGTTTGGAATAAACCTTTCCAAAAAGCATGCCAAAAACCTTCCATAATATTAAAAATTATTTCATAAACCCACTCCCACCAAAATTTCCAAAATGGGAGTCCATTCCTAGATTTTAGGGAAATTTCTAATATAACTCCTACCAACTCACCTTGTGAGTCCACCTTTGCATGCATGATTGTAGGAGGTTGTTAAATGCATTATTCCAAATCATAATCCCTCCAATACCCACACCAAAAAATATTTATTTCCAATCTTTGAATATTAAATAGTTTCCAAAATCCTCCTAAATTGTCTCCACACCCCAAAATTGTAACAAGATAATAAAAGGGTCATTATTTAATATTTAACTTAGTCTAACTTTTTAAATTACCTCACCAAGCTAATCACTTACCAAACCTTAGGAAATTGAATTAAAATATTATTTTGTTGATGCAAAATAGCTTGCCAGCCACATATGCTCCTACATCAGATACCCAAGGTAGGAAAAAATTTGTGAGTAGGGATTCCAAAAATGGAGTTGAGTGGTAGTACCACCCTTTCAGATTGCAAGCAATCCTTAGCAAACTCCATCACTAAATTAGATAGAAGGAATCTCTTCGTCTGCCTCTTCCAACAGTTAGTTGGGATACTTGTTGTTCTCCTCCACTAAGTGTGCACCCTATTCATCCTTCTTCTCATGGACTCACATCCACCATAGACCATCATCCTTCACCACATCTCTTATTCATTTTTTTCCTTCTTCATTGGATTCAACCCACCACAAACTAACCACCTCCACCAATTTTCACCTGCACTTAACTCCGCAACACCATACAAATCCTTCTTTGCATACCAAACTTCACTAGAAAACTATATTTGAACCAACTTATTCAAAGTATACAAATTATCATCTTTTAAAAATTTAAAAAAATATAAATCAATATTATCCTTTGCTAAAACTCTTTCATCTACACAAAATACACTCATCTTCATCATAAAAATGTAAAATATTGTGTATTACCTCTTTTTCTACAACCTTTTTCTCACCACTGCTTGTTGTCATCTCTTTTTCACCTTCACTCTCAGCTAACTCTTAATTTTCCAATACTTCAAGTCCTCCAAAGGAAACTCATCCACTTTTGCAACATCATTTTCCTCTTTGATTACTACACTTTCTTTTTGCTTCTCATCATTCACTACAATCTCACCATCTTCCTTCACGCTATCCTCAAAGCATACTTCCACAATATATTCTACATCCTATTAACCTACATACACAACTATGAAATTTTTTTTTCCTTTCTTATTTGGAATTTCATGAGAAACTTTCCACACACCCTTAATCTTCAACCTCTCAGGTATAGACTACTTAATATTCAATGCTCTATCTACACAACACACACATTCCACCCTCAGGTCCTAGTGCAAACCGCCTCATGTTAGTGCTTTTTTCTACACAGTCAAGAACTCCAACTCTGATACCACTGATGAAGAAGAGAATAGTCTCCCCTTAATCAAATCTAAAATCAAAGATCAATCTCAATGGAGATATGCACACACCACCTGAAACAAAAAAAGATTGAATACAAAATCTATAAACTAGAATCAATGTATTATGTCTCAAACTTGTAGGAAGGATTACATAACTTCAACAAATCTAATTATATCATATTTTATAGTCCCTATACAAAAACTCAAAACAAATTATAATTTGATTTTTATATGAATATGAAGAAATACAACAACTCCTCCTTTCAACTACAACCTCCAATATTCCATTGAATCAATCTTTAATGTCTGTGCAAGGTCATGGAGGTCCAAAAAGTGGTGATGTGAAAAAGAAAGGCATTTTTAACTTGCCCAAAAACAAAAAAAATCACTTTGACTTTTTCTAGGCTCGGGTAGAAAGTACATGGTGCCATAGCAAACACCAAAGGAAAATGGATATCCATTTAGAGGATATCCATAATATTCAAATCATTAAAAAGTATCAAAAGTTATTATTATATATTAATCTACATATTGTCTATAATATATTATATTATATAATATCATATTATAATATATATTATATTATATTATATTATATTATATTATATTATATTATATTATATTATATTATTATAATATTATATAATATAATATAATATAAAAACCCTCATACCATATAAGTTGGTCTGGGCCAAACCTGACCAAATAAAAAAAAAAACTAAAACTAAACATATATATGTTTCCTATGCATTAAATCAAAAGAGGAAAACCCGAGAGTCATTTTCACTATATAATAATATATATTATTTATTCCTAACCTTCCTCCTAAGCCTAAAATCTACAAGTATCTCATTCTAGATGTCATCCAAGGACTCATAGTAAAGAAGACATCACCAAATACACATCCCAAAGTTGTGGAGTCATTTCACCCTACTCCACCATGTATGATTCTTAGTATTGAGGCACTTCTCCATACCACCTTTATCATTGATCTTTCTACTCCTAACACCATCCAAACTATTGAAATTGTCCAACCCATCAAATCGACCCAAATCTAATCCTCTTCTCCTACTCCTCGCACTAACCAAACCCACTCACATGAACTTGATGAATCCTTCATCCCTCTACCTACCCTATGTGCGGAGTCCATCCAACACTCTACCATCACACCACACACACAAGTTGAAACATGCCAAGAGATTATTCTAAATAATACCAATACATTCCATCATCCAAATCAATATCCTATCATCCCACCTAATCCCTCTCATGGTCCCTTATTATCCTTCATCCAAATCAAGATCCTACCATCACACCTAATCACTCTCATCATTCCTTATCACCCCCTCTTGCAAGTCATGATCCTGCCATCCCATCTAATCCATCTCATGATCCTTGATCACCTCCTACCCAAGCTATCCCAACACCATATGTATACACCCTTGGTCTTCTTCCATTCACCCATGGTGATTCTCTTGTAGTTGAAGAATAAATAATATCCACCACCTATCCCCTCCACCTAATAATGGACTCACATCATGCTTCCAAAATAAAAATCATCCTACTATAAATTGAATTCTCAATACCATGAACTATCAAGGAAAATGCTTAAGCCTTCATGAGAAAGGTTTGTTGGATCCCATCCATATAAAAAATATCCTCAATCATAGGGCCTTAGCTACATATCTCAAGGCTCATAATATAAAGTATTGATACAACCTTCATATAGCCTAAGAGAGCCTCTCCCAAAAGAATGATAGATGCTTCAGACTTTCCCTCCAAACCATTTTTTGTCATCTCCCCTCCTCCATCATACCAAACAAATAAAATTATCCATATCCCTCCATCCTCCAAATTAATTTTGGTTCCTTATGTGCCACAATCCATCATCATACATTCTCCATCTACTAATTCCATTTTGGGCCCTTATATCCCAAAATACAATCCTCCATCTTTTCTCACTCATTCCTTCATCCACCAATCACCTATCCCTATCACCCATCATAAACATCCCACTATTATAATCCCAAATCAAGAACCACAAAGGAACATAATCATGCATCATATCCAACATCCCAAGTCCATTACTCAATTCATATTCTCTCCACATCATCTTTCTCCTTGCACCCATACTATTGCTATTGGAAGCGATTTGGATTCCAAAATAATAATACATGCAACCAAACATCCACATGGATCTATAAATCACCATGTGTCCTCCAAAAGACATTATGAAGAAAATAAAATTTCAATTCAAAAGTACCATCAATCCCAAAGGCCAAAAAGGCCCACCAAATAAATAATCAAAACCATGTGGATCATAAAGAAAAAATATGCAATGCTTTCAAACAAAAAATCCATAACAACATCCAAAGTTGCTAATCCAAAAGCTAAGAATCCCCACCCTCCATATCCTAAATATAAATTGGGTTCCTATATCCCAAAATTCGCTATCCCAACTCCTCCATCATCCCCACATTCTCCATCCATCACAATCTGTTCCAATGTTGGTCCTAACAACATCCTCCCATAACAATACTCTCCTATTATTCCATCCATACACTTTCCAACATCTCATCCATTATCCCACATATCTACCCCATCAAATCCTTTAATCCATCTATCTTAATAAGGTTGTACCAACATTCAATAGTCACTTCAAACATGGGTTTTTATTAGTTCGGTATGAAACTAGTTGCTTGAGTCCTTCCTCCATCTCCTTATCCCCTATCTCCCAAATCCACTTATCTACATCCCTATCTTCATTAATATCCATCCACACACTTTCCAAAAAAATACAAAAAACTAAAAAATCCAAACATCCAAAAAATCCAAAACATCCAAAACATCCAAAAAATATCCAAAAAACCCAAAAAACCCAAAAAATCCAAAAAATCCAAAAAATAGTATAAATAATAATTCATCTAATGGTGAAAAATTGGAAAATAGATGCCTTGGCAAGTACCATGATAAAAATATGTATCATGTGTGAATCCCCCATCAATTTTCTCTCCAAACTTGGGGGAAACTTCATTCTAAGCATCTACATCCTTTGTATCCTCCATCCAACCTATCTTACCCATCCTACCTATCATATCCCACTTATCTCAATTATTTTTTCCCCCTTGTGATCTTGATATAGATAAGGGAAAATATCATTACATGATTTGGACCCCTCTTAGCCTACATTCCCTTTATCCACACCCTATTGTTGGACTAATTGTGAATGTCTCCCTTTGGATTCATGACATGGACTAACCACCTCCCATGGATCCATTTATCTTTGGTGTTTGTATCAAGTGTTAATAGGTCAATTTTTTGGCACAATGACAAACTTGTTCCAACAAATGGTACAGAGCCATGGTCATGGGTTCAAATAGCCTCAGGTGACATTGAGACGGGGATTACTGGACTAATCACTAGTGTCTCCCTTTGGATTCGTAACATGGACTTACTGCCTCTCATGGATCCATTTATCTCTAGTATTTGTATCAGATGTTAATAGGTTGATCTTTTGGCACAATGATAAAATTGTTCCAACACCTATCATATTCCTTATTCATCCATCATTTTACGATGCATCTACCTTACTTATCCATCCATCATTCTATCATCCATCTACATCCCTTCTCTTCCCATCCTCCTAAATTTCATTCTTCCTACCTCATCATACATGACATATATAGAGTGGGTCACCTTATTCCTTTGCAACATAGTCCTTGAAAATTTCATCCATTCTTTTCATCCACCAAATAAATCCTACTCATCTCTTATCCAATCTATCCTCCTTCATCATATCATCCTTTTGTCTCTCAAATCCATATCTCGTAATCCTCCTTCCATCAATTCATCCTCCATATCCAAATCCTTCTTATCTCCCTATCCCTCCATCCAATAATCCCTTCCATGTCCAAGTATTTATCTCCCTATCCCTTCATCCTATCATCCTTCCATCTTTAAAATTATATTCTTCCATGCAATCCATTGTACCATATCACATTATTTCCCATAATCCCTTATTATTAGTATCTAGCTATAGGCTACCATCATGTAATCCAATTGCATATATCCCCCTATCATCACTTCTACCTATTTTCCTTGTTTTGCTACTTTCCTATCACTTTTTGATCACTCATATATTCATCCCATTGTCCTCCCAATTAATCTTTTAATTATTTGGATAACTATCCCATCCCTAAGATTTGCATAATCAACATCCTCTTGTAAACATTTTACATCTTATAAATAGTTTCATCCCATCCATTGTCATCATTTAGGTTATCCTTGTACACACTTTTCACTAGGCCCCATCCTTGTGTCTATTGTGTTTCCAAGATCACCTATTAAGCTAGTACTTCAACAAAATTCATTAGCCCCCTTGAATTTTAGGTATCTTGATCATCTCTTGCCACCTTTAAATCTTAAAGTTACTTATCCATCCTTGGTCTTCAAAGGATATATCATTCCTCATATCAGACCACATCAACCCGATCCACCATCCCTATGAAAAAAGGTACTTGAGATATTTTTTTATTTCATTGGTACTTTTGGAATCCTTTTTTTATCTTTCTTTTGGCTTCCTACTATACATACTCGAGGTCGCTATGATCCATAATATCATGGTGTTCTTTGACTAGTCAAAATAGGCAAGTCTTGGCTTCTTTTTTTGTTGTGTTTTTATGGTTGTCTTGCATAATATCCACCAAGACCCTCGAGGGTCTTGTGTTATGTTAGGGCACTCCTTATGTTTGTGGTTTTCTAGCATTGTATACACCAAATCCCTTTGCGACTTTGTGGGATGTTGGATTAACCTTTTTATTTTTTAAGTTCATCCTATGCATGAAAATCAACATCACCTTGGCTCCTCATACCGTAGTGCATAGTATCCCATGCTAAATAAAATTAATTTATTACTACATGGTAGTTCTAATTTGGCACTCTAAATCCCCCAATATATTGATCCTACATCTTTTAATTTCATTCATCCTTCATCTCTATACCCCATCTACCTATCCTATCCATTTCCTCACTCCACTTAATCCTATATTTTGTGTGCACATGAATTTTCATCCAATTTTTCTATCTATTCTCTCATATTTCTCTTGAAATAATCATATTCATCTCATCACTTCAATCCTTTTAGGATAAAATATATTTTTTAGTCTAAGCATATTTTCCTCTCCCTCCATTTCATCAATCCCTAAATTCTTCAAGAAATACCAAATCATAAATAAATCCTAATCCATGCAATCTAGCACAATCATCCAATCAAATCTTTGGTCTTGTTCCTAGCCTTATTACAGGCCTTGATTAAAATCCAATCATTATCTAGATGTATCCTTCCTAATTCTTATGTTGTTTTGGGATATATCATTCCCACATCAGCAACACTCTAATCATTATGATCAAGATGTATCCTTCTCAATTATTTTGTTATTTCAAGATATATCATTCCCACATCAACAACAATCTGATCATCATCATCATCATCATCATCATCATCATCATGTATCCTTCTCAATATTTGTGTTATTTTGGGATATATCATTCCCACATCAATAACACTTCATCCATTATCAATCAATCTTGGCTTTACAACATGACTAGGACAACATCAAGTTTTTCTTTGAATTATTTTATTCTTGCTCACTTGAAACATCTTCCTTCAATTATATCTTCCTCCTATCTTTCTATCATTATCTTGCATCATCTTCCTCATTTATCCTCGTATCCTCTCATCCATTTTGAAATCACAACAATGTTCTCCCAAAATCTCATGTCCTCTTGAGGGGGCATCCCCAATCTTAATCCTCATCTTCATTCCCACCATCTTTCTTCATAGTCACTCCTTTTAATGACTAAGACATCTTACCTAATCTAACCATCTTCTTCCCGGTGCTCTTTTTTAATCTTCTTTGAAATGAGTCTACTTCATAACACCATCTCAAAGAGGGGAAAAATGTAGACACCTAAAATTGACCGCTTTTCTTTGGTTAATTTACCCCTAATTCAACCAATTTCACATTCTCTATACTAATTGAATAATACCCTATTATTTAATTAATATTTAATTATATCAAACTTAATCCTAATATATTTATTTTATTATCCCTATATCCTAGCCTAAAGTAAATAATTATCTTTAAATATTTACCCTATCCCATTCATCCATTAAATTGGATAAATACCCTTATTTATTTTTTTAATCCTCAAATACCCTTTCCTCCAAATAGGAATTAAATCCAATTATTTAATTCCTATTTTCCTCTCACCTCATGTCCCTTCCTCCAACTCTCCCACTTTCCCTCTAATCCTAATCTCCCTTTAAGTGGTTGAACACACTTAATCCATGATTAAGTGGGTTAACCCCCCCCCCCCATCACATCAAGCACATGGGCTCCTTGTACATGTGACGTGGTCTTGGTACCATGTTGAACATGGAACTTATCCCCTCCAAGCTATCACCTCCCTCTCAAGCCCTCTCCTTGTGCCACTTGGCACAATCTTGTGGCTTGAGAGATAACAATCATCCTCCACCCTTGATCGATAAAGTAATGCTAACCCTCCATCCATTTTAACCTCTATCATATATATATCCATAACTTATCCATTTTATTTGGACTTCACTCATTTTATCATTGGAGCATCATCATAGTATATAAAATTATTGAACACACATCCAAATCGACTATCATGGGAAAATATACTCAACTGGAGGCTTAACATAGTTTACTTACGTTCAATTCTATGTTGGTTTGAACTTTTCATGCCTAATCTTGAGTGTTTTCTTGATCTTGTCTTTTTTTAATTTTTATTGCTTAAATCACTCATATAGAACACTATTTTCATGCACACACATGACACTTCAAGTAAAGAATGAGCTTGGATCACAAGTTTCTAAGTATTATATAAAATTATTTGTCATGGACTCTAGAGAAGTGAATTTCATTAGGTTGGTGAGAAATGTAGAGGTCCAATTGGAGGCCTATCTAGAATTTTTTTCATGATAGACATCATAGTAGTGGATTTCCCTCCTAAGTGGGAAATTTTTTTATCCCAAAAATGATAGCTTCTATTGGTGGGAGTATGCAAATGGATCTACCTATGCACCAATTCTTTTAAACGATGAGAATGTGAAATTGCATAGGCAACAATAATTGATCATATGATAGGTTTTTGTGATGAACTTGAATTTAAGGAGGCCACACCTACTCCATTCAATATTGATAATTAACTTTGTGATGGTCTTTAGACCATGTGCTCTGATGGTTCTTTCTCAAGGGAAGGTAATGGTCTAGGTATCATTCTAGTATCTCCAAATAGTGAGAAGTGTAATTTTTCCTTCATGTTGGACTTCCAATGTGTTAATGATATTTATAAATATGAATCTCCATTTTTGGGGTTGAATATAGCTCATAAACATGGAATTAGATGCCTAAATATTATGGATATTTAGAGCTAATAGTGTAGCAAGTGAGAGGTACATATGCAGCTAATAAAAAGAAGCTCATATTGTATAGGAATGTTGTTTGCAATAACATGGAGTTGTTTGATATAATTGGAATTGAATGGATTGATAGAAGTGAGAACATGGAGGATGATTCTCTCATAGTTACAGAATCAAGGTATGATTTGGATTCAAATTCTTTCTTGTATCAAAAAACAATTGAAGTCTTAGTAAGACTCACCATAACAGACAACATATGTAGTTGGTACCTATATGTGATGATAGCAAAAAAATCTACAAGTTCTCAAATGGTATGGATGAATTTTACAATAAAATCGTTGATTGGGAAGCAATGGTTGAAATAGAGGATGGAAAAAAATATATTTTGGAATGAGGTAGTAAAATTGAAAAAGAATACCATTCCCAAAGGGTTCATTTCTTTAGAAAATGTGTTTGATAGCATAGATCACTATAGGAATAACAATCCAACTCATGAAGATGATGTTGAGGGAATGGAATTTGATACAAGTGATAATCTCAAGATGGTGTACATTAGTAAGAATCTAACAAAACACAAGACAAAAATATTGATTTCCCTATTAAACAAGTTCAAAAAAATTCCTTGTCAAATGAAAATGTTTAGGCATATTTTTAGTATACTATTCCAATTAAACATGATACTAAATTATTTAGGTAGAAGCAAAGGAATATCAACCATACCTTGGCTCCAAAAATGCAAAAAGAAATGGTGAAGTTAAAGGAAGCCAAAATCATCAAAGTCATAAGACATTCTAAATGGGTGTCTAATATTATCATGGTAAGAAAGAATAATGGAGAAATATAATTGTATTGATTTATGGAACCTAAACCTTAATTCATTTAGGGATAATTACCCTCTCTAGATCAAGAATCATTTTCTACAAAAAGTGATTGGATTGAAATTAATTTCCATGATAGATGGTTTCTCAAGATACAATCAAATAGTTGTTAAAGAGTTAAAAAAAAAAACAAAAAATGACATTCACTACATCATGGGGTACATATGTGTACGTGAGGTTGTCATTTGGATTGAAGAATGTAGGGTCAAATTTTCAAAGGGAAATGGACATGGTTTTTTTTGGTCTTAATGATTGGATCATGGTTGTATATCAAGATTATTTTTATATATTTTCAAAAGAAAGAGGTGAGCATTGAAAACACCTTGAATTGATTTTTAAAAGATTCTTAGAGTATGAGATTTATTCTAATACAAAGTGTCAATTTGGTGTTAAGAAAGGAAAACTTCTTGTAAGAGAGGGGGACCACTGTGTGCAAGACACCAAGTCTCGGAGGGTCAAGATGCAAGAGGCTGCCCTAACTTACCTCAACTAAGTGCAATGTTTAGAGTTATGAGGATGAGAATGATGAGGACTAGATGTCCTAAAACCACTCTACAATCCTGAGTTCTAAGGTGGGGCTAGGTGAGTCAGTCTTCAGGTTAACCTTTATGTCTCAGGGAGCTCTCTGATTGAAGACAGAAGTGCGATCTTTGGACAACAGTGTGGCACGCCAGCCTCCTCTAAAGTGCACTAGCATCCTTATGACCAAACAACAACAAAGACAAGGTCAAACCTGCTAAAACAACTAACGGCCCAGCTGATTAACTAAAGGGCCAGAATGACACTAGAAAATAAACAATGTATTCTCTAATGTTGTAAAGTAGAAATGCAAGAGTGGCAAGGGCAAGTAGGATCTCACTGAGAAACTCATTCGCCAGCTAATCCTTCGAAGAGCACATACTCCTACACACAGAAAGAGGGAAAATTTTGGGTGGCTGTATAGGGGCCTACCTCAGTTAGACCCCTGTTTAGGTGTTTCTACCTCCACATAAAACCAAGGAAACAAGATAAATAAGCAATAAAGTAAAGAGAATACAAACACTACAATGCAATACTATGCTACTCAACCAAGTGATAGAGGAGAGGAGAGGGAAGCTTACCACCTCCACCAAGAGCACTCAAGGTTGCTTGGGGGAAAAATGAGAGGAACTCAAGCCTCTATTGCAATGGTGTGGTCCCAAACATGCTCGACTGAAGTGATGAAGTGAAGCTTTTGCTGCAATGGTGTGCTTGAATGCTTAGAGTGAGTGAGAATGGATGCAAAAGTGTGAGAATGGGAGCTTGAAGTGTGTAAGAATGAAGACTTGATTTGTTGAAGAGTTGAAATGCTTGTTGAAGGACTAAATATGAAGAAGGAAGGAAGAAAATGGCCATATTCAGGTCGGTCGGCCAAAGGAGGCGTTACTACTTCACTGCCAATGAGAAGAGCAATGCCTTTGCTGGTTCAACCACAAGAATCTCCCAGGGACGTAAGCACGTCGCGTGAACATCTGCCTGCCATGCGGGCATCCCCAACAGAAATGCCTCCACCGATGCTCAAAAAAAGCACAAAGTGGACAGCCAACAGTGGTCTTAAGTGGAATTAAGCCTTTGAACTTGGTTTTCTAAGGTGGAAAAAGGAAAAAAGAGGAATTGCACATAGGGTGTAAATTTGCTCTTATACATTTTGTCCCCACTTTAGCGAGCATGAGTACTGATGAGTGCTCGGTAAAGTACATTAAGAAAGATCAAGGTTAGAAAAGTATACCTGAACCATCGAGGGAGCAGTAATCAGTTTGGAGAACCCAAAGGTGTAGGGAAAGAAAAGGACTTCATAGCTACTTGAAGCTATGAAGTTGGAACAACAAAGTGTCTTGCAGGCCAACAAACCTGCAAGGAGGCAACCCCCAAGATCTCTCACATGAAGGAAGCCCCAAGGAAGTTCCCTATAGGCTCTTAGTCCTATAGGGAAGGTATTCTCCATGAAATCAAGCATGAAGAATACCAAAAGGAGTGCCCTACAGGTTCTCAGTCCTACAAGGAAGGTATTCTCCATGAACTCAAGCATGAAGAATACCGAAAGAAGCGCCCTGCAGGTTCTCAGTCCTATAGGGGAGGTATTCTCCATGAACTCAAGCATGAAGAACACCTGAAGAAGTTCCCTACAAGTTCTCGGTCCTACAGGGGAGCCACCCCCAAGATCTCTCTCATGGAGAAACCTAAAAGGAAAGCACCCTACAAGTTCTCAGTCTTGCAAGGAGGTATCCCCCAAGATCTCTCTCATGGAGGAACCTGAGAAAGCAAAATCTGTAGATTCAGGAAGTGGCAACACATCTACCCACAGATAGAACATGTCAAAATAAGTCAGTCATGCAGACCATTAATAAGTAAAACTTTCAAAGGGGTCCCTCAAGAACCCTTCAAAAGGAGAGGGGTCCACTCAAGGGACGTGTTGTTTTAAAAGTAAGGTCTAGTCAGGCTTCCCCCAAACTAGACACGAATGGGCGAATGTAATGAGCCTAGTCAGGCTGCCCCTAGGCTAGACGTGAAAGGATCCATTCATCATAGAGGCCTTTGAAGGAAGGGTCCCTTGGGAACCCGCAATGAGGAAGAATGGGGGGTCCACTCAAGGGACACATAATTCAAAAGTTGTTGTTCTTCTTAGAGAAATTCTTCATCAAGGAATCCTTTCGAAAGATGTTCACTTCATCAAGGAATTCAAAAGGAAGGACATGCCCCCATGCCAGGGGTAGTAAAAGTAGTTTCCACTTTGAAGGAAGGTTTTCAAGTCCTTTCTTTATGAACTCGTGATGAAGGAAACATGTTCTGTTAAGGTTCTATGTTGAGAATGTGATTCTAAGGTAAATTTTGTGAAGGCCTTCGAGAAAATATTCGTTGATAACAAATTCATTTTTTGAAAATCGAAGTGTTAAAGAAGAGCATTGTCACACATAGGAGGGACAACTCATGCAAAGAAGAGAGATAGATAAAGAGAAAGCAAAATAGAAAAGAAAAATACAAAGGACACATGGGGATCTGGTTTAGTGGGGTCAGATATGTTCGAGATTATATAATAATAGGTAACCACAATGCAAGGTGAAAGATCATCAATATCCAACCAGATTAGGAAGAACACACAAAAATCAAAGTAAAAATAAAAAATTGGGTCAACATGGAAGGGAAGCCTAAATGCCCCCAACCCTTTGCATCGTCCCCAATTTATCAAAAGTCAAGCACAAACATGGAAGAATGATAATAAAAATAGAAGAAGGTTCATGACACAAAAACCACGCCTGTATCCAAGCACCAACAGGGGTGACGAGGGTCATCCAGGCACACATAGCACGAGTACGGGGGAACACATCACAAAACATGCACACACACAAGATCAAGAAAAGGGGCCTCCTCCTAACATTGATCAACCAAGAGGTCATTCGCTTCCCAATCTAAATCCTCATAAGGGGAAGGAGGATGAGCCTGCAATGGTGGAATGTTAAGAGGAGGAGAATTCGGCCCTCCCACAACAAGGGCTAAGGAAGAGGGCCCCTCGAGGTCCTCTCTGTCGAGCTCTTGTGGAGTCAAGGTTAGCAATTTCGCGAAGATCGCTGACAAGGCCAGGAAATTGTCTACAAAATTAAACAAGCATCCCATAGGGGCACCATGCCTATTCTCAGTGGATGAGGCAGGCTATGCCTAAGGTTCACCACTAAGCTCACCGAATGATTCGGGAGCAGTGACAAACTCAGGGGAAGTTAGGATTGGTTCTATCACAAGGACATAACAAGTCATCACAGGACCACCTTATGAAGAAGGTGGAATCCTCTTACGTCCTCCATTGCTCGAAGCATCAACCTCTGCCTCTTTCTTCATTGGAGGAGATGAACTTCCCATACATGAAGCTAGGGGTGTAGAGGAAGAGGAAGAAAGAACTGCAGTGGATACGACTAAGGTATTAACCATATCCACGGGCTTTGGGAAGGGTTGGATATCCAGAATAGTCATTAGCAAAGGTGATTCCATTGAAGGAGCAATAAACACCTACACCTGTTTAGGGTTAGGCATGTTCATGCTCACCATGGAAGCTAGAAGTAGATTATACTGAAGAGAAACAAAAGGAAGGGAGGAAGAAGACGTTGTAGGAGATCCCAAAACAGGAGCAGTCATTCCTTCCTCCTTCTGTTGTGAGGCGGCCTGCTCGGCCAGGAGATCCTTTCGCTGGTGCTTGCGTTCACATGCAAGGTGGTTTCTATGGCTCTTGGAGTTAGAGGCTGAGGTTTGTGAAGGGGCAAGAGGTTCCTACTCAACCATAGGAATGTCTACTATGATCATCTCAAGCAGAGGGATAGGTTCCTATATGAGAGTAGGAGGAATAGGCTGGGGAGTGATAGGAGTCAATTTGAGAGCCTTGGCAGCAGGCCTCTTTCCGCTCACTACCTTAGAAGCAGGAGTGGTAGGAGGCTATAGAGGTCGAGACAAGGAAGAATCTCCTCAGGAGACCTTCTTCCTATCATACTGAACAGGTCTAGGCTTCGTCGACAGAATAGTAAGCTTGAATGTAGGATGCTTAGGCTTTCACCAAGTAGGCACTGAAGGGTTCTCATGCAAATGAGGAGTAGATCCTAATGGTACTAGAGTTGAGTGAGAAGAAGTGTTAGACTAGGCAATGAAAGAGGAAGAAGGAGGATCACAAGATCACTTCTCTTCTTTCCTCTTTTGAGCCTTAGCGGCATCATTGTCAACCTTCAAGCAAGCCCTATTGGAGATAGCATAAGGTGAGGGAGGGTACCTTACCTTCGGCCTTAGACACCCTTTCTTATAGTTCTGATATGTTTTATGCAAAAGTTCCATCCTAGGCGAAAGGGGACCCACGGACACAAGCCATAGGTGATCCAAGGAGTAGCTACCACGTCCAACTGGTGGTCTATAACCGGTGTTGTGGATCATGTGTACGAAACCTCCGTGGATAAATTTTAAACATTTATGCATGATGAAGGGTATCATGTTCATTGACACAAACCAAGGGACACCCAATTTCACTCTGAAGAGTTCAGATCTAGGGATGATATCAAACAGGATATTCATGGACTTAGGTCCAACTAAGACCAATAAGACAATACTACCTAAGGGGGTACACAAATCCCGTCATGTGTGCAAATGAAACTCACAAGGGAATCATATCCATCCTTATGTAAAAAATTTATTAGCATAATCTCCTCTATTATTATGTTCACTTGTGATGTTGGGTCAACAAGAACACCAGCTATGATGTTTCCATTTATCTGCGCAGGAATGTAAAGAGGAGATGGTTCCTTGTTAAAGCCAATCGATAGGTCCTATGAAGTAAAGGTTATGCCAACACTACTATCCATAGGTTGCGTAAAGGGGATGGTTTAATGTAGAAAGGAGGCCATTACACACATTAGAAAATGCTTTCATAGAATCCCCAAAGGTTAACGGATAAGGTAGTGACCTAATTAAGGTTTCATCGTACAATACCTTTGGAACCTTCCAACTACACCAACTACGGGTTGCAGGTTGGGTTGCAAGGTGACAGCCTTACAAAACTCACACCTACAACACTCCTAGAGTATGAGGAAAGGGACTATCAGTATCACAAGAACATAACCAAAATGGTTCACGTCGGGTTCACCAAAAATGTAAGAGAGGGGGACCACCGCATGCAAGACCCCAGGTCATGGAGGGTCAAGATGCGAGAGGTTGCCCTAACTTACCTCAACTAAGTGAAATGTTTAGGGTTATGAGGATGAGAATGATGAGGACTATGATATCCTACATCCACTTTACAAGACCGAGTTCTACGGTGGGGCTAGGTGAGTCGGTCTTCAGGTTCAACTCTGTGTTTCAAGGAGCTCTCTGTTTGAAGACGAAAGCATGGTCTTTGGATGACAACAAGACACGCTAGTGTCTGTACGCCAGAAAATAGTAGAGACAAGGTCAAACCTGATAAAATGACTAACGGCCCAGCTAATTAACTAAAGGGCCAAAATGACACTAACAAATAAACAAATTATTCTCAAATGTTGTAAAGTAGAAATGCAAGAGTGACAAGGGCAAGTAGGATCTCACTAAGAAACTCATTCGCCAGATGATCCTTCAAAGAGCACATACTCCTACACATAGAAAGAGGGAAAATATTGGGTGGTTGTATAGGAGCCTACCTTACTTAGGCCCCCATTTAGGTGTTTCCACCTCCATAGATAGCCAAGGAAATGAGATAAAGAAGCAATAAATTAAAGAGAATACAAACACTACAATGCAGTACTATGCTACTCAACCAAGTGATAGAAAAGAGGAGAGGGAAGCTTACCACCTGCACCAAGAGCACTCAAGGTTGCTTGGGGGAGAAATGAGAGGAACTTAAGCCTCTACTACAATGGCATGGTCCCAAACGTGCTCTACTGAAGTGAAAAAGTAAAGATTTTGTTGCAATGGTGTGCTTGAATGCTTAGAGTGAGTGAGAATGGATGAAAAAGTGTGAGAATGGGAGCTTGAAGTGTGTAAGAATGAAGGCTTGATCTGCTAAAGAGTTGAAATGCTTGTTGAAGGACTGAATATGAAGAAGGAAGGAAGAAAACAACCATATTCAGGTCAGTCGGCTGAAGGAGGCGTTACTACTTCATTGCGAATGAGAAGAGTAACGCCTCTACTAGCTCAGCTGTAGGAATTTTCCAAGGACGTAGGTGTGCCACACAAACGTCTGTGTGGCGCGTGGGTGTCCTTGACAAAAAAGCCTCCACTGACACTCAAAAAAGGTGCCAAGTGGACCGCCAACAGTGGGCTTAAGTGGAATTAAGCCTTCGAACTTGGTTTTCTAAGATGGACAAAGGCAAAAAGAGGAATTGCACATAGGGTGCAAATTCACTCTTATACACTTCTAAGACACATTGTATTAAAATATGGGGTGAGAATGGACCCCAAAATATTTGAGTCCATTAGCCTCATCTCTCAACCCAATTTTTTCAAAGGAATATAGTCCTTTTTTGCACAAATCAACTTTGTTAGGAGGTTTGTTCCTAAATTTTTTGAGAAGACCAAAGTTATATCAAAGATGCTCAAGAAAGGAAAATCAATTGAATGGAGTACAAAACTAGATGAAACCTTTAGGGGTATCAAATAGGTAATCTCAAAGGCCCATGTTCTAGTAGGTCTAGATTATTCTAGAGGCCTCTCTCATTTTTTTATTTGCATCCTTTTATATTATATTTGTTATGTTGTTGCAAGAGAAAAAATATGGATATGAGTAGTTAATGTTATTTTTTAGTTAGTAATTACAAGTAGTTGATTTAAAGTGCTCCATAATGGAAAACAATGATTATGCATTATTAAAGGTGCTAAATAATTGTGTATCTTGTCTATGGGTGTTAAAATTGAAGCATATGTGCCGCACTCATCTATGAAGGAAATATCTATGTTTTGGGAAGTTTCTAGTAAGATATAACATTGGATAAATAAAATATACTAATATGATATTTACTCTAGATCACAAATCTTGTTAGGGTCCAAGGCATATTAAAGTTGATGGCTAATTCTAACTTGGAGTTAGTAGAGATAAATTAAATAGAACAAATGATGTCTTATTTAAGATAAGTTATGATTTGTTGTGTAGGGATGCAGTTTTGTTGGTATGTGGCGACTGATCATGCTATGTTAATATTTTGGTGACTTTGGTAGTTATATTTTCCCCCCAAATTAATAAAGGAATTTATTATGTTTTTTGGTTGAAAAATAGTTTTTTAACTACCAAAAATGGGCCTATTCTTTACTGAAACTATGAAATTTCATGATTCATGGTGTGATTGTTTGAAGGAACACACAATAACAAGTTTTGTTGTGGATTCAAGGCGAATGCGAATGTACATGCATTTTTAGATTATGCTACAAGTGAATGTAAATAAAGAGTTTTGTAATGCAATTGTTGGTTAATAAAAATATTGGACAACTATTTTTATGGATGTGACCCACATTGGGTGAACCACATAAGAATATTTGTGTTATTGTGTAATTTTTTTCATATTTCGTTATTTGTATTATAATTGAGTTTAGTTAATTGGTCCAGCCTACTTGTAAATCCTAATAGTTTTTAATATTGTGAGCATGAACTATCCACCTTCCATGGAAGATTATTAAAGGATAACCCTCAAGTTATAGTCATAAATATATGTGTTGGTCCAAGGGGAGTTGATGTAGAGGATCCATGAAGGAGTGTTGCTTAGATTCCTAGATAGTGAGTAGGATGAAAAAGGAATGAGAGAATTTCACCAAGGTGTATGTGGTGTGGATTTCAAGGCCAAGACCACAACTCATAAGATCCTTAGGGATAAATTTTGGTTGCCTAAATTATTAAAGGATGTATATTTGAATGTGTGATTCTTGCCAAAGATTATCAAGCAAGATAAAAACAATTGGTGCACTTCCCCTACTACCTCTCATAGTTGAGGCACATTTTCAACAATGGGTGATTGATTTCATTGGAGAATTATAAGATAAATCCATCTATGGATTCAATTGGATCCTTTTTTCCAAAGACTACTTCACCAAGTGTGTTGATGCAATTCCAACCCAGAATGCAATATTTAAGGTGGTAGTAGAATTTTTTATCAACAACATAATAATCAGGTTTGGATTTCCTACTAGGATCCTTGTTGATAATGATATGTAATTTAGATCTCAAGATATGTAGAATATGTGTACTAAGATTGGCATAGAACTCGTTTATTCATCCCCTTACCAGTCATAGCATAATGTACAAGCCAATTCAAGTATTATGATCTTGATGAATATCATAAAGAGGATGTTAGATCAACATAAGAAGAGATGGGATGACAAGCTCATTTATGCTCTTTGATTTGATAGGGTTACTTTCAAGACTTGGTCATAAAAAGGATTTCATTTGAACTAGTGTATGGATTAAAGGTTAGGGTTCCTATCAGCTCAAAGTTACAAGTGTACCAAATGTTGTAGGATATGGATGTGGATCAATGTAGTGTATTATCACTGATGATTATGGAGCTAACTAATTTGGATGAGCAAAAATAATTGCACAAGATAGGGTTCACACTACTTGTTATCTAGTTAACAAGCCACCTACTTTTACTCTTGTTGATAAAACTCCCTATGATGTATGGATAGGTAAATGACCATTAGTTTCTCATTTAGAGTTTTTGGAAGTGAGACATATGTTCATATTCCTAAAGAGAAACATTCTAAGCTTGATTTTAGAGCTAAATTTTTTTTTTTTTTGGGTTATGGTGAGAACATTAAGGGTTATAAGCTTTGGGAATATGTGGCAATAAAAATGTTATATTCTAAGGATGTAATTTTTAGGGAGCCTATAGAATTTAAAAGTGATGAAAAACCTCATGTAAATCCTAAAAAAATGGTGCATTTTGATATTAAGGTTGAACCATATATAAAGATATGCATGTAGAAAAACCACAAGAAGATGCACATGTAGAACAACATGATGAGCATGAAGGTGAAGAAGAAGGATTAGAAGAGAATTTTGAAGAGGAACAATTAGAGAATCTTGCTATACCTCTAAGAAGATCCATTAGACAACATAAACCTATTGATAGATATGGATATAGTCCATCTATTTTTTTTTGTGTTTTTGCTTTATCTTGTATTGATAATGAACCTAGATCTATGAAAGAGGCCTTATCTTTAGATGAATGTGATTCTTGGTTAGAGGTGATGAAAGATGAAATAAAGGCCTTGAAAAAATGTGACACATGGGATCTAGTTGAGCTGGCTAAGGGGAGAAAAGCCATTGGATGAAAATGGGTATTTAAAAATAAATTTAAAGAAGATTGTAAGTTGGAATGGTACAAGGCTTAGTGGAAAAAGGTTACTCATAGGTTGAGGGAGTGGATTTTAGTGATGTTTTTTCTCCTATGGCTGAACTAACCTCCATTAGATTCCTTTTATCTATTGTTGTTTCTTTTGATTTAGAAGTAGAGAAAATGGATGTTAAAACAAATTTCTTACATGGGGATCTTGATGAGGAAAAATTTATGAAACAACCTGATAACTTTATTGTGAAGGGACAAGAACACTTGATTTTTAGGTTAAAGAGATCTTTATACGGTTTGAAGCAATCAAGAATGTGGTATCAAAGTTTTGATGTGTTTGCATTGAATCATGTGACTTTATTAGAAGTGAAGAAGATCATTGTGTTTATTTTAAATTAATTGATAATCAATTACTAATAATTGTCCTATATGTTGATGGTGTGTTATTTAATTGAAATGATAAGGGAGTGATTAATAGGGAACTTAAGAGTTAGTTATCTGGTAGATTTTGTTGGGTTAAACTAGATGTTGGGTTAGAGTTAGTGGATTAACCATAATTGGTTTTGAGCCCATGGTTTTTCATGTATGGAAGTCTATATAATGGCTTGGTGACTCCATTGTATGAGTGGCTAGTTGAAGCCTCCAGGCTTAGCTTGGTTGGGGCTGAGGGTTAATATGAAGATCTTCATTGCTAGTTTTTCCCCGATTTGGGGTTTTCCAGGGTAAATCATTGTGTTGTGATTGTGTTCTTGTTCCATGCTTGATTTATGTTTTTTTTTTTAATTCTTCATATGGTTCCTAACATTTGGTATCAGATCTGAGGTTGGGTAGAGTATTGGGACACCTTTCTCTTAATAGATTGGAGGTTTTTTGGCTTAGTAGGAGCTTTTATTATTTTTGTTATTTTCTGATTTTGGAAAATATGTTTGTTACAATGAGTTTGAATAATTGTTTAGATATTGAAAGGTTCAATGGATCTAATTATGAGATGTGGAAACTAAAAATGGAGGATCTCCTTGAAGAGAGAGATCAATGGTTAGCTATTTCTAATGAGACAAAGTCAGTTACAATGATGCCAGATGAGGATTAAGCTAAGCTTGATAAGAAGGCAAGAGGGACCATAAGACTATGTCTTGCTGATGTTGTTCTCTTGAATGTTTTAGAAGAAACTACTACATATAAGATGTGGAAGAGAATAGGTGATATTTATCAAACTAAAATTCTTACTAATAAGTTGTATCTAAAAAGACAATTGTATTCTTCAAAGATGAAAGAAGGTGATTCTATTGCAAATCATTTGAATGCTTTTAATTTGATTCTAATTCAGTTAGAATTTGTAGATGTAAAGCTAGAAGATAAAGATAAATGCATATTGTTACTTTGTTCTTTACCAGAATCTTGGGAAAATCTAATTATTTCTATCAGTGGTAGTGGTGTAGATCCTAAGATGGACAATATAATTCCTACTCTCCTATCAGAGGAGATGAGGAGGAAGTCTAACGAGGGAATCCAAGATGCCTTGTTTGTAAAAGGTAGGATTGAGAAAAAAGAACCTAAGAGAGACAAGGAAGGAAAGGGTAAGTCCAAAGGATGGTCTAAAACCCCTGGTAAGAGTAAGGTAAATTGTTGGAATTGTGGGAAACTAGGACATGTGAAGAAGGATTGTAAGAACAAGAAAGAGAGTTATGATTCTTCTACAGAGGAATCCTCAGATGTCAGTGATGATGCACTAGTTATTTCAGCTAATATTGTTTGCGATAACTCTTTGCTTCATGTTTCAAAGTGATCTTCATGCAGAGGATGCTAGTCATGATGTCGTGTGTAACTCGATACCACGGTTTAGTGGGAGTTGTTGGTAGTGACATGGATGCATCATTGGTAAGGTAATCTTCAGCTGATTGGGGATATGTTTTCTTGGTTTAGAGTGGTTGCTATTATGTCATTGTTTACTCTTTATTCTAGATTAGAGTTTGGCACATTGCATGTTCTCTTAAGACCAAGATGTATGTTATGGTGCATGTGATCTCCTAGGAGGAGATGGTTAGATCATAGATGTCATGTTTATGTTCAAGATTGATGAATTGACATTGATCTTGTGTATTTCTATTATGTATTGGGTACATTAATAATTTTCTTGATTACTTCATGATAGTGCTATGTTGCATTTGGAGTTTGGCATGGATTGGTTGGTTATAGGTCCTCATGGATACTTGGAGAAATAGGTGAGGCTTGATTTCTCTTATGGTAAGAGATATATGTTGGAATGGTTACTTGTAAGAAAATCTATTTTCAATAGTAAAGACTAAGAAGCCTACACCTTGGTTGAATGTGAGTTCAACACACTCGACAATTTCACATGCCTCCAAAGAGGCATTTTGGATACAGAGACTTGGGAAAGGTATTGGTTTTAATTGCAAGCAAGTTAGACTTGAATGTGATAGTCAGAGTGCTATGTGTTTAGCCAAAAATCCTATGTATCATGCTCGTACTAAGCATGTTGATAATTGAGTATCACTTTGTATGAGAAATGGTTGAGAGTGGGAAGGTATTAATTGATAAAGTTGACACTTTAATTAATGTTACAGATTATCTTATGAAACCAATTCCTACAAATAAGTTCTCTTGGTTTTAATCTTTTGCTTGCAGCTTCATGATTATGCAAGTTGCATTTGAAGTTGGCATGGATTGATTAGTTAGTGTAGGAAGGCCATTGGCCTTAAGTCCTGTACTTGATTTATAATAATTATTCCTTATTTAGAATAACTACAATGTATGATGTCAAGTGGGAGAATGTTGGAAATAGGATGCCATTTAATTGCAATCCTAAACATTATTTATTTCATGTATCTCCTAAGTCCTTGGAAAGTGTTCTCAAATAGTAGGATTAAAAAGAGATCAATATTGAATGAAATAATCATGTTAATTGACATTTGTAATTAATTCTAAATGATAGGAGCATGTGAGGGCATACAAGATGAGTTCCTAAATAATAGGAGCACATGGGCCACCCACATGGAAGGTGGAACCCACCTTGAGTTAAGTTAATTGTTTGGAGTAAAAGATAACACTTCTATAATGCATGTAAAGATCCTAGAAGTTAGGGATTGATGTTTACATCCATGAAGTTTAGTTCAATTCAGTTCAGATTAGTTTAGTTTAGTTTAGTTTAGTTCAATTATTTTCAGTTAGTTTTATTTGAATGCTAGTTGACTTCAGTTAACTTGGAATGCATGACTAATGACTTCAGTTGCATAACAGATAACAAGTGACTTATTTTAGTTAACAGGGGATGACCATTCTTGCATGAATGGTGGAGAGATATGTTTCAGTTAACAAAGATTGAATTGGACCCACCTTGGGTGCCCAAGTTGGCTTCTTGGAGTTAACACTTTTGCATGCTAAGATATTTCAGAAGGCTGAGTTAAGTGGGCCCATTCTTGGGTGCCAACTTTGAGGATAAGCTTTGAAGATATCTTTAGAATAAATATTGAGTTATGACTTCAATTTGTGATGCCCAAATGGATGAAGGAGTTGACTTGACATTGTTCTTCATGGTAGAACTCTAATTGCAAGAGATAGGTGTAGGTTTTTGGTGATAAGCTTTGAGCTTTGTAATTGCAACTCTTTGGAGTTTACAAGGTTGATTATTGCCTATTTATCTCAAGCGAGTTGAAGAGAGTTTGTATCAGTTTTATTGCAGGTTGTGAAGAAGATTTGGTGAAGGAAAAAGAAGCATTCTCAAGCAAGGATTGGAATTATTGTAATCTACTCTAGAGATTAAATAGTACATTGATTCTTGGTGGAGTTTTTTCCTGAAAAGGTTTCTCCATGGTATATGTTGTGTATCTTCTAATATCCTATCTAATTCTTCTACAACCTTTTGTCTTCATTCTACAAATGATCAAATGAATTAATCAAATAATCACCCACAAAGAATCTATAACAAAGAATACATATTTAGATCAGCAATCATAAAAATTTACAAAGTATTAAGCTAAGAAAACACTTCAATTTTCAACACATTTGATATGAAATATTTATGGGCTACAAAATATATCTTGGGTATAGAAATCAACAGGGATCAAGTTAACAAAAAATTATGGTTAAATCAAAAGAAATATGTTAACACTATTTCATAGAATTTTGACATGCACATGATTGTAAACCAATTAGTATTCCATTTCTAGTTGGCACTAGGCTATCTCTAGAAAAATATCCTAAAACAAATGATGAAGTTGAAGAGATGTATAAAGTTCCATATGCTAGTGTTGTAGGAAGCCTTATGTATGTTATGATTTGTACAAGACCTAATATTGCTTAAGCAATGGGAGTTCTTAGTATATTTATGGAAAATCCTGGTAAAGAGCATTGGACTTATGTGAAAAGGGTTTTCATATATGTATGTGGGACTTCTAACCATTTCATTTGTTATCATGGATCTTATGATATGAGTAGGGTGATTGATTTGCATGAATATATTGATTTATATTTTGTTGGTGATCTAGTTTGTAGAAGGTCCACAAGTGGATATGTCTTTACTTTTTCTGGAGAAGCAGTTAATTGGATGAGAAAAAAGACAACCTATAGTTGGATTGTCCACTATAGAAGAAGAGTACATGTCTGTGATACATTCTTGTAAGGAGGTAGTGTGGTTAGAGATCTATCGTGTTCAAGTATTGGCTTTCAATGTAAATAAGTAAGAATTAGATGTGACAATTAATCTATCATTTGTTTGGATAAAACACAATGTATCATGCCCACATGAAGCACATAGATGTTCAATATCAATTTGTTCGGGAAATAGTTGAGGGTGGTAAATTAATGTTATAGAAAGTAGACACTTTAGAAAATGTTGCAGATTCTCTTACTAAACCAATAAGCATAGATAAATTTAGTTGGTGTAGAGAGGTCATGGGCCTTACTTATTCTAAAGCTTGATTTATTTAGTTTCCCTTATATTTTTTGCAAGGCATTCAACAAGTAGGAGAGTTTTGAGTAAATGTCTCAACCTTGCTTTATATTTAACTATTAATTGGCAATTTGTAATTATCTTTTAGTTGTCATGAAAGTTGCTAAATGCAACTATACAAACTTGTAAAGTGTTTTTTAGTTGTAAAATTAGAAAGAGCATGAAAATGGGGAAGTTAAAGGTGGGCTTAGAGAAGATAAGGAAGATTTGTTAGTTTGCATGAGCACACTACTAAAAGGTGGATAAAATCACAAGTTGGAAGAGGAAGTTTCTTATTTTTATGATTTATGCCTAAATGGTTTTAGAAATCATTCATGATTTGTGGTTTCTCTCATGCCTATACTTTTAGTGTTTGAGTTGAAGGAAAAACAAGTTAATTTACAGGTTGTTGAAGCCATGAAGTGTTGCAGTGATTCAAAGAGAGAATTTATATTGATGTAACTCATTTGAAGGATTAATATACAAGTCTTGGATCTCTTTGGGTGTGGATTTTTTCCACAAGGGAATCTCCACATAATTCTTGAGTTATGGTTTGCATTTATATTGTAATCTATTTTCATCTATGATTTATTGTTATTTGTTTATTTGGATGTGTAGATGCTGAAAATGAAAAAGCTAATTGAAACTTTAACGAGATTTAAAGCATTTTCAACATTACATCAATAAAGCCTTTCCAAATGAAAACATATGCAAAATTCATACTAATCTATGCAACAGAAACTAAAGAAAATTCCTTCAAAGAGAAAATCAGCTCCATTGTCATCCTCTCTACAGTATCTCGTCTTTTCTCTTAGATTTTTGTAGCAAAAGCACAAGAGATTATGTAGAATTGGATTTAAGAATTATTTGTGAAATCGAAAAAACATGTATCAAAATGTCTATCCCAAAAAGTGAGGAGGGGGATTTTATAGATGAATGTCTAATGTCAAAATGAGAAATGAGAAATGAGTGG
The DNA here is from genome assembly GCA_007258455.2 of Sequoia sempervirens. Lineage (NCBI taxonomy): Eukaryota > Viridiplantae > Streptophyta > Pinopsida > Cupressales > Cupressaceae > Sequoia > Sequoia sempervirens. The sequence goes on along the minus strand of VDFB02270651.1, from coordinate 598,468,571 downwards.
AGTGATTTATGCCATGATTCATGTTTGGAAGCTCAAAATGTGCAATTTTGAGCTAATTTCATGGATATGATTTATGAGTTTAATGTGTAATTTTGAGCTAATTTCATGGAAGTTGATTTATGAGTTTAAATTATTTAATGAAATATATGAATGTATTTTAATGATTAATGCAAATGGATAATCATGCAAAATGGTCAAAGTGAAATGATTTATGCAAATGGATGAATTAATGATTTATGAAATGGTTAAATGATTTATGACTATGTTGATGACTAATGAAACAATAAATATTTATGAAATGTGATAATGAAATATGCAAATGGATAAATTAATAATGGATCAATGACTAAATGATTGTGTAAATGGATTATGGTTATGAATAAACACTTATAAATAATTATAATATTTTAATGGTTTTGTGAATATGGAGATATGATTATGCAGATGATCAAAATGAAATATGCAATGGATAAAAATGATTATGAGGAAATATTTACTAGTCTACATTTTTCCCCTCTTTCAGACAATGCACCCTGTTGCATTATTTCAAAGAAAAAGATATACCCCAACATAAGGAATAATGCGGAAGGATGACTAGGAGGTAGAGGTATGCCCCCTTGAGAGGATATGTGGGTTCAAAGAACACGAGTGTGCTCTCAAAATGGATGAGAGGATTGAAAGATGATAGAGGAGAATGGATTAAAAAAAATGTAACGATGAATGAAAATGCAATGATGAAGGAAATGGATGATGGAAGAAATGAGATATGAAGGAAAATGAAGGTGATGAAGCCTCTTGTGCATGCCATAGTGATTTATCATCATAGAGTGGTAAAATGTGACAAATGGACAACAAACACCATGGTATGACATAGACCAAGGTGTGCAAGGTCACCCATCTGTAAAACAGACAATCACAGACAAGGAATGTCCTAACTCATACTTAGGGAAAATTTTCCCCAGTCTTTTTGTCAACACAAACCATAGACATCAATCAAATAAAAGATGAGTCATGAGACATCATCACTCCTCTAAATCCTTTGTGGGACATCCTTGAGGTGGCTAGTAACATGACCGAAGAAAATCCAAAAGATAAGAAAAAATAGACCAACAAGGTCAACAGTCATTCATATTGTTTGCCAATAGGTGTTTTCTAGTGTGTTAAGTGACAAAGTGAGTGATGGATGGACTATTTTGACAACGCCCGGTTTCAAGAAAAGAAACATGTCGTATAAGATGTCAAGTCTAGTTTTGATCATGCAACTACCTATATAAGGCAAATGACGAAGTGTGACAGTGACAAGGTCTAGTTTTAGGAAGGAGACATCTTGTGTAAGATCATTCATTTTGACCGATTTGACTAGTTTTATTGATTTGACAAATGATCGATTTCACTTGGAGACTAGTTAGATTGCTTGTCTTGTTGATTCAGGATTTTGAAGTTCAGATGATTATGTCGTTTCTAAGTTGACAGTGTTTGATTTATTCTGACTTGATGAACCATAAAATAACCGACCTAGAGGGCCTCGGGGGCACATCGACAGATGGCCTTTCCTACGTAGCAATGAGCAAAGACCTTGTAGTTCGAAAATGAAAAAGACATACATGACTGACTTTGACTTTGTTTTTGGGATTTTTTGAAAGTTATATGAATGTTTTTGGGTTTTAACATGTTTTGATTTTTTTGGATTTTGAAGTTTTACAATTTTTTTAGATTTTGAAGTTTTATGATTGTTTTAGATTTTTATCAGGACATTTTATGATTTTTATGGATGTTTTCAAGACATTTTATGATTTTTATGGCTTTTTTTAGGACATTTTATGATTTTTTTGGATTTTTCAAGACATTTTATGATGTTTTTGGAATTTTTTCAAGACAGTTTATGATTTTTTTGGATTCTTTTAGGACATTTTATGATTTTTTTAAATTTTTTTAGGACATTTTATGATGTTTTTGGATTTTTCAAGACATTTTTTGATCTTTTTTGGATTTTTTAGGACATTTTATGATGTTTTTGGATTTTTTCAAGACATTTTATGATTTTTATGGTCTTTTTCTAGGACATTTTATGATTTGTTTTTTTTTGTCTTTTTGAGTATAGTGACTTCCAATGATAAGTGCAAAATCCTCTATAGGTCAAGGATATTGCCCCAATTGGGTATAAGATGAACCAATATGGATGGGATGGGACAAGGTTTATCATGAATGGGTGATGCAAGAGAAAGATGCAAGACATCAACCATTTGGAAGTCATGATAAAGATGACAAGGCCTGATAATGGATGTTAAATGGGAGATGATGGAAAGTAAAGGCCTTAGTATGAATCAAGGTGGAAGACTAGATAGAGTGATAGTAAATGACAAAGCAAAGATTGACTACTCATGGTGTTTATTTTTTAGGTTTTCACCATGGTACTTATCCAGAGCACCTATTTACAAGGTTTTCACCATTGGATGAAATTTTTCTCTTTACTCTTTTTTTGTTGTCACTAAGATGCCTGTTTGCAAAGTTTTCATCAGGGTGACCATTTTTTCAGGACTTTTTCTCATTTTTTTGTATTTTTTTAGCACTTTTTCTCTATCTCTCTAAAGCTACACATAGAATTGATAAATGTCAGATCCATAGACTAGCTTGATGATGCCCTGATTCTGTGTGGATGACCATGTTGGATGAAAGGACCCAATTGGGACGAGGAGTACTGCTGTGCAATTTTTTGCACACACGCCCCGCTATAAGCAGGGACCCTCTTTCTCTTCGGTTTTGGCATTCTGGCCCTTTCTTTTGAGGTTTTTGTCTTACTTGGGTATGTGCTTAAATGTTTATTTTGAATGCCCAAGTGTTTCCCCTAGGTTGTTAATTGAAAATCTTAAGTTCTGAATGAATTTCGGGCTTTTGCTCAAATTCACGATTTTCTGCCCTAGTCAGATTTTCCTGGATCCTGCTTGGATTCTAGATTGGACCTTGTTGCTCAAGAATTTTGGGTCTTCACAGATTTCTGCGTGAGATGGATTTTCCCAAATTCCACCTTGTCATCGGTTCCCTGGGTTTCATGACTGTCTTATCGAGTGCATTAATGGCTTCGTATGCGCTTTGAAGGCTAGATTCTACTTGATTTCTGATATCTTTGAGCCATTATGTTCACTATTTTCCATCGTTTGAGCTGAGGAGTGCTTTCCTGCGATTGATTGACTTCATTTTGGGGCATTTAGGCTTGAATTAATTGATTTGGTGGCTATTTCTTGTGCCTTCCTGTGTCTGTTCGTTGTAGTCACCATTGAGCTTTGTGTCTACTACTTCTGGGATCAATTCCCCTTTTATAATGGTATGTGTCTGATTGCTCTACTTTGGATTGAATTATGAATGACACATTGGTATTGTGAGGGCTTGTGGGATTTGAATTCCTATGTATTTGTTTATTTCATGCTAGGGTTGTTCAGTATTGCATCCTTTTTCATCTCCCAAGCAAGTTTTGAGTTCATGTGTTTGTCTACATTTTAATGAATCTTGCCTGAGAGTAATTAGTAAACCCTAGTGGTGACTGAACAGTGAAACAACTAAATTCTAAGCATGCTTGTGTGCTAATGGTGGATGAATAGGGTTCAGACCTATGGCAATACCGTATCAGATGATTTCATCTTGGGATTGACCTAGAACACAAAGAAAATTCATGAGAGGTCCGTTCCTGACTTGCCCTAAGTTAAACTTGTCGAAATTCATAGTTGGTTCAGTGTCTGGATAGAATCGGGACTCTCCATCCCTTCTGGATTCCCTTCGCTGTGACCATTCAAGATCACTGAGACATCATATCAACCACCTTGAGGTTCGCCAAAGTGGTTTTCCTAGGTTCATGTTGGATCGTCGTGACACTATTGTTTTTACACCAATGAAATCTTGTGTATCCGTCAGTCGGAAAAACCTTTGCTTTCGCTGAGAACTCACCCCGCGAGGAGATGTCTCATCGACATCCTTGTTCATACTCGTGTTTCGACAAGACCAATCCAAGTCACCAAGAGGTCATGGCAGGATCCAGTAGCTTTACCGATCTTTCATTTGTTGTGCCAGGACATCCGTCCTTCAGCAAGACCTCACACCGAGCACCTTTCACTTTCGCCGAGCCTCACTCTTTATAGTCGTTGTAACCCTTCAAAGTCGAGGAGATGTCACGTAGGTCATTCTTTGTGTTGCTGAAGCCTTTTCAAGTTTGTATTTAGTCACCAGGAAACTGTGATTCTCATGCTGAAGGTCTTTCTGTCGGCAAGACAAACCTCACCGCCAAGAGCTCATAGTGGGCTCCTCTCGTCTTGCCAATTTTCCATCCTGTTGCTGAGACCTTTTGCCAAACATACCCTGCTCTTGCCGAGTGACCTTCTGTCAGGGAGAAATTCATGCTTTGCTAAGACCTTACTGCGAGCTCCCTACTCTTACCAAAATCTTCTCTTTCGGCAAGACTCATAATGGTCTCCATGACGTGGCGAGGCCTTCTTTTCTTAGCAAGCCCGGATATTTTCACTGAGACCACTGGCCAAATTTGAATCATGCCTTAGTCGGCATAACACCACCACTTCGTTGGGACCTCCTATCGAAAACTTGAGTCTGGCCGAAGTGTTTGCTTGGACCCATCAGTCGGTGAAACAAGATGCATTCGCCAAGACGTTACCTCAACTGTCCTTTGATCATATCAATATTGTTTGCTATATCGCCGTTCACCCAGACGTTACACCGAAACCACCATGTCTTGGCGAGACCTTTTCTGATAGCGTCTTTCGGCATAACTTTATGGCTTCGCCAGGACTTCTCCATGAGATCCTGACTCTTGCCGAAACCTTCGCTCCGGGAGTCTCCATTGGTCTGGAATTGTGCCTAAACCATGGATGTCTGTCAGGTCTAGATTTTTCCAAAATCCTCAATCTCCAGATCTTCCGAAGTCTCTTCTTTGGCCCGTTCTTCGCAGAAATCCGTCCCTCACAGATTTCCCCAAAATTTGATGAAACATAAGGAAACATGAGATAATTGGATTCATTTATAATTGGTGATGCATTTGATAATTATTTCATGTCATAGTTCAATCTCTCATGTGATTTATTGATGAAAAATGATCAATTTTGATGATTAAGTAGGTGTTTCTTGGTTTCTTCGTTCAAATCCGATTGATCTGGAATTTCTCAAAATTCCTCTCTGGTTCAGATTCTGTGGGTGGTCTTGAAACCCGAAATCTGTTGTGATCATTTTATTTGAATTTTAATAACACCTTGACTATATCAAATGCATTCTAATGGTGTTTTAATGGAGTAACCTTGCTTTGCTATGATTTTTATTATGTTTTCATGTTGAGTGCAGGCTGAGTCAAGTAAGGTAGCAGCTGGTTTTTCATTGTCTGATGCAGAAAGGATCAAGTTGGACATTAAGAGCAAGGTCCCTGAGAGTAAGATCACTGATACAAATGTTGGCCTATGGGACTATGAGGAGTTTAAAGCAAGGATGGTGGCCAAGGATCCTCCTTTGGTGACTAGAAGGATGATGGAATAAGGCTAGTCCCATGTAGTCAGTTTCCCTTCTATAGTGCAATGCTATGAATTGGTCCTTGAGTGCGCCAGGCACTATGATCAGGAGACATAGAGGATAATTGGGCCTCAAGGGAGGGTTGTTTCCAATCTCAACGCGGTCTCCATTTCCCAAACCTTTGATATTCTAGATAGATCCCATGTGGTGGGATTCACTATTGAGGCAGCTCAGGAATTCTACGATGAACAAACTATGAAGTCACAATAGCTAATCAATTCCTGGCTGGAGAAGCCCAAGTCTCCCTACTCTAAATTGCCTAAGCAGTTATTCAGAGCAAAATTCAAGAAGGAGGACTACGATGCCATCACCTTTCTTAGTAGGGTGGTTGGATTGAAGAGTGCTGGTACATTTGAGAATTGGATGTGCCATGCCATTGTAAGGATGGAACAATAGAAAATTGACTACCATTGGGCAAGGGTCATCAGCTAAGTAATTCACAGGCAATTGTCCAATGTGTTGTAGACAAAGACCTTCACAATGACCTCATATTTGGTCTATGCACTTGCTAGATTCCATCCCTACAGAGGATTGGATACAAAGGGAATTTTTGGAAAGGACATCATCTATGAAGTTTTCCCTCAGTTTTATTTAGGAAGCTCTGACTATAGTAGGGAAAATGATGCATTCACCATGCATATCACCAGAAGGCTTCAGGAGGCAGAGCATGTCAGGATTTCAAATTTGCCTAAGGAGCTCATCAAGAAGTATGGGGCATGGTTCATACAATTCCCAACCTTCTCCTACATTCAGATTGATGGTTTTCAAAAGGCCCCGTACAGACTTCCAAGGTATCCCACTGACCATATCATATTGTTGGAAGTCACCAGGAAGATTTGTGACTTCGATGCCATTGTCAAGAAGGACAAACACAAGACAAGATTTGGTGGGGTTTTCCCCTAAGGATTGGAATTGGAGAGGTATGTCCTTCCATTGGTTCTTCCCAAGCTTCAGAAGAAGAATTGAGTGCTCTTGGTTTGTCTTTCCACTCTAAGAGATCTAGATTTGACGTTACAGGGGAGGCTCAAAAGAAGGCCAGTAGAGAGTACATCCATAAGGTTAATTTAGAGGACTATTGGGCCAACTACAGTGATGAGTATGAGGTTAGAAGGAAGAAATTCTCCCAGCTTCCAGTTGATGCAGTTTGATTATATGATGTAAGAGTAGTTCCTGATGAATTGGAAGATGATGGGAACGTAATTCAGGACCATGCCTATGAGGTAGCAAAGGATAGGCCAATTGGTGATGTGGATTGGTCAGAGGAGGAAAAGATAGAGCTAAAGCAACTGATTGATCCAGTCCTCAAATTCACTAGGATGTGGCTCAAACACATGGTGTGGGAGTTGGAAAACAAGGGAGTACAATGCACCTATGCCCTAATGGGGGACTTAGATTCCCATTCTACTACTGAAGAATCCTATCACAGGATGGGTTAGATGGAAGGGAGAATTAGAAGAATTAGATAGTTGGAAATAGTTAGAAGAATCAGATAGTAGGAAATAGTTAGGAAGTTATAACTTGTAACCAGAATATAGAAGTAGAGTAAGCTAGCAGGTAGTTGCCCTCAAGCAAATTTTGTAACAGAAAGCTAAAATTGTTGCTACAGTGAACAATTTGAATGCAAATAGTGACATTGTGATTTGGTGCCATATTTGTGCTCTCTTGTTTTGCATGGTTCTTGCTATTCCATCTTTAAACTTTCTTTGAGTTGGTAAATATTTAGATTAGATCCGATTTGATAATGTTTGTGATTTGATACTTAAATGTTGCAGCAATCTCTCAGTCCATACTTTTCGCAACCAACTGATTGTTAGTTGCTTTGCAAAGTTAGTCTGGACTTTTCATATTCCTTGTGCTTAAGTTTGATTGTGAAGGTTTATTCACTTCAACTGCAATAGGGTTGTTTGAATGAGTGTTCATGATTTGAAAATCTTAACACCTCAGAAGATTGCACTATTTTCTATGAGATTGTAGATTTATCTTGGTCAAGTAGAAATCAGTTTTGAGGGATTGGTCCATTTCGAGTATTGGTTACTTTCATTGTTAATTTTAGGAGTAGTATTAGATCTAGAAATATCTTTAAAACCCTTATCCTTTTTTTTTATTTCTTTGATTATTGGGTTAAATCTTGGATTGAAGGATCGCCAATTTGTTAAATCTAATAAAATTGATTCAGTATTTTGCTCGTAGTAAGGTCCCATTGTGATTACCAGCATTTTTACATTTTTTTACTGAGTTGTTTTATGCACTGTCAAGACCTGACATTAGAGACCTTGGGGTTATCTCTTGAGGCTTGCTGATAGATATTTACCTTTCAAGAGAGATAGGATATCATATTCTGTCTGGCTATTATTGTGTAGAAAACATGATCAACAAGTACGAGTGGAAAGGATGAAGGATGATAGATGTGGCAGATGAAAGAGGCTATCGTAGGATCCCTAATGTGCACACTATGTGGGCCATCAGGGATTCAACCAAAAAGGAGCTTGGGCAACCAAGGATCTAGTGTACGAGAAGGGGTCATCGTCAAAGGTCCACTGAAAAACATCGCCAATGGAGGGATATGATGAATATGTGAACATAGATGGATGGAACAGAGTATATGGTATGAGTTAGAGTGACATGGATGGAGACCTTGGATCAACAAGCCCTTTGTTATAACTTTTTCCTTGATAGATGCCCCCAATGATTTTTGATGGAGCAACATACTTGGAGATCGACTTTTGTTTGTTTTCACTTTTGAATTTAATTTTTGATTTGTCTGATAGCTTTTAATTTTGGCTAGGATACTTATCTTGATCTTCTTCTTTTTTTATTTCTCCAATAGATTTTTATTTTGGCTAGAGGACTTGTCTTGATTTTCTTTTCTTTGCATTATATCTTTTGATTTTTGATCTCCTTTTAAAGATAGTTTGTTCATTGGAGATTTTCCTTTATTCCTTTCTTGAGCTATGACTTGTTGATCCATGCCTATGATGTGAGTGGACATAAGTGAGATGGATGAAATAGGTGAAGTGATAGGAATGTTTAGTGGAAGAATGAAAGTGGCGATGCCATCAATAGAGTGTTTGGGACTATCCTTTTCAGTATTGTTAACATCAAAGGAGGCTTGCACATCCTTAACAACTTGAAAAGATGGATTAGTAGAGGCAACAATAGAATATTCATATCCTATCCCAGGATGGGTGAGATGGAAGGATGATGATTGGATATCCTTAGTGGGGTCATGATCAAAGAGCGGGTTATCATAGATGTCTTGGTCAAATAGGGGGTTATCATAGATATGAAAAGTTTGAGCGAAAGGGGATATGGAAAAGGCTGACGTATCATTAGGGTCCCAAAAGGTTTCAATCCAAGCATGACCATCTTTTTGTGTTCCTTCTATAGCTATCTTGACATCATTGTTTGAATTCTAAACCTTCTCAGCAGCATTATCTTTTACTAGTAAATTATCCATAAATTATTCTCCACATCCCATGTCATGAATTTGGACCTTAGGGTTGGATTGTAGAGTAAATGAAGTGGATGAATTTTTCAATGAAGATGGATCAATGTAGTGAGATGATGAGGCTTCTTGGTTGACAAGAACTTGGAATTGAGTTGTCCCTTTCAGATTACTATAATATTAAAAGGCGTCTGGATCACCTACAACTGTAACTTCAGTTCCTTTGTAAGGAAACTTCAAACATTGATGGTATGCGGATGGAATGAATTTCATGGCATGGATCCATGGTCAACCGAGGAGTAGGTTGTATGGTAGTTCAAGATTCAGGACTTGGAATGTGGTATCTAGTATTGTAGGCCCAACCTTAATAGATAGTGTGATAATACCCTTAGAAGAATGTTCTTCGCCATCATACGATTTGATGAAAATTCTCTTAGATGTATCCACACATGTTTCAGATAGGCCCAATGCATTTACCAGTTTTAAAGTGCAAATGTTCAATCTAGCTCCACCATCTACTAGGACTCGTCTAACCTTTTTGTTTATGAAGACCTCAAGGTTTAATGGGTCATTATGGTTTGACTTGGATGTGGAATAATCTTTATCAGAAAAGGAGACGTGGTGGGATTTGGTCAAGTATCCAACCATGGCTTCAAATTTGTTGACGTCCAGGTTAGTAGGGACAGAGGATTCTTTCAAAGCCTTATCAAGGATAGCTTTTTGTTCAAGTGATATGCACAAAAGTTCAAGGATGGAAATCTATGAGGGTGTCTTTCCCAATTGGTCAACAAGGTTATATTGTGCTTTGGATTGTGGCTGCTTTGGAGGAGGACCATATATGGTAATCTTAGCTCCGTGGGTGGTAATGGAAATTTCAAGTCACTTCTTAATGGTGATTGTGTTAACATGGCGGTCAGTAACTCAGAGGTGGTTAATAATTTTGTAGTCAAAAGAGGTGTTGGTATAATTGGCATGGTTGTTTGTCTTTTGATGAGAACTGGAGGATTTTCCATGGTCTTGCAATGGATTCTTGAAAATTGTATGGTATTTATTGGAAGTTTGTTGTGGTTTTGTGCCCTTTGATGTGGTGGTATTCACATAAAGCATTGTCATCCCACCAAGAGGGTTAGAATTGTCCTGGATCATATGGTTTGGTCTTTGGGAGTTGTATGACGTTTGATTATACTAGCTTATTTAGGACAAATTCAATTAGTTTAGGTAAAGGAGTGTATTGTCTCTGTGGGTTTTTCCTTGGTTGTCTTGGGGGTCCCCGTCCTTGATTATTTTGTATTGTATTTTCCATTGGTGTGGGGATCTGTGATGCATTGTTTTGTATCTGAGGTCCTCAAAGTGTTAGAGTGGGACCATTCCTATTGACCACCTTAGCATCAACAACACCTTCGTTGGTCACGTGTTTGTTTGTTTCCCAATATTTGCCTTTGTCATTAGAGGAAGTCTATTTTGTACTTTTACTGCCGTATGAAAGTTCACCTTGAGCAATTAATACTTTTTCTAATGTCGTACCTTTTTCTACCAAGTCTAAAAAATTTGTACAACAATGTACTTGTAGTGGATGTTTAATTTGCATCTAAAATTCTCAACAAACATGCCAACCTTTTTCTTTTAGGAATTTCAATAGGACATCGACTTTCCATGCTATGCCATCTTTGGAAAAAGTTAATGAAAGTCTCACCCTCGGCTTGTGTCATGTAGCATAGGGTGGCTATTTTAATATCATTCTCAATGTTATAGGCATAGTTTTTCAAGAAATTGTTGGCTAAGTCATCCCATGATTTTATAGATCCTTTAGGTAGTAATGCAAACCATTCAAGTGTAGGACTGATGAGACTTCTAGGAAACAATCTCATCAAGTAAGTGTGTTCAAAGGCCACATCTACACACGCCATAGTAAATTCCCTTATGTGTTCAAGCGGATTTCTCTTTCCCTTATGTTTAGTAAAGTTAGATATGATGTACCCATGAGGGAAAGGTGGCATGTAAATTATAGGATCATATGGATATGGATGTAAGTCATGCAACATAAATGTTTTCTTGTTTGATAGTTGCATTCCTTCCACTTGTTTTTGTAAAGCAACCACTTGAGAAGTCAAGGCATGTATTATGGGATTTTCGGTGACATTATGTTAAAGTTCCATGTTTGTATTATGTTCAGATGACATGTGGCGCATGTGGGGTGGATTTTGACCATGTCCATAGGTATGAATGTGTGATTTATATGTTGGAATGTGTGAAGTGGCCATGTTGTATTTTTTTTCCATGTGGATTTTGATGTCCAAAAGAGGATCCATTTGATATGTTGAAAGGATTTGATGTTTGTGTCATTTGTGATCATTTTCCTTGTTGGGAAGAGTTATGGCCATGTGAAATGTTTATGTTTTGACTAGATGGAATGTTCATGTTTTTCCCTTGCAAGGTGTTGGTATTGATAAGAGGACCTTGTGACACGACATTTTTGTTCGGTTGAGATCATTGAATAAGAACCTTTCTTGGCTTAGGTTTACCAAGGATGTTAGATGTGGATTCCCCTATGGCCTGAGATGATGACCCAAAGGATGTAAATGTCGAACCCAAGGGTTGTGTCATGAATAATGGTTGTGACATGGTTTATGTCATAGCTTGTGTTGTTGGGATGGATGAGGTGTTAGTGGTTGTGGTATTTTGGCTTGTCGCTTCAATAGGTATGGAAACTATAAGTTGTGGTGAAGATTGTCCTTGACTTGTTTGTGTGTTGTCTTTTGGTGGCATTGCAATGCATATGATATCGATAGATCAAATCCTTGGGGTAATTCGACTCCTTCATGCAATAGATTAGCCAAGAATCTTTGAGGGTCTAGCATGACAATTCCATCCACTAGAGAGGCAACTTCAAGATTTTGAGCAGCATCCTCTACCTCTTCTATGTATACATTTCCATCTTTATCCCTAATGAGGAATTGTTCAAAAAGGTTTGTTATCGTTGGTTGCTCGTGAGATGAAGGTCCCAAATCTGTGTTGTCTTATGCTCCAAAGGTATTGTCATGAGGATCATTATATGTGTTGTCAAGATTTAAAGTGGTAGTGTAGTTGTAAATATCTTCATCATCATTAAAGAAATCCATAGCTATGCGCTTCTTTTGTAATCTAGTTTCAACCATAAAAAGATTTGCTCAAAATGGAGAATGCAAATGATATGAGATTAAGATTATGTTTTTGGGTATTTTTAGAATAAGATATGCCTAAATGTAATGCAACTATTTTTTTTTTGGTATTTTTGGTATTTTGAGAATTTCTAAATGAGGTATGACCAAGTCTAAAAGTGGAATGATTCTAATGCAAAGCGTTATGAAAAATATGATATGCATTTGAGATGACTCTAGTATGAACTATGCACCTTTGTTGTGAAACTTAAGGAAGGAGTTATTAGCCAACCTAAGATAGTCCAATGTTTCCAAATGAAATTATCAATGACCTCAAGGAGAGTGGATGTCAAGTGAAAAATTTGACAAGGTGAGCCTTAAACTAGATTGATGAGTTTAAAGGTTACACCGAAATGACAAGGACTGATGTGGAAAATGATAAGGTCAATGATAACTTTTCTTTGTAGCAATGGGTCTATGACAAGATATGGTAAGTTTCCCTATTCCAAAGTTTTCAAAAAGGTATATGCAACCTAAGATTTATTTAAGTGATGCAATTAAGATAAATGAATGTGATGGAATGATGGGAAATGAAGTGAGAAAATCTTTGGTTTAAACAGCTTGTTTGGAAAATGTTGGCTTAGTTTGTGTCAAAGTTGAAATGTTATCATATTTTGGTGTGATGTTTGATTTTTTTTTGACAATGTTTTGAATATAGACATGCAAGACACCATAGAAAAAACATTTTTGAATTTTTTTTTTATTGTGAATGTTGTTTGATTTTAGCAATACAAGCACAAATCGTGAGGTTGGTAAGGACAATATTTGATAAGTAGGAGGTATTTTTCCACAGCATGTCAAATTATGATATTGCTATCAGGATTCAACAGTGTAGTTTCGAGTCAAACTCATTGACCCATGTTTCATGAGTAGTGGTTCAACAAGAACCCATCTCTCATGATATCGAATGGTCCACTTAGCACCATTGTATCTAGGCATGTCACAGAGGTGAAGTGACCGGTCCGCCCCGAGGTCACCCATCCCAAACATCGCCCAAACCTCGCTTAACTGTGGAGTTTTCTCCAGGCTCGGCTTGAGTTGTTACCCCATTTGTGGGTAACAACTCGCTGGCTAGTAACAACTCGCCGCTTAACTCTGAGAAAACTTGCCGGGCTTAACCTTGGAGAAAACTCCCTCGTTAAGCGCGCTTGAGCTGGACTAGTACTGGGATGGGTGACCTCCCGACGGACCAGTGCTTCACCTCTGTGAGCATCACCTAGATGCAATGAGTGCTAAGTGGACCATTCGATATCATGAGAGATGGGTTCTTGTTGAACCACTATTCATGAAACATGGGTCAATGAGTTTGACTCAAAACTACACGGTTGAATCCTGATAGCAATATCATAAAGGACAATATTTGTCGGCTCCCACTTGGATTACTCTAGTTGCACTTACTCTTAGTAGATGACTTAGAAGCTTGGCCACATTGGCTCCCCTCCATGACACTCACTTATCTAGGTCAACCAAGCTTTGAGTTCTCATGAATCTCCCATGATGAATTCTTCATCTCTACTAAGAGCCGCAAGAACATGGGACGACATGAGAGGTGGTCCCTCTTATACCAAAAAATAGAATAATTTTGGCTTATAAAACAAGAGGTGTCTAGTAAGGGAATATGTGAGTAGAGAGCCCATTTGTAATAGCCTAAGAACTGGAAGGCCCACTCCCACTCTCATCACTAGTAACTCTCGGCGGACCGAGGGTCTCGCGAATTGGCTTTGAATGATGCTAGCCACTCATTGGGGTACAAATTTCATTCTCCCTCTTTGATATGGCTCGTAGGAAAACATGCTCAAGGTCAAACCCTAAGGTGATGAAATCCCCAGGGAAGCCTCTCCTTAAAAAAAGACCAATGTGTATTTCTCACCCCCTAGGATCATGGCAAACAAGGTTCTTTTTAAGCACCAATTGAAATGTTATCTAATCTAAAAAGACAATCGGTTTTAAAATTGAGTCTTTAATGAATGTCCTGGACCAAATGTCATTAGTAGTTTTTGATTTTCAATCTTCGACAAATGTGTGTTTATGTTTTCAAATTTTCAAATCTCTGACATATGAACTTGCAAAATAGAAAATCAACAATTATCCCCCAAGACAACAATTAAACTATGAAAGAAAAATACATTAAATTAAGAAACTTAATCTAGATTAAAAACTAATATAAAATTAAAATTAATCTAACATCATTAAAAGCTAATCTAAATAAAAATTTAATCTAAATTAAAAATTAATCTAAAATTAAAAGTTAATCTAAAATTAAAATTTAATTTAAATTAAAATTTAATCAAAAATTAAAAGTTGATCTACATTAAAAACTATTCTAAATTAAAAACTAGTCTAAATTAAAAACTAATCTAAATAAGAATTAAATTAAATCTAAACTAAATCAATTCTAAATGAAATTAAATCTACATTCTAAATTAAGTCTAAATTAGAAACTAAATCTAAGTTAAAAAGCTAAATCTAAATTAGAAAGTATATCTAAATTAAAAACTAAATCAAAACTAAAAACTAAAAGCTACATTAAAAGAAAAAACTAAATCTAATTTAAAAGTTAAAATCTAAATTAAAAATTAAAAGTTAAAAGCTGACGGTTTCTGTGGATTTCTATATATTGGGCATGTCGCCTCATTTGTAAAGAGTTAGAAGAATTAGATAGTTGGAAATAGTTAGGAAGTTAGAACTTGTAACCATAATATAGAAGTAGAGTAAGTTAGCAGGTAGTTGCCCTCAAGCAAATATTGTAACAAAAAGCTAAAATTGTTGCTACAGTAAACAATTTGAATGCAAATAGTGACATTGTGATTTGGTGCCATATTTGTGCTCTCTTTTTTTGCATGGTTCTTGCTATTCCATTTTTAAAATTTCTTTGAGTTGGTAAATATTTAGATTAGATCCGATTTGATAATGTTTGTGATTTGATACTTTAATGTTGCAGCAATCTCTCAGTCCATACTTTTCACAACCAACTAATTGTTAGTTGCTTTGCAAAGTTAGTCTAGACTTTTCATATTCCTTGTGCTTAAGTTTAATTGTGAAGGTTAATTCACTTCAACTGTAATAGGGTTGTTTGAATGAGTGTTCATGATTTGAAAATCTTAACACCTCAGAAGATTGCACTATTTTTTGTGAGATTGTAGATTTATCTTGGTCAAGTAGAAATCAATTTTGAGGGATTGGTCCATTTCGAGTATTGGTTACTTTCATTGTTAATTTTAGGAGTAGTATTAGATCTAGAAATCTCTTTGAAACCCTTATCATTTTTTTTTATTTCTTTGATTATTGGGTTAAATCTTGGATTGAAGGATCACCAGTTTGTTAAATCTGATAAAATTGATTCAGTATTTTGCTTGTAGTAAGGTCCCATTGTGATTACCAGCATTTTCACATTTCCTTACTAAGTTGTTTTATGCACTGTCAAGACCTGACATTAGAGACCTTGGGGTTATCTCTTGAGGCTTGCCAATAGAGATTTACCTTTCAAGAGTGATAGGGTATCATATTCTATCTAGCTGTTATTGTGCAGAAAACACAATCAACAGGAACTGGCGCTAGACGGAGGGCCCGAACAAGCAAGCTGGATCGATTTTTGAACGCCATCTCTCCTGAGAGATTCAAAAGAAGAACAAGATCCGATCCAGGAGAGGAAGAGTTTCAAGAGTTACCAGACCCCACTAGGTCAAGAAGGACCAATAGAAGGGGAGAATCATCATCTTCCCATCCATCTCATCCACTCCAATCATCTCCATCTTCATCAAATTCATCTGAGTCTGAGGCCATTCCCAGTCCACAACCTCAGCCAGTCATAAATCAGCCATTACCACCCCCACCTCCGCCAATGGCTTTCCTGGCAACCAACCCATCTCCATTAAGTTTTTCCATCTACAATGTCATGCCAAAAAACCCTGAACACTTATGTTCAAAATTCCATATTAATGATCCCAACAGAACTGCTAAAGAGCACATTAGAATCTTTCAGACTGGCCTTAAAGATAGAGGAATAAACTATGAGGACGTAGCATGTAGGTTATTTCCCTATTCACTAGGGCAAGATACATTTTATTGGTACAACCACTTGCCTACTGGATCCATCCAACATTGGACTGAGTTAGAAGCTTCCTTCTTGCAGAAATTTTGAATTCCCATTAGTTCTAATGAGCTTTACCATCAATTCACTAATGTGAAGAGAGAGGTCAATGAGCCCATAGGGTCTTTCAACAATAGGTTTCACCGTGCCTATACCAGATTACAGGCCCCTTATGTTGTTGATGAACCCACTGCCTTAGAAGTCTATTACGAAGGACTTGATAGTTTGACAGCTACTTTTATGAAATGGAGTAATAACCACCCTAAGAGTCTACTAGATGCATATGCAGAGGCTGTAAAAGTCAGCACAAATATAAGGCAACATTTTTTTGGGCCTTTACCCTCATTAGGACTTGTTGCTCACCCTGGACAAGTTCCAGCTATCAACCAAGCCCTTGCACACCATACTCCTATCATGAACTAGGTACCTCAGCTACCTCTGGTCCCTCACCCAGGACCCCCTATGGGACAAATGTTATCCATGATGAGTTTTCCTAGGAAAAATGTGAATCAACCCCTGCACACTCAGCCTCAGGCTAGCTATCCTTCATACCTACAAAATTCTAAAGTCCTGAACCAGTCACTAAATCCCAATGCTGCTGTTGGGTGTTCTCAAAATAATGCAAACCAACCTTCATACAGTAATCCTAACAAGGAAAGATTGGATGAATTGTCAGAACAAATAAAGAAACTGAATATGGAGGTAACCTACTTAAGAAATCAGAATAGTTAGTTGCAAGCTACTTAGAGGAACATGCAGTCCAATCAGAGTAGAGAAAATCGACAAGGACAACACTTTGATAGGGGGCAATGTCAGGACAGAGGGTATAACAATGATAGAGGATATAACAATGGCAGAGGATATAACCAGGATAGAGGTTACAATAATGACAGGGGATATAATAATGAAAGAAGGCAGAATTATGATAAAGGGAAATCCTCAAGTCAGAACTTTGATAGAGGTGGTGGACAAGGTTTTGAGAGAAGATAGTAGTTAGGATAGAACAGGACTTGGAACACAGGTCCCAACAATGGAGGAGTTCCCACCCCATTGGATCAACCAATCAGTCAACCTATTAATCAATCTATCGGTCAGACGGTTAATCAAGAGAAGCCTCCTAGCGGTGTATACTTGGCTGAGGCTACTTTATCAAGGTGGTGTAGGCTCCACAAGACTAGTCAGCATTCTGAGCTGGACTGTCAAGAGTTCCAAACATCAGCCTCAATTTTCCAGTATGAGGTGGAGAACAATACAAGCTATCAGGAAATTGTACCCTCTATTCCTTATGATTCACCAGTGTTGGTGTCGAACCATGCTCCTTTTCTACAAAGTGAGGAAATGTACCTGAAGAAGAACCTAACCAGTTGAAGGACAAGGTAGACCAGGTGTGCAATGGAGATGAAATGACACAATTATTTGATGAAAATCCGGTGAATGACAATGGTCCCAGGGATGAAGAAGAAGCTTACATTGAAGAAGTGCAGACCTTCCAGAGGCCTGTCAAGAAGTATGATTTGAGAGAGTTGCCACACAGGCACCCACAGGCTGGAGGCCCCTTCACTACTCCATTCCACCAAATAATTTCAACATGCCTCCAGACCCCAATGCTAGTAACAATCCCTCATTGCCCCCAGTTTTCCGACAGTATTTATCTCAAGGAGGACAGGCTGATGTACCAAAGGGAAGAAATGCTGATGCAGGTAAAGAAAAGATGGTGGAGTACCCGAGGGAGACCCTCACTAATTTAAATGAAGAATAATTAGCCATGTATGTTGCGAAAGAACTCCGGAAATTAAAGGTAAATCTATCTGCATTTGAGCTATTAAGAGTTCCATCCATTAGGAATGCAATCTTAGGTTCTTATGATGAAAATTTCATATCACAAGATAAATCAGTTAGCAAGAATGTCCATAAAGTATCTAGTTCTCATCCAATAGGAGGGAAAAATCGAGTACATAATCAAGACCATATGCCCCCTAAGAGTACAGGGAAAGAGAGGGACAAATCCCAAGCTGCCCAAGTAGACACTCCCTTAACTCTGTTTCAAGGGAAAACAGACACTCCCCCATTCTTGATTTCTATCTGCATATTTGGCAAGAATTTACATAATTGTTTGTCAGATTTGGGTGCCTCAACCAATGTTATGCCCCTTGGTGTCTATAGAGCTATGGGTATCGCCCCTGCTGATTCTCAAAAGAAAGTCACACAGCTGGATAGGACTAAAGTCAATGTTGTAGGAGAGCTGAATATGATCCACATGTAGATTGCTTCTGATCCTAGGATTCAGCAAGTTATTAATATACAAGTGGCTGACATTCTTGATGCTTATGGCCTAATCTTGGGAAGGGATTTTACCAAGGCGTTGAACGGATATGTTTCAACTGATCACTCCCATATGTGGATCCCTTGGAAAGGAGTGTCAAATTAGATTAGAATTGAACAAGAACCCAGAATGAAGTATATGATTACAGAGTATCAGAAAACCTCTACTGAAATTCTGGTGTCATAAGTAAGTATGGGTAGTTACATGCTTTCCAATCCCCTTGAAGAACTAGATTCGGAGGAGGTCCTCATGTTGCATATAGTGTCTCACGAACTCATGATAGATTCTAGTGGTGTTGAAGCCCTAGTGGACCTAGTTAAGGACAATGGTGAACCAGCTGAAAGTAATGATGATCTAGAGATAATCAACTAGATTTGTTAGACAGTTTTCAAGGGTTCCTTCAAAAATGTATTGAAGGTCAGATTCAGTTAGGAAGAAGGATGAACTTTGAAGAGTTACTTTTTCCCAATTGGTGCAAGGTACACAATGCTTCACATTCAGAATTGGACTGTTGCTTATTCCAAGCCGCAGTAAAATAAATACAGAAGTATACTAATCCTACTCCTGTGATCCCAATCAATGTCCAGGAAGACCACAAAGGAAAAGGAATGATGCCTTTTGAAGGGCTATCCAGTGGTAACAGTGCAAGTAAAAGGGTAGGGAACTCTGCAGCTGCTGGTTCCTAGACTCTAAGATTTGATGGGTCTAAATCAAAGCAAGGGGCTGGAGCTGGCTTTGAGTTGATTAGTTGGAGAGGTAAAACATTCTTCGCTACTCATAGACTTCAGTTTCATTATACAAATAACGTAGCCGAGTATGAATCCCTAGTGCATGGATTGTTGATGGCCTTGAAGAAGAAGGTTAGGATCTTGCAAGTGTATGGAGATTCTGAATTAGTAGTCAATCAAGTTAGAAGGAAGTACTCCTGCCATGATAGAAAAATGACTAACTACAGACACAGAGTATGGGACCTTATTGAAGGATTTGAAACCTTCAACATTCAGTTGATTCCACGAAATAAAAACTAGACAGTTGATTCATTGGCCCAAGCAGCCAGCACTCTGCAGCCTCTATCTCTTTCTAGGTTGAAGAAGTTTATAGTGGAACTGACCCCAGTGCCCTCCGTCCTTGATAATGTTATTAGCTTCTAGGTGTTTGAAGATGATAAGCATATTCTAGACTTTATCACAAACACATATGTTTTTGCTTCTCAGATCATTGATGAAATTAAGCCTCAAGAGGTAGAGATAGACTTGGAAGGGGTAATCAATTTGAAGATCAACACTATCCCCAAGGGAATGGTGCAACTGGCGAGGATTTTTGATCTAGACAAGATCAGAGACTAGGATCAAGACACTTGGAAAGAGTCCATTAGTGGACAATGTGACAAGTACAATGTGGGATCCCAGGAGGATGCAAAAAATATTCTTATTGGCAATGTATGCACCCCAGAAGAAAGACGGGGAATCATTGATGCATTGCACAAATATCCAGATATGATAGCCTGGAGTTATGAGGACTTGAAGACTTATGATACATCAATCATAATTCATACTATCTCTCTCAATCCAGGAGTGAAACCTTTCAGACAAAGGAAGAGGCCTATCAATGCTCTGCTGGAACCTGTAATACAAAGGGAAGTGCAGAAACTGTTGTCTATGCGAATCATATTTCCAGTTAGACACTCTACTTGGGTTGTGAACCTAGTTCCTGTACAAAATAAAAATGGCGAAATCAGATTGTGTGTAGATTTCAGGAACCTGGATAGAGCATCAGAGAAAGACAATTATCCAGTGCCTTCACTGGATGAAGTGCTACAGATTGTCAATGGATCCCAAATGATGTCTTTTCTAGATGGTTACTCAAGATATAACCAGGTCATGGTGCAATATGAGGATAGACATAAGACTGCTTTCACCACTAAGTGGGGCACTTTCATCTATAGAAGGATGCCTTTTGGCTTGATTAATGCCGGAGCTACATTCCAGAGAGAAATGGACATAGCCTTCAAAGACATCATTGATAAGTGCATAATCATCTATATGGATGATCTAACTATCTTTTCCAAAAAGAGAGGTGATTATATTTCAGATTTATGCAAAGTCTTTCAGAAATGTAGAGAGTTTGGGATATCCCTCAACCCAAAGAAATATATCTTTGGAGTAGCAAAAGGTAAGTTATTGGGGCATATCATCTCTGAAAAGGGGATTGCAATTGATTTAGAACGTATAGAGGCTATTCTCAAGATCCCACCACCTGCTAGTAAAAAGGAAATGAAGTCATTCTTCGGAAAAATCAATTTTGTCAGGAAGTTCATCACTGGGTTTGCAGAGATAGTCAAGCCACTGAATGCAATTTTGAAGCAAGAGGCCAAGGTGGAGTGGAATGCAGAAATGAAGGAAGTATTTGCTGAAATAAAGAGAGCTATTGTTGAAGCTCCAGTTTTAGTAAGTCCCGATTATGCCAAACCATTCTACATATATTCATTTGCTTCTGACCACTCCTACACTGCTATATTAACTCAAAAATATGACCAAGGCAATGAACACCCCATAGCATTCGTGAGCACACCATTGAAGGATGCAGAGTTGAGGTACCCAAATGTGGAAAAGTAGGCTTATGACTTAGTCAGGGCAGTCAAAAAATTCAAACATTACATCCTCAGAAATAAGATCTTTGCTATAGTTCTTGATCCGGCAGTCAAGTTGTTCTTGATACAGAATGAACTGGGAGAATGAAGAGCCAAGTGGGTAACTATGCTACAAGAATATGATATGGAGATTCAGCCCATGAAGCTGGTAAGAGGGCAGGGGCTCACAAAGACAATGGTAGAGACATGCCCTGATCTTATAGCTCAAGCTTATACTTTAGAGGATGTCTCTCCTGGAGAGTGGTATGATGATGTTGTTCATTATCTCCTGACTCAGATGTGCCCTAACCATCTCAATCCAGTACAAAGAAGGGAATTGCGCTAAAAGAGTGATAGTTTCATGTTAAAAGGGGTTGTTTTATACAAGAGAAATCACGAAGGTGTGTACTTAAGGTGCCTAGGAAGGGCATAATCTGAAAGAATGATGTCAGAATTCCATGACAGATATGGTACAGGCCATGGGTCAACACCATCTACAGCAAACTAGATTCTCAAAGCTGGTTACTACTAGCCTACATTGTTCAAAGACACCCACAGTCATGTCAGGACATGCCATGTGTGTCAGACGGCGGCCACCAAAGAGAAGTATGTTGTACTCCCACTTTAGCCGGTTGTTGAGGTAAAACCTTTTGCACAATGGGGAATGGACTTCATTGGCCCCATCAATCCACCTTCCTCCACCGGTCATAGGTATATTCTCACCATTGCTGATTATTTTACACGATGGATTGAAGCTCTCACATGCAAGCAGTGTAATTCTGAGGTAGTGATTAACTTCCTTGAATCTGGTATTCTTAATCATTTTGGATGTCCAATATCTTTGGTTTGTGATAATGGTCCTGCATTTTCATCATTAAAGTTTTCTAACTGGGCTTTTGATCATGGGATCATTATAAAATTTTCATCCAATTACTATCTGCAGGGTAATGGGTTGGCTGAGTCATCTAATAAGAGTCTTTTGACTATCATCTACAAGTTATTAGGAAGGAACCCTAGAGACTGGCATACCCAACTCAGATTTTCTCTTTGGGCAGATCGTACAAGACATAAAGCCTCCATAGGGATGTCACCCTACCACTTGGTCTATGGATTAGAACCTTTGTTCCCTATACAATTGGAAATTCCTACCATTCAGTTCATTAATGAGTATTATGATGAGGGAGACAGACGTGAGGCAAGACTTGTCGAACTATTGCACCTTGAAGAAAAGAGGGATGAAGCCCTGGAGAACTTTGCTAAGCATCAAGGGGTTGTCAAGAGGTGGTTTGATAAGAGAGCCAAGGTTAAAGCTTTTAGGATTTCTGACTTGGTTCTTTCATGGGATAAAGCCCACGATTGTAAGGGAGAGAATGGAAAATTTGATAAACTTTGGCTTGGACCTTACCAGATCTTGAAAATTCTGGGAGATAATGCTTTTCATTTGAAAACTCTCACTGGAGAGGATATCCCACTGCCTGTCAATGGGCAGTATTTGAAGCATTATTTCCAGTCTTGAGTTTTTTCATCTCTGGTCTTGTATATAGTTAGATTAGGGTTTCCCTTTCTGCTTTGTTTTTGTTTGTTTTGGTTAGTGTAGGTTTTCTTTTTGGTTTTCTTTGGGGGTTTCTCTATTCTCGCCTGGATTTGTTGCACCTGCATGGTGAATCTTCCTTCTCTGGAATTGTTCCAAGTATTTCTTTGGGTGAACTTTGGTCTTGCATCTTGAAAGGATGGTTGAGATCTTTACTGTTGCCAACAATTTTAATGTCAGATTTGTAGAAGATTGAGTCACTGGTATGGATTTGAACTTGAAGTACTCTGAAAATCTCATACCTTTCATATATCTTAAGAATCCTGATGTCACTATAGGAACCCTTGCGAAGTCTTGTCAAGTGAAAAATCCTATTTCTGCTTCAGTGCCACTGTGGCTCTCAGCCCTGAGTGTGAACTTCATTGTTCACATGTTGAAATGAAAGAGACATACATTAAATATCAAAAGAAAAGAAAAATGAAATATTGAATATCAAAAGAATAAATTCAACTTATCAGGGATACCTAAATATCTCTACCGGGGCTATGGACACCTGGCTGGCAGTAGAGCTATGTTCAGGAGAGTCACAGCGATAACCTCACTGAGGCTATGGATGCCTAACTGGCAGCGAGGCCCTATCTAGGTTGCTTTTGAAGTTAGAATCCTTACGTAGCCTAACTTGACTGAACTTGGTTTCTATAGTAACTTAAGGAGGGAAATGAACTCATGTGCACACACTTGGATTTTCAGTTTATGGAGGATTTGATCTATCCTTTGGTTCTGATTCTTTAAATCTTGCATTCTAACTTGTTTGTTTGATGGTGAGATTAAAACTAGAGATTCTGGGTTCTTGATTCCTATTTGTCATCAAATGCTCTTGAGCATTTCCCTAGCAAAAGTCACCATTTGTTGTGCAATTTTTCGCACACATGCCCCGCTATAAGCAGGGACCCTCTTTCTCTTCGGTTTTGGTGTTTTGGCCCTTTCTTTTGAGGTTTTTGTCTTACTTGGGTATGTGCTTAAATGTTTATTTTGAATGCCCAAGTGTTTCCCCTAGGTTGTTCATTGAAAATATTAAGTTCTGGATGAATTTCGGGCTTTTACTCGGATTCAAGATTTTTCGCCCTGGTCGGATTTTCCTAGATCCTGCTTGGATTCCGGATTGGACCTTGTTGCTCAAGAATTTTGGGTCTTCGTAGATTTCCGCGTGAGACGGATTTTCCCAGATTCCACCCTATCGTCGGCTCCCTGGGTTTCATGACTGTCTTATCAAGTGCATTAATGGCTTCGTACGCGCTTTGAAGGCTAGATTCTACTTGATTTCTGAGATCTTTGCACCATTATGTTCACTATTTTCCATCGTTTGAGCTGAGGAGTGCTTTCCTACGATTGATTGACTTTGTTTTGGAGCGTTTAGGCTTGAATTAATTGATTTGGTGGTTGTTTCTTGTGCCTTCCTGTATCTGTTTGTTGTGATCACCGTTGAGCTTCGCGTCTACTGCTTCTGGGATCAATGCCTGTTTTATAATGGTATGTGTCTGATTGCTCTACTTTGGATTGAATTATGAATGGCACGTTGGTATTATGAGGGCTTGTGGGATTTGAATTCCTATGTATTTGTTTATTTCGTGCTAGGGTTGTTCAGTATTGCATCCTTTGTCATCTCCTAGGTGAGTTTTGAGTTCATGTGTCTTTCTGCGTTTTAATGAATCTTGCCTGAGAGTAATTAGTAAACCCTAGTGCTGACTCAACAGTGAAACGACTAAATTTTGAGCTTGCCTATGTGCTAATGGTGGATGAATAGGGTTTGGACCTAGGGCAATACCGTATCAGATGATTTCATCTTAGGATTGACCTAGAACGCAAATAAAATTCATGAGAGGTCCGTCCCTGACTTGCCCTAAGTTAAACTTGTCGAAATTCATAGTCGGTTCAATGTCTGGATAGAATCGGGACTCTCCATCCCTTCTGGATTCCCTTCGCTGTGACCATTCAAGATCACCAAGACATCATATCGACCACCTTGAGGTTCGCCGAAGTAGTTTTCCTAGGTTCATGTTGGATCGCCGTGACACTATTGTTTTTACACTGATGAAATCTTGTGTATCCGCAGTCGGTGAAACCTTTGCTTTCGCCAAGACCTCACCTCACGAGGAGATATCTCGTTGACATCCTTGTTCATACTCATCTTTCGGAAAGACCAGTCCAAGTCGCCAAGAGGTCATGGCGGGATCCAGTAGCTTTACCAATCTTTCGTTTGCTACGCCAGGACATCCGTCCTTCGACGAGACCTCCCACCGAGCACCTTTCGCTTTCACCGAGCCTCACTCTTTGCAGTCGCTGTAACCCTTCGAAGTCGGGGAGATGTCACGTAGTTCATTCTGTGTTTCGCAGAAGCCTTTTCAAGTTTGTATTTAGTTGCTAGTAAACTATGATTCTCATGCCGAAGGTCTTTCTGTCAGCAAGACAAACCTCATCGCCAAGAGCTCATAGCGGGCTCCTCTCGTCTTTTCGATTTTCCGTCCTGTCGTTGAGACCTTTCACCGAACATACGCTGCTCTTTCTGAGTGACCTTCTGTCAAGGAGACATTCATGCTTTGCTGAGACCTTACCGCAAGCTCCCTACTCTTGTCGAAATCTTCGCTTTCAGTGATACTCATAATGGTCGCCATGACGTTGTGGCGAAGCCTTCTTTTCTTAACGAGCTCGGATCTTTTTGCTAAGACCTCTAGCCGAGCTCGGATCATGCCTTAGTTGGCATAACACCGCCACTTCGATGGGACCTCCTATCGAAAACCTGAGTCTAGCCGAAGTGTTTGCTTGGACCCATCAGTCGATGAAACAAGATGCATTCGCCAAGACCTTACCCCGACTGTCCTTTGTTCATATCTATATTTTTTTCTATATCATCGTTCACCCAGACGTTACACCGAAACCACCATGTCTTGGTGAGACCTTTTCTGATAGCGTCTTTCAACATAACTTCATGGCTTCGCTAGGACTTCTCTGCGAGATCTTGAATCTTCCCGAAACCTTCACTCCAGGAGTCTCCATTGGTCCAGAATTATGCCTAAACTACGGATGTCCATCAGGTCCAGATTTCCCCAAAATCCACCATCTCCCAAATCTTTCGAAGTCTCTTCTTTGGCCCGTTCTTCGCGGAAATCCGTCCCTCACGAATTTCCCCGAAAGTTGATGAAACATAAGGAAACATGAGATAATTGGATTCATTTATAATTGGTGATGCATTTGATGATTATTTCATGTCATAGTTGAATCTCTCATGTGATTTATTGATAAAAAATGATCAGGTTTGATGATTAAGTAGGTGTTTCTTGGTTTCTTCGTTGGAATTTGATCGGTCTGGAATTTCCCGAAATTCCTCTCTGGTTCAGATTTCATGTGTAGTCTTGAAACCCGAAATCTATTGTGATCATTTTATATGAATTTTAATAACACCTTGACTATATCAGATGCATTCTAATGGTGTTTTAATGGAGTAACCTTGCTTTCCTATGATTTTTATTATGTTTTCATGTTGAGTGCAGGCTGAGTCAAGCAAGGTAGCGGCTGGTTCTTCATTGTCTGATGCAAAAAGGATCAAGCTGGACATTAAGAGCAAGGTCCCTAAGAGTAAGGTCACTTATGTCTGGTCATAAATCACTGATACGAATGTTGGCCTATGGGACTATGAGGAGTTTAAAGCAAGGATGGCAACCAAGGATCCTCCTTTGGTGACTAGAAGGATGATGGAATGAGGCTTGTCCCATGTAGCCGATTTCCCTTCTATAGTGCAATGCTATGAATTGGTCCTTGAGTGCGCGAGGCACTATGATTAGGACATAGAGGATAATTGGGCCTCAAGGGAGGGTTGTTTCCAATCTCAACCCAGACTTCGTTGCCCAGACCTTTGATATGCGAGATAGATCCCATGTGGTGGAATTCACTATTGAGGAAGCTCAAGAATTCTATGATGACCAAACTATGAAGTCACAACAGCTAATCAATTCTTGGCTAGAGAAGCCCAACTCTCACTACTCCAAATTGCCTAAGTAGTTGTTCAAAGCAAAATTCAAGGAGTACTACAATGCCATCACCTTTCTAAGCAGGGTGGATGGATTGAAGAGTGCTGGTACATTTGAGAATTGGATGTGCCATGCCATTGTAAGGATGGAACAAGAGAAAATTGACTACCATTGGGCAGGGCTCATCAGCTAAGTAATTCATAGCCAATTGTCCAATGTGTTGTAGACAAAGACCTTCACAATGACCTCATATTTGGTCTATGCACTTGCTACATTCCATCCCTAGAAAGGATTGGATAGAAAGGGAATTTTTGGAAAGGACAACATCTATGAATTTTTCCCTCAGTTGTATTTAGGAAGCTCTGATTATAGGAGGGAAAATGATGCATTCACCATACATATCACTAGAATGCTTCAGGAGGCAGAGCATGTCAGGATTTCAGATCTGGCTAAGGAGCGGGGCGTGGTTCATCCAATTCCCAACCTTCTCCTACATTCAGATTGATGGATGTCAAAAGGCCCCATACAGACTTCCAAGGTATCCCACTGACCACATCATATTGTTGGAAGTCACCAGGCAGATTTGTGACTTCGATGCCATTGTTAAGAAGGACAAACACAAGACAGGATTTGGTGGGGATTTTCCCCTAAGGATTGGAACTGGAGAGGTGTGTCCATCCATTGGTTCTACCCAAGCTTCAGAAGAAGAATTGAGTGCTCTTGGTTTGTCTTTCCACTCCAAGAGATCCAGATTTGACGTCACAGGGGAGGCTCAAAAGAAGGCCAGTAGAGAGTACATCCATAAGGTTAATTTAGAGGACTATTGGGCCAACTGCAGTGATGAGTATGAGGTTAGAAGGAAGAAATTCTCTCGACTTCTTGTTGATGCAGTTCGATTATATGATGTAAGAGCAATTCTTGATGAATTGGAAGATGATGGGAATGTAATTCAGGACCATTCCTATTAGGCAGTAAAGGATAGGCCAATTGGTGATGTGGATTGGTTAGAGGAGGAAAAGACAGAGCTGAAGCAACTGATGGATCCAGTCCTCAAATTCACTAGGATGTGGCTCAAACACACGATGTGGGAGTTGGAAAACAAGGGAGTACAATGCACCTATGCCCTAATGGGGACTTAGATTCCCATTCTACTACTGAAGAATCTTATCCAAGGATGGGTGAGATGGAAGGATGATGATTGGATATCCTTAGTGGGGTCATGATCAAAGAGTGGGTTATCATAGATGTCTTGGTCAAACAGGGGGTTATCATAGATATGAAAAGTTTGAGTGGAAGGGGATATGGAAAAGGCCGATATATCATTAGGGTCTCAAAAGGTTTCAATCCAAGCATGGCCATCTTTTTGTGTTCCTTCTATAGCTATCTTGACATCATTGTTTAAATTTTGAACCTTCTCAGCAGCATTATCTTTTACTAGTAAATTATCCATAAATTATTCTCCACATCCCATGTGATGAATTTGGACCTTAGGATTGGGTGGCAGAGTAAATGAAGTGGATGAATTTTTCAATGAAGATGGATCAATGTAGTGAGATGATGAGGCTTCTTGGTTGACAGGCACTTGGAGTTGAGTTGTCCCTTTCAGATTACTATAATATTAAAAGGGGTCTGGATCACCTGCGACTGTAACTTCAGTTCCTTTGTAAGCAAACTTCAAACATTGATGGTATGTGGATGGAATGAATTTCATGGCATGGATCCATGGTCAACCGAGGAGTAGGTTGTATGGTAGTTCAAGATTCAGGACTTGGAATGTGGTATCTAGTATTGTAGGCCCAACCTTGATAGATAGTGTGATAATACCCTTAGAAGAATGTTCTTCGTCATCATAGGATTTGATGAAAATTCTCTTAGATGTATCCAAACATGTTTCAGATAGGCCCAATGCATTTACCAGTTTTAAAGTGAAAATGTTCAATCTAGCTTCACCATCTACTAGGACTCGTCTGACCTCTTTGTTGTTTATGAAGACCTCAAGGTTTAATGGGTCATTATGGTTTGACTTGGATGTGGAATAATCTTTATCAGAAAAGGATACATGGTAGGATTTGGTCAAGTATCCAACCATGGCTTCAAATTTTTTGACGTCCAGGTTAGTAGGGATAGAGGATTCTTTCAAAGCCTTATCAAGGATAGCTTTTTGTTCAAGTGATATGCACAAAAGTTCAAGGATGGAAATCTATGAGGGTGTCTTTCCCAATTGGTCAACAAGGTTATATTGCGCTTTGGATTTTGGCTTCTTTAGAGGAGGACCATATATGGTAATCTTAGCTCTGTGGGTGGTAATGGAAATTTCAAGTCGCTTCTTAATGGTGATTGTGTTAACACGGCGGTTAGTAACTCAGAGGTGGTTAATAATTTTTTAGTCAAAAGAGGTGTTGGTATAATTGGCATGGTTGTCTGTCTTTTGATGAGAACTGGAGGATTTTCCATGGTCTTGCAATGGATTCTTGAAAATTGTATGGTATTTATTGGAAGTTTGTTGTGGTTTTGTGCCCTTTGATGTGGTGGTATTCACAGAAAGCATTGTCATCCCACCAAGAGGGTTTGAATTGTCCTGGATCATATGGTTTAGTCTCTGGGAGTTGTATGATGTTTGTTTGTACTAGTTTCTTTAGGAAAAATTCAATTAGTTTAGGTAAAGGAGTGTATTGTCTCTGTGGGTTTTTCCTTGGTTGTCTTGGGGGTCCCCATCCTTGATTATTTTGTATTGTATTTTCCATTGGTGTGGGGATCTGTGATGCATTGTTTTGTATATGAGGTCCTCAAAGTGTTAGAGTGGGACCATTCCTATTGACCACCTTAGCATTGACAACACATTCGTTGGTCACATGTTTGTTTGTTTCCAAATATTTGCCTTTGTCATTGGAGGAAGTCTGTTGTGTAATTTTACTACCATATGAAAGTTCACCTTGAGCAATTAATACTTTTTCTAATGTCGTACCTTTTTCTACCAAATCTAAAAAAATTGTACAACAATGTACTTGTAGTGAATGTTTAATTTGGATATAAAATTCTCAACAAACATGTCAACCTTTTTCTTTTAGGAATTTCAATAGGACATTGACTTTCCATGCTATGCCATCTTTGGAAAAAGTTAATGAAAGTCTCGCCCTTGGCTTGTGTCATGTAGCATAGGTTGGCTATTTTAATATCATTCTCAATGTTATAGGCATAGTTTTCAACGAAATTGTATGCTAAGTCATCCCATGATTTTATAGATCCTTTAGGAAGTAATGCAAACCATTCAAGTGTAGGACTGATAAGACTTCTAGGAAACAATCTCATCAAGTAAGTGTGTTCAAAGGCCACATCTACACATGCCGTAGTAAATTCCCTTATGTGTTCAAGCGGATTTGTCTTTCCCTTATATTTAGTAAAGTTAGGTATGATGTACCCATGAG
This sequence comes from Sequoia sempervirens, assembly GCA_007258455.2. Taxonomy (NCBI): domain Eukaryota; kingdom Viridiplantae; phylum Streptophyta; class Pinopsida; order Cupressales; family Cupressaceae; genus Sequoia; species Sequoia sempervirens. Next base: position 598,438,347 of record VDFB02270651.1, on the reverse strand, counting down.
GGGAAGGTGTCATGTAAATTATAGGATCATATGGATATGGATGTAAGTCATGCAACATGTATGTTTTCTTGTTTGATAGTTGCATTCCTTCCACTTGTTTTTGTAAAGCAACCACTTGAGATGTCAAGGCATCTATTATGGGATTTTGGGTGACATTATGTTGAAGTTCCATGTTTGTATTATGTTGAAATGACATGTGGCGCATGTGGGGTGGATTTTGACCATGTCCATAGGTATGAATGTGTGATTTATATGTTGGAATGTGTGAAGTGGCCATGTTGTATTTTTTTTCGTGTGGATTTTGATGTCCAAAAGAGGATCCATTTGATATGTTGAAAGGATTTGATGTTTGTGTCATTTGTGATCATTTTCCTTGTTGGGAAGAGTTATGGCCATGTGAAATGTTTATGTTTTGACTAGATGGAATGTTCATGTTTTTCCCTTGCAAGGTGTTGGTATTGATAAGAGGACCTTGTGACAGGACATTTTTGTTCGATTGAGATCCTTGAATAAGAACCTTTCTTGGCTTAGGTTTACCAAGGATGTTAGATGTGGATTCCCCTATGGCCTAAGATGATGACCCAAAGGAAGTAAATGTTGAACCCAAGGGTTGTGTCATGAATAATGGTTGTGACATGGTTTGTGTCATAGCTTGTGTTGTTGGGATGGATGAGGTGTTAGTGGTTGTGGTATTTTGGCTTGTCACTTCAATAGGTATGGAAACTATAAGTTGTGGTGAATATTGTCCTTGACTTGTTTGTGTGTTGTCTTTTGGTGGCATTGCAATGCATATGATATCAACAGATCAAATCCTTGGGGTAATTCGACTCCTTCATGCAATAGATTAGCCAAGAATCTTTGAGGGTCTAGCATGACAATTCCATCCACTAGAGAGGCAACTTCAAGATTTTGAGCAACATCCTCTACCTCTTCTATGTATACATTTCCATCTTTATCCCTAATGAGGAATTGTTCAAAAAGGTTTGTTATCTTTGGTTGCTCGTGAGATGAAGGTCCCAAATCTATGTTGTCTTATGTTCCAAAGGTATTGTCATGAGGATAATTATATGTGTTGTCAAGATTTAAAGTGGTAATGTAGTTGTAAATATCTTCATCATCATTAAAGAAATCCATAGCTATGCACTTCTTTTGTAATCTAGTTTCAACCATAAAAAGATTTTCTCAAAATGGGGAATGCAAATGATATGAGATTAAGACTATGTTTTTGGGTACTTTTAGAATAAGATATGCCTAAATGTAATGCAACTATTTTTTTTTTGGTATTTTTGGTATTTTGAGAATTTCTAAATGAGGTATGACCAAGTCTAAAAGTGGAATGATTCTAATGCAAAGCGTTATGAAAAATATGATATGCATTTGAGATGACTCTAGTATGAACTATGCACCTTTGTTGTGAAACTTAAGGAAGGAGTTATTAGCCAACCTAAGATAGTCCAATGTTTCCAAATGAAATTATCAATGACCTCAAGGAGAGTGGATGACAAGTGAAAATTTTGACAAGGTGAGCCTTAAACTAGACTGATGAGTTTAAAGGTTACACCGAAATGACAAGGACTGATGTGGAAAATGATAAGGTCAATGATAACTTTTCTTTGTAGCAATGGACCTATGACAAGATATGGTATGTTTCCCTATTCCAAAGTTTTCAAAAAGGTGTATGCAACCTAATATTTGTTTAAGTGATGCAATTAAGATAAATGAATGCGATGGAATGATGGGAAATGAAGTGAGAAAATATTTGGCTTAAACAGCTTGTTTGGAAAATGTTGGCTTAGTTTGTGTCAAAGTTGAAATGTTATCATATTTTGGTGTGATGTTTAATTTTTTTTGACAATGTTTTGAATACACACATGCAAGACACCATAGAAAAAACATTTTTGAATTTTTTTTTATTGTGAATGTTGTTTGATTTTAGCAATACAAGCACAAATCGTGAGGTTGGTAAGGACAATATTTGTCGACTCCCACTTGGATTACTCCAGTTGTGCTTACTCTTAGTAGATGACTTAGAAGCTTGGCCACATTGGCTCCCCTCCACGACACTCACTTATCTAGGTCAACCAAGCTTTGAGTTCTCATGAATCTCCCATGATGAATTCTTCATCTCTACTAAGAGCCGCAAGAACATGGGATGACATGAGAGGTGGTCCCTCTTATACCAAAAACTAGAAGAATTTTGGCTTCTAAAACAAGAGGTGTCTAGTAAGGGAATATGTGAGCAGAGAGACCGTTTGTAATAGCCTGAGAACTGGGAGACCCACTCCCACTCTCATCACTAGTAACTCTCGGGGGACCGAGGGTCTCGCGGATTGGCTTCGAATGATGCTAGCCACTCATTGGGGTACAAATTTTGTTCTCCCCCTTTGATATGGCTCGCAGGAAAACATGCTCAAGGTCAAACCCTGAGGTGATGAAATACCCAGGGAAGCCTCTCCTTAAAAAAAGACCAATGTGTATTTCTCACCCCCTAGGATCATGGCAAACAGGGTTCTTTTTAACACCAATTGAAATGTTATCTAATCTAAAAAGATAATCGGTTTTAAAATTGAGTCTCTAATGAATGTTCTGCACCAAATGTCATTAGTAGTTTTTGATTTTCAATCTTTGACAAATGTGTGTTTATGTTTTCAACTTTTCAAACCTCTGACATACAAACTTGCAAAAGAGAAAATCAACAATTAGCCCCCAAGACAACAATTAAACTATGAAAGAAAAATACATTAAATTAAGAATCTTAATCTAGATTAAAAACTAATATAAAATTAAAATTAATCTAACATTATTAAAAGCTAATCTAAATAAAAATTTAATCTAAATTAAAAGTTAATCTAAAATTAAAAGTTAATCTAAAATTAAAAGTTAATTTAAATTAAAAGTTAATCAAAAATTAAAAGTTGATCTAAATTAAAAACTATTCTAAATTAAAAACTAGTCTAAATTAAAAACTAATCTAAATTAGAATTAAATTAAATCTAAACTAAATCAATTCTAAATTAAATTAAATCTACATTCTAAATTAAGTCTAAATTAGAAACTAAATCTAAGTTGAAAAGCTAAATCTAAATTAGAAAGTATATCTAAATTAAAAACTAAATCAAAACTAAAAACTAAAAGCTACATTAAAAGAAAAAACTAAATCTAATTTAAAAGTTAAAAGCTAAATTAAAAATTAAAAGTTAAAAGCTACATTAAAAGTTAAAATCTAAATTTAAATTTAAATCTAAACTAAAAGTTAAATCTAAATTAAAAGCTAAATGTACATTAAAAATGAACTAAGTCGAAATTAAAAATTAAATCTAAAATTAAATGCAAACTAAATTAAATCTAAAATTAGTCTAAATTACATTAAATCTAAAACGAAATTAAAGCTAAGTTAAAAACAAATTAAAACTAAACTAAATTAAATACTAATTTAATCAAAATTGACATAAGCTAGATTGACTCCTAAAAACCAAAATGGCAAACAATCAGAAACAAAGAGGGGGCAGCAAATTGAAAAATTCAAAGGCAAAGATTATGCCACAATTGTGGACATGCACAAAACGCATTTGTTGAGATGGTGAATGCTGAAGACATCAAACACATTTGTTGAGATGGTAAATGCTAAAGACATCAAATGCCTTTGTTAAAGACTTAAAATGTCTTTGCTGAAAAAGCCTTTGTTGCCTTTGAATCACATAAAGACCAAAAAAAGCTGATATTATGAGCATAAAAATACCATCAAAACCTTTGTTAGATTTATCCTAGCTGTTTGTGACTTCAAATCATGCCATGAAAATAGATTTTACAATTGTCTCTTCATGTATAATGGTAAAAGTGAATAGTGCAGCAAATATTTCCTCAAAATTTAAAAACGTTCAACATTATTCTTCATTTACTCATATGCATTCAAGGCTATTACAGCAAATTGTTTACTCATCATTATTCTTCATTATAGAAAATTACATTTGAGATTACTTATCAAACATTTTTCTGTGCACCCAAGTAAAAATCTGTGAAAGTATTTCATATGAGATAATAGCAAACTTCTCTGAATCAAATCCAATTTTAAATTAAGAGCCAATGAATTATTTAAATCTGCAACACACTACAACTAGAAAACCATTGGGCCTATGCGTCGGGTTCACCATTTTGTAGATGCTGAAAATGAAAAAGCTAAATCAGACTTTAATCAGATTTAAAGCATTTTCAACATTACATCAATAAAGCCTTTCCAAATGAAAACATATGCAAAATTCACACTAATCTATGAAAAAGAAACTAAAGAAAATGCCTTCAAAGAGAAAATTAGCTCCATTGTCATCCTCTCTACAATATCTTGTCTTTGCTCTCAGATTTTTATAGAAAAAGCACAAGAGATGATGTAGAATTAGATTTGAGAATTATTTGTGAAATCGAAAAACGTGTATCAAAATGTCTTTCCCAAAAAGTGAGGAGGAGGATTTTATAAATGAATGCCTAATGTCAAAATGAGAAATGAGAAATGAGTGGAGTGATTTATGCCGTGATTCATGTTTGGAAGCTCAAAATGTGCAATTTTGAGCTAATTTCATGGAAGTTGATTTATGAATTTAAATTATTTAATGAAATATATGAATGTATTTTAATGATTAATGCAAATGGATAATCATGCAAAATGGTCAAAGTGAAATGATTTATGAAATGGTTAAATGGTTTATGACTATGCTGATGACTAATGAAACAATAAATATTTATGAAATGGGATAATGAAATATGCAAATGGATAAACAATGGATAAATGACTAAATGATTATGTAAATGGATTATGGTTATGAATAAATGCTTATAATATTTTAATGGTTTCGTGAATATGGAGATATGATTATGCAAATGATTAAAATGAAATATGCAATGGATAAAAGTGATTATGAGGACATTTTTATGAGTCTATGGGATGCATAAAATTATCTATGTATTTTCACTGTAATGTTCTATCTTGATTTTCAACACCACTTTTCCCTTTTGAATCATCTTAAGCATAAAATTTTGTTGAGTTTCTCATTTTTCATATTGAGCTCCCTCAAATTTATCAATAATGCTAAATCCAAGTCTGATAAAAACCCTAACCTATGCCCCATCACATTTCACCAAGATCTCATTTTTTCCTCTACCATTTCCATCTAACCCTCTACCCTGCCAAACCTATTAAGGATTACCTTCTTGATTCCTCCCCTATCAGCCCTATAATTAAAGGAAAGTCTTTTGTAGTTAGTGATAATACATAAAAAAATTGGTCTCGCTGGTACTTGCACTATGAGGTTCCCAAGCCTAAAGCTAAATATGGTTTTGGGAGTAGCAAGTTAGATAGGTCACCTAAAAGAATGCAAGTGGGAAAATGAAAAAACTAACATCTTGGAGAGGAAGCCTAATAAACTGTGAACTTTCCACACATATAGGGAGAATGCTATCCAAACCATTTATTTAAAGTGAGTGAGAAGGGTCATTCTGATTAAGAACCTTAGTACATATGCAAGTCTAAGTGCTTGGTTTGGGCCAAACCTAGAGATTTTAAGCATTTGGACATCTCTACTTAGTTGACCAACAATCAAAAAGACAAATTAAGCCTCCAAGATACCAAGATAGAAATATTGTATCAAATATTATGCATGTGCACATACCACCCATGAACTATGAGGGAAATAGCCTCTTCAATGAGATGAACATGTTAGGTTCTAGAAATCAATCTTTAAAATTTGTCAAAGAGGATGTGAACAAGGATGTTGTGCAAGACAAGGTAAAGGCTATCAATGAAAGGCTAGAGGTGGTGGAGAAGAAAATAAGGAAAATGAAGAAAAGATAAGAAAAACATAAGAAAATTGATTAGTTTTCTTTCTACTTTGCAAGACAATACTTGCAAAATGATGGAGCTCCATAGTGCTAAAATGGAGCTCTTTGACAAGCTAATCAATATTGTGTCTGAGAAAGGAGAAAATTCTTCCCTTTATTTGTTTATGTGCATTGGGTTATTTAATTGTTTTTTTTATTAACGATAAATAGGTTTTGAAGGGTGCCTAAAACCCTTTAACAAAAAAAAAGTGGTAGTAAAGATAAAACCAAGAGATTGCCCACCCAACAAAGGCAAAAAACAACCAGCTGATTAAACCGCCATCAACACACCACTAGACAACAAGGAAAAACAAAAAACAAAAAAAATCAAGGCCGAAAGGCCACTACAATAAGTCCTTGAGCATTTTAGCAGTCGCCATATCCTTAGCTGCCAACCTCTCATGCATGTCCATGATTTCTTCAACATCCTGAACAAGATCCTTCTTACCTTTCCTAGTTTTGCTTCCGGTGTGAACACTTGAGCCAGTTGCCAAGTCAACCGAATTCATCTCCATACCAACCCCATCCTCTTGCAACACATTAGGCTGAGCACCAAACAAACCCTTCCTGATCAACTCCATAGCCTTCTAGTTGAGGAAAACCATACCCTCCATAGAAGCTTCCAACTTCTCCTTGCTAATATTGATGAGCATGTCCGCGTCTCTTCTAGGCTGCCTATTTTGATGTTCCAGCACCGCAACTCTCAGGTTCAAATCATTCTTTAGCAAAGCAAGCTCATCCTCTAGACCACCCACATTGGAATTCAGGGATTTGGAAAGCCCGAAAATAGTATCTTTCTCCTTAAGGCTACATAGAGTTTAAATATTACACCTAGCAATAGTATCATGCTTATTATGAAGATCTTGAATTTCTTGAACCAACCACATAAGTAAATTGAAAGAGATACCAGCCCCTTCTTTGACAAGGCCTGATGCCTGAGAGAAGTCCATAGCACCCCAAAAAACACCTTTTCCCTGATGTGGCCCCACCGGGGGCTCCTCAAATGACACATCCTCAGACACCACTTTAGCCTTCCCTTTAGAAACAAGATCCCCAACCAAAACATCTAAATTGACCATTGAATTCTCCTTGTCGTCCACAGGGGACCCACCAGTTCCTGAGTTCTCTCCTTGAATATTTTCTGCCACCTTCAAATTAACATCATCCACCTTGGCACGGGATTTCAGCCTCTTACCAGAAGAAACACCCTCGTAACCCTTCAACTTTCACTTAGCACACAAAGCTCTAGAGGAGGAAGGCTTCCCATCACCCGTCGAAGGGGTATAGTCAAGGTCAGTGTTATAGCCATCCAACCACCCCTCAAAATCAACTTCAATCTCCTCAGAATCCTAAATCTCCTGGATCCTACAATTCCCACTACCTACAGGTAAGGATTCTTGGGGTTTTTTCTGAAATTCGAAATACCCTCTTCCAGAGAACTCAATAGATAAAAGGGAAATGACACCAACTTAGCATGGCGAAAGTGGTTCAGAAGGACAAAGTGATGACTATAGAGCATCGTAAATCTACCATCAAGCATAAAGTAGTGCATCAAAGCCACCGCTACCTCCCCCAAATTGGCTTAATCTATGTTTTGTCATAGCCACCACAGTCCAAACGAACCATCTGAGCCCTTTCCCTGTCGTGAAGGAAATTTTTCCTTGCATTTTGAGAAATGTTCTTGTCCCTATAAAAATTTCTCCCGACAATGGACAAGCCAGTAACCTCTATGATAAAATTTTCATTAATGGTAGTATCTCTACCAAACATACTAACCATATGGCCATGCCAGGCGTCAACAAAATCCTTAGAAATAGAGGGCTTGAAACCCTTCAAACACTCAAGGTAAGGAGTAACACCACCATTCTGTAGGATTTCCAAAACCCGTGGATTCACTTTCATTTCTTCACAAGACAAAGGCTCAGTGCGGCACCTATCCCCTCCCATCATCGAATTGCTAGCAGAGCACAAATAAAGCACAGCCAAAGCACAAGCTAGCAAACCACCCAGAAAGCGTGTGAGGCAAACGACAGTGGTTCACATGGAGGAAATAAACTGAGTACTTAAACAACTCAACACCAGATGGCCGCAATTTCCAATGATAGCCCACTATGCAAAAAGTCCCATCAAACAACAATCTTCATAATACCCACGCAATCCCAAGCTGAAGGAGGTGAGTAAAAATAATGACAAATTAATGTATCTCATTCATAATAAGGCTCTTCAAATCAGAAGGGATGACGTCACCTTCCCTCCATGACCTAGCCGATGACACCCCATAATTAGCCAACCAAGCAGCTACAACATTGGCCTCCCTATAGGCATGGTAAATATAAATTTCTTCAAATTCCCCACAAAGAGCAATGGCATCAGAAATAAAAATTATTGATCGACCATGAAGGAGGAGACCTTTGCTTAAGGAAATTCACAATGTTTAATGAATCACCCTCGATCCAAAGTTTAGAGACCCTCAAGTCCCTAGCCATCTTAATGCTATGATAGGCAGCCACAACTTCAACAAGGGGTTGTTTAATTGTTGTTAGCGGTTGATGTCAACCTACTTTTTGTTCTAATTAATGTTTTAAATTGCTATTTATAGGTCACGAAAAATTGGGTTTCAATATTAATAAATATTATCAATATTAATTATAGTTGTAGTGTGAATTAATTATTATTATTATTACTTATATAACTATAGTTTTTCTTATTTTAGAATGTTATTTTCATCCAAAATAGTTTTCCTATTTTGTAAGTATGTATTTATCTCAAAAAAAAAATACTATTTTAAAAGTCAAACTATTTACATCCAAATTATAGTGAAAATCAACAACTATTTCTTATTTTAAAAATTTAATATGTATATCAACATATTATTTAATTGAAATCACTTTGTATATAAACTGTCTTAGACTTAAATATTTTTAGCATAGTATTAAGTCTCTTAATATCTGCATATTTATAGTCTTCTAATACTTTTTAAATAACAATTTTTCTTATTCTCTAATATTATCTCCATACATATTATTGTTTTCTATTTTATAAGTCTATATTTATCTCAATATTTGTCTATTTAATAAATCTATATTTATCTCAATATTTGTCTAACCAAAGATTTATATATTTTACACATTAAAATATTTACAATAAAATAATAGTTAAAATAAAATAATTTCTTATTATAAATATGAATGAATTATTCAATTAGAAACAAGAGATAAAATAACTCTCTTGCTTACCAAATCAGCCACATAAACACACAAACACTAGAAACTGCATAAATGATGATTAGAAACTCACACCAAAAAAATGGTTCTCTTGTGAGAATTGTATGAATAACTATCAATGTCAACACATGCACAATGACATTTTCATATTAGTGATATTGTTTATTAATTCTTAAGAAAAACTATAGCTCATAGACTATTATTTTTCACAAAAGTGATAGCTTTAAGTAATTGCTTCTTTTAGTTGTGTTACAATTAATTCCTATCAAAATTATTTATTTGACATTGTGTATGTGTGCATTAAATTAAAATCATCATCATTTTGGATAAAATGAAAACCAGGTTCTACAATATATTTTTAAGATTCAAAATTATCTAATTCTATTAGTGATTCACTCGATTTTACTAGAATAACACTTTCATTCCACTACATAACAAAAGAAAGAAATCAAAACATCAATAAAACACTTGTAGTTATGTCATAATATATTTGCTTGAAATTTTCTAATGACAGATCAACTTAAGATTTGTCACTAAATTTTTTTCTCGTCTCAAACTATTACCAAAATTCAATACCATCATGCAAAAACAACTATCAATTTCAATAGTCAAATCAATGTAAACTTCTATTATAATTTTTTTATGTATTTATCTTCATGTAAAATATTTTTTTCTATTTTATAAATCTATATTTATCTTAATTCATTAAGATTTTTTTTTTTTAAATATTATACTATTTACATACAAAATATAATGAGAAGTAAAAATTTGATATAAACTTATTATTTAATTAAAACTATATTATATTTAAAATACATAATTACAAAATACCTTTATCATAATATTTACATATTATATTTAGCATAACGTAATGATACTTTGTGAGCTCATGCTTAAATTTTCAAAGTTTATCCATTAAAATTTTACCTTGAAGTGTCGACCGGGTGATTAAGTCTCCCAACCGCACAAGTTGGGGGATACTCGGCTGGTCTCAGTAATGCATAGAAAAAAAAAAGTTACCTTTGACAAACAAAATACGCTGGCCCCCCTCTCATTTTAATATTTAAAGTTGCATACTTGGTCTCCTTGCTAGTGAGTTCGGCCTCGTTTTCCGTCGGGACGTTTTGTCCATTGCATGCATGGCGGATGGTTCAGGGGATGGTGTTTATGATATAACGTTACATACATAGATGCATTTTGTCTACACTTTAGCTTTCTCCTATTAGTGGTATTTAATATAACATATTTATATTATATGTAATCTTATTTTTTATTTATTTAATAAAACAGTACCTAACTTAAATTAAAACCTACATATGGGTAACTATTACATTATGCTAAATTCCATCCTCAATGCTAATTTAAATGGCCAGAGTAAATAAATAAATAAATAAAATTATTAAAATATTATCATTAATGTCCTTATTATCAATTATAATCCCAGTGTTAATGTTATTCTAATGCATACCCATCGATACATAGTTATATGCCATTACAATCGCATCAATACACATACCTACGTAGTAAAGAGCTTTAAGATATCCCTATAGATTTTATTCCATTCATTTATGATCAACTCTATGAATTCGAGATCTCTGATTTGATAGACGTCTGAGACTCAAAGTTATGGTAATTAAGAGGGTTAACAACCGGTACTATCATGCACGTCATTCCAAGGAAGATATTTTTTAAAAAATATGAAAGAGTTTGGACGAAAGGACGTGATTCAAACAAGTGTTGGAGTTTGAGACATCGGATTCTTCTCTCCATTGGAAATGAAAAAAACTGTGAACGGAAACAAAACAAAACAAAATACGAAACCCTACCAAAATATATTTTTTTGAAAAAAATGAGACAAACCAAAAGCGAAAATGGTACCAAAATTTGTTGCAATTTTCTAAGTGAAATGGGATTCCCTTTGGCAGCCATTCGCGTTGCAAATGGATTGCGGTGGGGAAAACAACAAAAAAACAACGGAAAACAACCGAAAAAATGGCGAAAAATGATAAACGGCTAAGATTCATTTGATAGTCGACAAATTTAAATCAACCATTGATTGGTAATTTTAGCTTTGTCTTCTTCAAATAGGATACGCCTTCGGCATAAATTAATAAAGTTACTCTATTGTTGTCATTATCTTTAAATTTTATTGTACATCATCTACTATAAAGTGTGTTTATTGTTGTAATGTGCACTCCAACTCAATTAGAGAGAGAATTAAAGTTAAGAACTAAGTGCAATGAGACCTTAATAGGCTATAGCTTGGAAGCTTGTTGTTTCTTCTTTCCTTATTATTGGTAAATGGTTGTCTTGGAAGGTATTAGTACTCTTGCACAGGGTGTTGATCTTTGGGTCAATTGTGGTGAAGCTTACTTTCTTTCTGGGGATCTCATAAATATGTTGTCTTCAAGAAAGGTATTAGTACTCTTGCACAGGATGTTGATCCTAATACCACTAATTTTTGGCAACAAGGGTGGAAATCTACTAGTAGGCTTGGTTTGATTGGTGTGGATTATGAAATATGGAATGATTATGTTAACAGGCTTAAGTGGAGTCATGTCAGAATCAACAATGAGGAAGATCTTTTGGTTTGGTCTAAGAATTTTTCCCAAGGGTGTATAACGTCAGTTTGGGATACAAGACTTTAAATTCACTACCGACATCATTATTTAAAAAGGAGAGTTAAGGGTGTATGATGCCTACTAATAAGGAGAAGCATGAGTTTTCCATAGTTTATAAAATTATATAAGAGTACATTTTTATTCAACTCTATATAGAGTTTTGTCTACATTTTTAGATCACACTTAGTGATTCATAAATACTTGAAAAAATCTATATAGTCTTTCACATTTGTCATCTATACTTGTCCTCCATATACATATTATTTTTTTATTATTGAGTATTGAAAAAATATTGCTTTTTGGTTAGCATATATTTATTTAATTGCTAATGCCTTTAAGTCTTCGATTAATGCTTTAATATGTTCTACAATTAAAATTTTAAATTATAGAATCATATATTTGAACATTTTAGTTTAAATGGGTATGACAATGATTAATGAGAGATTCAGAGCATAAAATTAGTGTATTCAAGTCCTCCTCTTGAGTGAGAAGTAAACAGAGGAAGATTTGATACATATGTAGGGGTAAAATTACAAGATTTGATAATGTATGTAAGTGTGTTCTATTTTCAACCTCATAATTAAGAATACAATATAAATTCTATCAAATATAGTGGACAAACAATGTTTTAATCATTTTCTTTCTTATGTGCAATAACCAAAGGATAAACATTTGAGAGTTCATGCTATGGAAATGTATGCCTATTTTGCCATATTCAACTTGAGATCTTCACCCACATTTTTTTTCCACATGCTACAACCCACAAAAAATCCTAACTACATATGAAAATACTAAAAAATCCTATACAATCCAATTATAAAAGTATTTAAAAAATTGTACATAAAAAACATTGTTCAATATCAATCTATGTCAGATGTCAATGCATATAAGGAAGTTCCAACCATAATATACCTACCAAGGACTGGATGAGAAGAGTGCCTAGTTATAACCTTTATAAATTATATAATGAAATGAAAACAAAGTTAGAGATGGAAAACATGAAGGATTTGGAGGATCAATTAGGTAAAGTACAATGAAAACCAAGTTAGAGATGGATAACATGAAGGATTTGGAGAATTAATTAGAGAATTACATAGCAAAGAATTTGGTCGCTAAATAGAAATTTCATTGATAAATGTTATAGTTGTGTGTGAATAGTACCTAATGTGTTGGAAAATCACTACTATATATGTGCCTAATTATTAAAAGAAGACAAGATATTTAGAATGGAGGACCTAAGGAATGATGGAATCATGGAGGTACAAATCCATCTACACATTAACTACAATAAATATTGAGATGGAATTTTAGTCCTAAGAAAGTTTGACAAATTTATTACTTAAATTTTTAGGAGGTACAAATCCATCTACACATTAACTACAATAAATATTGAGATGGAATTTTAGTCCTAAGAAAGTTTGACAAATTTATTACTTAAATTTTTAGGAGGTACAAATCCATCTACACATTAACTACAATAAATATTGAGATGGAATTTTAGTCCTAAGAAAGTTTGACAAATTTATTACTTAAATTTTTACCTTCTTCATAAGGAAAGATATGTAGTTTAACATCCTTTCAATACAAAAATTATTTGATGTTCAAATTTAAAACAAATATAAAATTTTGAAATACATTATTTTAGATCATCAATATCATAGAATTTTAAAATCTAAAAATTGGTGGTACTTAGATTCATTTATTCTTTAGTAGACTTATTTAGAGTTCTCCACAAAACCTTTTTAAAAATATTAATCAATACAAAGATGTTCCAAATGATAAATAATTCATAAAATACTTTAATAAGTCCACACTAATTTTCACATTTATCCTTAATATATAGATATTATTGGAATAAATTCATATTTCCATCCACACGTGTTCTCCATATAGGCATTATTTGAATATGTCCATATTTTTCCTCCATGATTGTCCTCCATATAGATATTCTTTTTTATTATTAAGTGATTGTAGAAGAGACCACTTTTTTTGTTGATGTATATGTTTTGCTTCTTTTAAATTAATTTGTTTTTTTTTAACTTTAGTATGTAGTAGATGAAAAATATAACCTTCAGAAGTATTTTGGACTCTTTAGATTAATTCATATATTACACTGGGATAAATTGATAGTTTTGAGAACTATTCAGATTATCCTTTTCTACAATACTTGAAACAAAAAGTAAAACTATAAAATATTCCCCTTATCAAATTTGATTTGTGCTTTATTTGATAAGGAATTAGATTTTGTTAGTTTTTGTTGTACTCATTTTAAATTGTCTCTTTCATTATAATATTTTCTTTGTGCTTTTATCTAATCTTTGCTTCAATTCATTTATTTCCATCTCTACTTGTTCATTCATTTTGCTTGTATTTATGGATGTAGAATTTGATCTTTTTATTCTTTTATCTAAGCCAGTGTTCTTGTTATTTATTGGCTTCATCCTTGCTTACTCATTTGATAGGTTTGTTTATAAATTTTCTATTTTATTCTACAACTTATTTTTTCTTTGTCTAACATTAGCAATGATGTGTAAACCACATAATTATCCATCTTTAATACACTAATATTTTCATAAATTTTCATTCCACTAAAATCCAATTGAATAAAGTTTACCTCATATTCAAAGTGATACATCTAATCCTCTAGTTTATTTTGAACTTTGGGAAAAACAAACAAACATGCATTCCATGGTTTCTATTTTTGGGTCATATCTAGTTAGTTCCTAGTTATTACAGGCTCTAAATTCATAGTGACTCTATTCTCTAGTACTTGCCTCTCATGTCTTATATTTTTTTATTTCTTGTTAAACTCAACTTTATAATCAAACATAGGAATATTTTCAAAATCAATTGCTTCAATATTTAAGGAGTAGTTGTAGTAGTAAGGAAATTTCTAATTATTTGAGGGTGATCATTAACCATTCCTTTTTTATTCACACTAACAATAGGAGGGATTTGTTATGCCTTGCATACACACCCCACCATTTTTCTCTTATGAATGTCAAGGACCTCTTTCTTTCTTATTTGTGTTCTTGTCATGTTTTATTATTTGGATTTGATTTAGTTGGATTGTGGGTCCCTCTAGGTCCTTCTCTTCAATATTTTGGTCTTTTGTTTGGGTTCCAAGACTCTCAAAGTTCCCAAAACTTCTTTTTGTTCCTATTACACCACACACCCCACAAACTTGGAACCTAAGTTCCATATTTTGGGTTTCTTTCGTGACCCAACCCTCACTTCCCTTTGATCTTTATCTTGGTAGTAGGACTCAAGGTGAACTTAGGACCTATGTCCCAAGTTTTATGTGCATCTCATAACCTAAGCTCAATTTTATATCTTAGCTACTTCTTTTGAATTCTAATCAAGTTTTGAGTTTATCTCGATATCTAACTACTGACACTTCTTCACCTACCTCCTTTCTACATTTATGGTATGCATGAATTCCTTTCCCACAATTTTATAAGCCTTTCTCTCCTCCCTTTTCATTCCACCTTCTTTTTCTTTCTTTCTTATCTTCTTGAGCCCTTGGCTAGTCGATTATTTTATTATTCCTCTTTGGTTGGTGGGAGACTTAGAATATTTTTCATACGCCTTAGCATTTATTCAATCACTTAGCTTGCTTATTTCATGATCTTGCTTCTAGATGATCTTCCTTTGAGTGTCTAATTGTGAGGTAGGTCTTTGTTTTGTGCTTTCCTTTTCCTTCCTTTATATTCTTCTCCTCTTTTCACACTTTCCTTTTAGAAAATTAAATTTAGGGTCTACTTATTTCTAGAACCCTAGTTTTTTACCATGCCCTAGGCATTAGCCTGAAACTTTTATTTTGGTTGGCTTTATACTTTCATTTTTTTGTTTAGCTTAAATTAGTAGTTTTGGCCTTAGAGTTCTTTTAGTTAAGTTTTTGTTCAAAATTTGAAGATTTAAGTTCCTTTTGGGATTTTCTCCTCCTATGATGAGTTTTGATTGTGTGACCTCTTCTTGGTCAATGTGGGCCTCAGGTATTGACTGGAACTAAGGACTTGAGTTCCAAGTCCCTATTCCCATCTAGTTTGTACTCCTACTTTTCTATTTCAGCTAACCCTTCAAATCAGCTTCTTGACTTCACCTTGAGTCCTAGATATCATATAGAGCCAATGACTTGGAACAAGCATTCCAAGTCCATGTTTCCACCTGTAGACACCCAAATTTGACCACTCCCACATGGTCAAACTCGTCTACTTTATTCGTCTATTTCGTCAATATTAATTAAATGATTTATTTAATTAATATTTCACCTTCAGCCTAAGGTTCCTAAAGTATTTAATTTAGCAATTAAATACTTTACCTTACACCTTTTCTTCTCTAAATTAAATGAAAAATATCAATTTATTTAATTTAGTCATTTAACCTTTTTGAATAAAATCAATTTTAAATTCTTCATTTTTCTCTCCTTGTAACATCCTCCATAACCCTCTTCTAATTTGGATTAAGTTAATTAATCCATGATTAGGATGTGCACACCTTAATGAGGATTAATGTCACATCCTCCATATTCTACCACTTGCTTCTAATCTCTCATTAATTTTCTTAATCATGTATTTGCACAACCTTAATCTAATCCCCTTTCTACATTCAACATACCTTTTTGGTCAACCTTCACATTTTCCATACTTGGTATAGACCCTCTTCCCCATGTGAATTTAAAATTCACTTTTTATTCCTCCAAGGATTCTCCTCTTCCCCATGTGATCATTGAAAGGTCACATCAAGTCACATGAAGCCAAGAACCTTCTATTATAAGGACCTTGTTTTATCCACAAGGTACTTAACAACCTCCTCCATAAGAACCTTGTCTTATCCACAAGGTTCTTATCATATGAATTTTAAATTCATATTTATCCTCCCAACCAACTTATCCACTCCAATCATGAGAATTTTTAATTCACATTTATTTTTCCAACCACTTTCCTCTTCCCCATGGAGATTTTTTTAGGAATACTAAAATTCCTCATATGTCACTTTCATTCTCACTTAGGGACAAGAAGCTCCTTTTTGAGAAAATCTTCTCATCTCCCAAGGTACTTTCGAAGTACCTGTCCTTCTTCTACATCACTTGTCCTTCCTTATTTGTACCCTTTCCATCTCACCATGTCCTCTGGACACTTCATCCTCTACATGTCAAGATGTGAGGGCTTGTGAGTCCTCAACTCACCATAGCCCTTCATCTTGGCCATGGTGGCTCAATCCTGACCATTGAATTCTCTAGAGAATTCAATTTCATCTATAAATACGCCCCTTCTCATTAATTCATTTAACTTAGGAATTTTTAGCACCCTTATGCTCTCAAATTTTTAAGCCATCATCAAGCATATCCTTTTGCATTATAGAACTTGCACTAGCTCTCATCCACATTGCATCCACATTGCTCATTTTATCACATACCCACCTTGCACCCATTTTTCATCACATTTCCATCAAAGGAGCACACACATCAAGCTTCAATCAAGGGCCAACCAAGGAATCAACACAAATAAAGATATAATCACTCTTGTTTTTATCTTTCTTTTATTTGTGCTTAATTTAGGCTAATCATTGAGGTGGTCTTGTGTTCTTTACATTACATTTTTAGTTTGTACCGCATATTTAGAAGTAAAAAACACTTGCACGCATTTCTGGCATGCCCAGTGGGACCCACAAAAGGATCCTTTTTATTTTCACATTTGTTATTTTTTTCATGTTTTGCAGGTTTAGGTGACACAGAGGGGTGACCAATCCCATAGAGGGGTGGCCAGGACCTAATAGAGGTGGCCAGGACCTGTAGGGATGCTTGTTTAAGATAGAAACTACACTTTAGCTCTTTGTTTTGACAAGAGGGGCTATTAGGACCTGACAAGGCGGCAACTAGGACCTGACAGGGGCGGCTAGGACCTACAGGGATGCCTGTTTGAGACAAAAACTGCACTTTAGCTCTCTATTTTGACCAGAGGGCAGCCAAGACTTGAAAGGGGTGGCTAGGACCTAATAGGGGTGGCTAGGACTAACAGAGGGGAGGCTAGGCCCAGACAGAGTCTTCTATAAGGTAAAACAACATTTTAAATTAGTTTTTACATATTGTTTTCTATCATTTTGGTTATTACTGACCCCCTAACTTGTGTTGTTGGTAATTGTGAGGATTTTTACTAATGTTTGTGTAGTTATTTCATGCTTGGTGAAGAACGGTGGTCAAAAACTACTAACATGTTTGTTGCAATACAAAAGGACCAAGATTTCTAGTTAGTTGTTTGTTTTCATTTTCATACTAATTAGGCACATAGTCTAAGTAGGGGAGTCAAAACGTTGTTTGTTGTGTTTGTAAGTAAGCTATTGATGTATCCAATCCCCTTGTGCCATTTTTTGATCCTGGGTGAATAGAAATCATAGCTTACTTTAGTCTTTTGTGTTATCGAGGGGGGCGTTATATTGTTCAAGCTTTCCCCTTGCACTTCATGTGAGCCTGGGGAGTAGCTGAAAATGGTTAACGTTCTCTTCTTAATGGGACATGCTTGGGGATTTCATCACCCCAAGGGATGATCCCAACCACGTGTACTAGCATGGTATATAAAGGGGGGAGAGCCAAATTTGTACCTCAATCCACTCATGTCATGTCTGGCAGAGCGTTGAAGCTAGGGTGATACCTAGATAGACGTGAAGAGTTGGTCTAATCCTTTCAGTATTTCGCTAGGGTTCCTGACTCATGCTTGTGACAGGATGGTGTTCAAGGTTGTGCGTCACATACCAAGCATATATTGAGGACTCCCTAGATCGCCTTGTTGAGCCTAGATTAGAGAATTGTGTCGGCCATACCCTTCATACTAATCACAAGATTGTACTATTTGAAGTGTTTTTTTGTGAAAAACCAGTGCATACCTTACTAGTCAAGTTGATCTTTCCTTTTTCTTGTTGTTTGAAGTGTTTTATGTCCTTTTCCATAGTCATTTTTCCTAATTCAAGTTCAGGTCTATTGACAGAGGTGACCACGCCCTGACTAGGGGCTAACCCACCCTTTGTCTTAGTCATTTTCTAATTTGTTTGAGTCAAAATTGTCCATCTTTCACTTAGAGGGGCAATTAGGCCTAATCTAAGGGCAGCTCGGACCTGTCCAAAGGTGACCACGCCCTAAGAGGGGTGGCAATGCCCAAACAAGTGTTTTTTACATCTTAAATAGTCAATTCCCAACTCTCATTCTGTCATTTTGTCAACCCGTCTGTCCGTTTAGAGGGTTCATCTTGCCATTAGGGAACCCATTTCTTTGTTCGGGGAACCTGTTTTGCCATTTAGGGAACCCGTTTCATTGTTCAGGGAACTCATTTTTCCATTTGGAGAACCCATTTTTCCATTTGGGGAATCTGTTTCATTGTTTAGGGATCTCGTTTCACCATTCGAGGAACTCATTCCATCATCTAGTAAGTTTATTTCACTGCTTTTCAGGCCCGTTTTCCCATTCCAATAGCTTGTTTGACCTCGTTTCTGATTTAAACAAGTCCAAAAACCAGTCAAGTGACCAAGACCTAGGAACAGGTGACCAAGACCTAGGAATAGGTGACCAAGACCTAGGAACAAGTGACCAGGACCTAGGAATAAGCGACCAAGACCTAGGAACGGGTGACCAGGCCCTAGGAACAAGCGACCAAGACCTAGGAACATGCTACCGGGCCCTAAGAATAGGCAACCACACCCCTTGAAGAGGCAACCCTATCCAATTCAAAGAGTCAAATAGTTGGGGACCTAAAACCTTGTCATTTTCTATGATCTAAACACTTTCATCCCCTTCCATTCACTTGTAATTTATCATTTAGTCCATTTTCACTTTCTAGAGGTCATTCAGTCATCACTCGTATCATATAGGCATTCTTAAAGCATCTCTAGGTTGCATCGTTCATCATTGTTCTCCCATCCAAATCCCCTAAACCTATTTTAGAGGTTATTATCCGAATTGACCTAGGCGTCCAAATCCAATCATTATCCTACACATCAGTCATTGTCTTCAACCCAATCAATCCACTTCCATCTTGAGGTGGATTCAGTGTCATAAGTCATCATCCTTATCCCAATCAATCCATTTCCATCTTGAGGTGGATTTTGTGTCATGATCCTCTATATGTCCTTCAATCCGATCAACCAATGCCTTAAGTCACCTAGGGTGATTTCCAAACTAGGTTTAGAATCCCTTACATCATCCATCATCTAATCTTATCAATTTTTCGTCAAATGATCCTCATCTATCATCTAATCCTAATCCATCATTTTACCGATCAATCCTTATCCAATCATCCAACCTCAATCTCAATCATATCTGATCATCCAATCAATCCTATCCAATCATCCAAATCAACCCTTATCTAATCATTTGATCTCATCATCCCATTAATCAATCCTTTATCCAATCCAATCAATCTTCCAACTGCCATTTAAGTCATCATTGCATTGAGTCTAGTCTCATCTCAGTCCACCTAGTAGTTTTTCATTTTCATGCCGGTTCAGACTAGATCACAAACCAAGAAGCAAATGGAAAAACAACAAGGTCAAGGTTCCCAGTCGAACATTCCTCAATATCCTAACAACAGGGCTAACACCCCTCAAGATCCTAAAAATGGGGCAAACATCTCTCAGGATCCTAACAATGGTGTGAACATCCCTCAAGACCCTCATAATGGTGCTTTGTCACAATCTAACATCGATGGTCAAAATACTTTACTACCTAATGATGAAAACATGATCAATTAGCCTGAAGTCACCATTAATGAATACCTAAACAATCCCACTAACGTCTAGATGATAGATCGCCTCCTCGACGAGTGTGGGGATAAGATCCTCACCACTCTACTCATCAAGGGAGTCAAACTGCCATTTGGTTTTGACATGTCACAGTACACCAACACCCAGGCCCCTCCAATGCATCAAGACCCACAAAATGTTCCTAGAAATACCTATATTCCTAAGGGTACACCCATAGATAACAAGTATCATCCTGAATTTGGAAATGATGTGATACATCAAGTTTCCAATTATCCTCCCCTTCTATCCATAGCCCCTACAGCACCATCTGATCCTTATGATCCCTATGTCTATGGCATGCCACAAAACATCTTGTCTGCTCTACCACTCCCACCTCAATATCCTGGTCAACCACCCATCAACACTGGGGGCAATCCCTTTCTCACATCGACACCACCACTAGGACCAACACCCACATGCAATCTCCTACAACCCCCTCAAGGTAATACTCTAGTGCTCCAACAACCTCACGTTAATCCTCATCAATCCATTACTTCACAGGCATTGCCACAACATGCACCTACCCCCTCACAAGCACTACCACAACATATCGTTGCCATTTCCATGCAACAACATCATCAACAACCTCCACAACAGAACATGCTGCAACAAAATGTTCTAAACCCACAACATATTGTCGCTCATATACAACCTCCTCATTAAGAAATGCAAACTACATCACACCCTCAATAACCACCTCATGGTGCCTCTGTAACAATTTTGCAACAACAATGCATCCTATCTCGCCCTCCTTATCAACAATCACATACGCACGTTCCCACACAAGTGCATAATAATCCTCTCGCACAGTATCTCTACCATCCATCCAACACATACACTGCTTATGCTAATCTGAACATCCATGTGACTACTCAGAATCTGCCACGGATGCAACCACCTCCTTACAAAAATCCCCTGCAATCGCACACCAACCCATACCAGTAGCAGCCTAATCTGCAATAGCCTCCATACATCATGCAACAACCCAATGTCACGTATAATTACCAAACCAATCCCTATTATACTTAGTAGCAATCTTCATACCAACAAGGTGCCTCATCCACATCCTACATGCAACAACAACCACCTCATCAACATGGTGCTCAATCTACCTCTTATTATCAACAATAACCGCCTTATCAACAAGGGGAATCCATGTCATCATACTACCAAGCTCCACACAACACCCCATCCACTTCATATTATCAACAACTGCCACCTCAGCAACAGGCACCTTCCGCCTCTTATTACCAAAATCAGTCATCATCCTATCTACCTTATGTTAATCCACAACCTGCTTATGCTAATTAGTATCAATCTACACCCTCATATGATCCCAATGCTTTCATCCCATTTTCATCCCATTAGCAATATCCACCCAATCCATCTAATCCAATTTTTCCCACCAATAAAGAAATAAAAGAGCTCAAAGTTGCATTGAAATACCTACAACTGGGTATGTCCAAAAATCCTTCAAGTTTGAGGAGAATTTCCCATATCCATTTGATTCTTTGATTTCACTTATCCCCTTTCCAAAGCATTTTGAGATACCCAAGTTCAACAAGTATATGGGAACTAAAGATCCAAAGGCCCATTTGTAGGAGTTCTATGCACAATGTCAAGATGTCCAACATAATGACAATTATCTCCTACACCTATTCCCTAGAAGCTTAGGAGGGTTGGCCTTAGATTGGTTCATGGGTCTCAAGAAGGGGACAGTTTCTTCCTTCACTGATTTTATCCGAATAATTTGTCAAACAGTTCTTTAATTTGGAGGACATTAACACTCTAGACCTTTTGAAGGAGAAACATCGTGATGGAGAAACTTTTGCTAAATACCCGCAAAGGTGGTGAGCTATAGCTAGCTGTATGAAGTCCCCTCCCAACGAGAAAGAAATGGTCACCCTTTTTGTGGCTAATGCCCATCCCAAACTAGCGCATGATCTTAATCTTCATTGTGTCACTACCTTCATAGAGATTATCGAAAATGGACCCATCATTGAGAGAGCGATTGTTGCTAAAGGGAAAATTGAATTGTACAACTCGGATAAGGACAAGTCATCTAGTGACAAATCCCGTTACTGGAATAAGAACAAGAATGCAGTCAACAATGGCATCACTAATACTAAACATGTTCAAGTGGCCAATACCTAACAAAGGAAACAACCATCCATGTCCAATGCCATATCCATGCCACAGGGGGAACCTCGACCTCCTCAACAATCCAATCAGTATAATCAAGTGAATGGTAAATGTCAATACACTCAATTAGGAGAACCCTTGAGCATTATCTTCCATAGGTTGTTGTAGGTCAATTACCCAATTACATATCTTGTGACCAAGCCACCCGATGAATCCACGCGTAAACCAGCCTAGTTTAAAGAGAATGAATATTGTGAGTTTCACACGATTAAAGGGCATACAGGTTGATGCAAGAAGTTGGGTCCACAAAAAGCTCAAAAGTGGAAGTGTTTTTGCTATTTTCCAAAATTTGTCACACTTGGACTGAAAATTTGAGACACTTACACAATGAATCTTTAAAAAAGTCAGTACTATGAAATTTATCATTTTGAATCTAGTTTCCAAATATGTGAATTACTCAAATACCCAAATTATAGAAATTAAATTTTGATAGGGATCTACAAAAACCACTTTTTTAAATTCCCTACTTTTTTACCATACCATGCACGTGTACGGACACCACTTTTTGACCCAAATAAAAGTATTTTGCTAATTAATCTTGAGGAAAGAGAGCTAACAACATGAATATTGATGAGGAAAGTTTTTTTGTAATTTTTTGTTGAATATATTTTTCTTATTGATTTTTTATTGGCCTTAATTGTTGTTTTTAAAAATCAACGTGTATAGACAACATAATTGGACCTAAAATAAACATTTTTTGAATCTTTTTTTTTTCGTTGTGTGGAGAATTTTCTGAAGATTGATGCCATATAATTGTTTTTACAAGAAATTTAACCAAAAAAGAGTTATTAAAAAATAAAAAAGCCTGACATTTCAATTTTAAGGACTAGTTTGCTTAGAAATTAATTAAAATATAAAAAACATAATCCAATATTAATAAAAATTATATATTTAGAAACTAGACATTGTGCTCTCTAATGGGTTTTAATTTTATAGATTGATTCAAAAAAAAAATTCATCAACCATATTGCCAAAGTTGGACATTCTTCTTCAATCTGCCTTAGTTTTTTAGTTGCAGGTCAAAAGATAAGGCTCAGATTGCCAAGCCTTTCTCGAGCCTAAAACAAAGGCTGCATGTGGGTTGGTAATTCAATTTTTAATTAATGCATATGCATTTTTTAAAAATGCGTACGTGTTACAAAACACATATATGTTCTTTATTTTCTTGATTATTTTAAAAAAAATGCTTTTTAGAAATGCGTGCGTATTTCTAAAAGGTATTTATTTTTTTCAAATAAATGACTTGTATGTGTTATAAAACATGTATGAGTTATATAACACGTATGCGTTTTTTAGTGCATACACATTTTTTTAGGCTCAGGTACTCGAACCATAATGCATACACGTTTTTTAATAACGCATATGCTTTTTCTGCGAGATTTTTTTTAATTGAAACTTCCCCTATTCGTGGACCCAACTTCTTGCTTTTACCCATACCTTAATAAGTGCCAGAGTCTGAAAACGTACATCTAGGATCTCATAGATTGGGGTGACATACATATGGATGCCAACACGACACCTTCATCCAATGCTCAGTTATAGATCTATCAAAATGCTTTACCCAAACATAACCAAGGTCCTAGCACATCCAACACAAATCCTAGACCTAGTAACAATAACAACCAGGATAACAACACTAATAATATCACCTATAAGAATGTCCTGCTTAACTATGAGGCTCTCATCACGGATATTGGGCAAGCGGAACCACGTGTGTCTATGATACATGTCAAAGGAAAAGACCCTCAATGTGTCGTTGCCACTCACCGCACTCATATTATTGTCCCTAGAGCTTCTGCATCAGCCCCATCACCTCCTGTGAGCTCTTAGTATAACATTCTTGATCATCTAGGAAAGACCATAGCGCAAATATCTATCCTAGATTTGATAAATTCTTCTCCTATATATCAGGAAATCTTGACGAAAGCTTTACAGGATACCCGTGTCCCTAACGACATCGACCCCACACATTTCCAAGCTTTTGTAGGACACTTGTCATCAACCTACCAACTAGGTTTCAGCCAAAGCGACATGCCTACCATCAATTCCAATCACAATCGACCCCTCCATATAGAGGTTCTCATTGGTCGACATAAAGTAAAGAGGGTCTTGATAGATAATGGCTCTGCTCTCAATTTCTATACATTAAAGTTCATAAAGTAGGTAGGATATACCCATGTTGATCTAAGCAATTAGATCATCACTATAAAGGCTTATGATAATGTAGAAAGGGATTCTGAAGGAGTTATTGATCTTCGAATTCAAGTTGGACCAATTATATAATACACCACTTTTCATGTCCTTGATCTGGACCTCCCCTACAACCTTCTTCTCAACCGACCATGGATCCAAGCCATGCAAGCCATCCTGTCTACCTATCATCAATGCTTGAAGTTCCTATTTAATGGAATGGAAGTTACAATACAAGCTGATCCCCAACCATTTGAATACTGTCGTTCACTCGAAGCTCCTTTCCCTCATTCCCATTATTACCCAGGAGTGGAAATGGTACCACCGCCAACATCCTCATCCAATCCATCACCCACCACCTCATTTGTTCCATCTTCTACATTTGATTCCACTATCACCAAGGTCCAGATCATTGATAAGGGATGTGGTGAGTATGCAATGTGTACTGCTTTGAACATGGAAACCATGCCACCCTCGCCACAGACATATGGTAAACCCTCTGAGGTTGCACCAAAGGAAGAACAAAAGGAAGTTACCTTGAGCTAAAAAAATGTGGGAACCAACACTTATGTATCTCCCATGTTACCACAATATATGCCTGAAGATGATATAAGTCAGTGGATATATCATGAAGAACTTGAACCTACTCCCCATTTAAAGGAATATTTTCAAGAGATGTATCCTTGGCCCTCTAAGTATGTTGAGAAATACAATTATTAGGGGGGAGGTCTTGGTCCATAAGAGCTAGGAAGAAAGCAGTCGATTAACACTTCCATACATCCAAAAAATTCAGGCTTAGGCTATGATCAAAAGAAAAAGGGTCCCATAGCATCAACTAGTACTTCTAACAATGCCAGTGTGGGCGATGGCCTTTTGGAAGATATACCAGAGGAAGATTGTATCATACACGTGTACGATGATATAGATCACATAAACCTTTCCTCCATGTTTGAATGCCTATCCATTTGCACCATCAGCCTTTCTCTTTGCCATCCTGAACTCATAGATTGGGATGTATGTGAAAGCACACCTATCAACTCACTTACCTCAGTGGATACGTATGTACACCTCATGGGATTGGGGGAAGATGAATGCCCTAGTCACAAAAATAAGAAAATGAAAATCCAAAAGGGTCACCTAGTGAAAACCTCCTAGAGGCACTTCTTGACTCAAAAAAAGTCAAAACAAAGGATGTATTTGACAGTAAAAACCTTAGTGAGGTGTCAAAAGAGGGGGCGTTCATCTTCCCCTTGTGGGAACACAGTTGTCTGAACAATCATCCATTATGATAGAGGAAACAAAAGAAATCAATTTGGGAATTGAAGAGGACCCAAAATCACCTATGTAGCCAAGGCATTATTAGAAGAGTATTCTACTATCTCCAAGCTTCTTAAGGAAAAAAAGATCAATTTTGCATGGGCATATTCAGACATGCCTGGGTTAGACCCTACCTTGATAGTACACCATCTAGATGTGTGTCCTAATGCAAAACCGATTAAGCATAAGCCTCACAAAATGCACCCGCAAGTTGCCCTATTGGTCAAGAAAGAATTGGAGAAGTTGTTGGAGGCCAAATTTATAATACCCATTGATTACTCTGAGTGGATATCCAACATCATTCCAGTAGCCAAGCCCAATTGGGATGTTAGAGTATGTATAGACTTCCGTGACCTCAACAAGACTAGTCCTAAAGATGACTTTCCTTTGTTGAACATAGATATGTTGGTTGATTTAACTACAGGACACGAGATGTTGTCCCTCATGGATGGATTTTATGGATACAATCAGATAAGGATTTCACTAGAAGATCAACATAAGACAACCTTTACCACATCTTGGGGTACATTCTGTTATAATGTTATGCCCTTAGGTCTTAAGAACGCAGGGTCAACCTACCAATGTGCAATGACCATCATCTTTCATGATCTTATCCACATTATCATGGAGGACTATGTTGATGATCTAGGAAAATCCAGAACTAGAGTAGAACACCCTATAGTCCTAAGGAAAATATTTGAGCATCTAGACCACTACAAGTTGCCTAAAAAAGTGTGTTTGGGGTTATGTCAGGAAAATTGTTGGGCTTCATTGTCTCCAGGAGAGCTATAGAAGTGGATCCGGCCAAGGTCAAAGAAATTATGGATATGCCTCCACCTCATAACCTGAAACAATTAAGGAGTCTCCAGGGTAAGCTACAGTCTATCGGAAGATTCATAGCATAGTTAGCTAACAAGTGTTAACCATTCACCCACCTCCTGAAAAAGAATACATCCTTCAAGTGGGATCCTATGTGTCAGCAAGGTTTTGACAAGATTAAGGAATACTTGGTGCATTCTCCCATACTTATGCCTCCAATCCCAGGGAAGCCACTTTTATTGTACATATCAACTACTTTAGTGGCACTGGGAGCACTGCTAGCACAACATGATGATTCATCTAGAGAATGAGCAATCTACTATATCCGTCAAACCTTAGTTGGCTGTGAGCTCAATTATTATTCAATGGAGAAGGCCTGCCTAGCCATAGTTTTCTATTCATAGAAGCTTAGACATTGCATGCTCAGTCATCCAGTCAAGTTAATATCAAAATTTGACCCACTTAAGTATTTACTATCCAGAACAACTTTGACTGGTTGAATGGCTAAATGGGTCATGTTGTTGAGTGAGTTTGACATAGAATATGTGGACCGCAAAGCTATTAAGGGACAAGTGATAGAAAATCAGTTAGTCGATGCTCCCGTGGTTGATGCACATCCTTTGGTAACAAAATTTCTTGATGAAGAGATCTTTACAGTAGCAGAAGCCACCACATGGACACTATATTTTGATGGGTCATACAAACATAACGGATCAGGGGTAGGAATCTTGTTTGTCACCCCCTAAGGTGATTAGATCCCAAATTCATTCAAACTAGCCTTTCCATGCACAAACAATATAGTTGAATACAAAGTTCTTCTCATTGGCCTTAGAATTGCAATCAAATGGAATATCACTCATGTAAAGGTCTTCGATGATTCACAATTAGTCATCAAATAGGTCAATGATGAGTTTTTAATGAAGGATGAGAAGCTGCTACCTTATAAATGCTTGGTCGATAATTTTAAGAAGTCTTTCACCTCTATTCAGTTTGACTAGATCCCTAGAATTCATAACAAATTTGTTGATGCGATGGCTACAACTGGTTCCTTAATTGACAAGCCCAAAGATCAGACAAAGTGTGAATTCCTAGTTGAACAATTTTTAATCCCTACATACGATGTCCCTAAGAGTGAAATGGTGTGTGAAATCATAGGTCCTACATCCCTATGGTATCATGAGATCTATGCATATCTTCACGACAACATCCTACTTGCTGACCTCACCCGCAATCAACGCAATTCATTCATCCAACATACATCCAATTACACCATCGTAGGTGATACTCTTTATCATTGCGAATATGATGGAACTCTTCTTCAGTATCTAAATGAGACAAAAGCTCACACCGCATTGACAAAAGTACATAGTGATGTTTGTGGGGCCCACTCAAAAGACATGGCCTTAACTAAGAAGACTCTCAGGGCTGGTTACTATTGGCCTATATTGGATCATGAATCTTGTGACTTCATGAAGAAATGCTTACATTGCTAGCAACATGCAAACCTAATACATACTCCTACTCAAGATCTGCAACCCATCATAAAAACCATGGCCTTTTTCTTAATGGGGTTTCAATTTAGTTGGCAAGATATATCCTCCATCATCCAATGGCCACACCTTCATTATCACTGCCACTGAGTACTTCACTAAGTGGGTGGAAGCCATACCACTCTCCCAGATAACAGGTACTCAGATACCCAAATTCATCCTTTACCATATTATCTGTAGATATGGCATCCCCTCCACCATCATTTCTGACAATGGAAAACCATTCAAAAACCAGGCTATAAAAGAGGTATGTGATAGCTTCCATATCCAACATCGGTGGTCCATGCCCTATTACCCTAAAGGTAATGGACAAGTGGAAGCCACTAACAAAACTTTGATCAAAATCTTGAAAAAGGTTGTCAACTGTACTGGTCGAGATTGGCACCTCCACATCCACCTTTCCCTTTAAGCTTATCACACATCCATCTGCACTCCCATTGGCACCACTCCATATTCCCTTGTTTATGGTGTTGAAGCCATCTTTCCAATTGAAGTTGAGATCCCATCCCTGAGAATATCTTTGACGAATCTCATCACTGAAGAAGACTCATGGGTTGCTCACCTCGCTCAATTGGAGCTCTTAGATGAAGAGAGGATCAAAGCATACAATCATCTTTAGGCATATCATAATTGTCTCAAGAGAAGTTACAACAATAAATTTTGCCCCTGCTAATTTAACATTGGAGATCTAGTTCTTAAAGAGAATCAATGTACACAACAAGACCGAGACAAGAAGGGAAAGTGGTTGGGTCCTTATGTTATTACAAAAAAGTATGGATAAGGGGCATACCGCCTTGCCACACCTAAAGGGGATCCCTTCAAAGATCCTATCAACATCATGCACCTAAAGAGGTTCTACACCTAACTCAACTAGGGTATCCTATCTTGTCAAAATCCAAAAAAATAGTAAATAGAAATAAATTTGTCTTATGGTGAAAACAACCCTTGGTGGTGCCTTGGATAAGTATGGTTGGTGAAAACTTGGAAACATGCATCATCTATAGAGATCTTAATCATTATCTACCTTCTATCCTAGTTGTTGCTTGTCTCCATCCATCCTATCCTCACATCCAATCCCTAACATCCTATCCTATCCTATCACTTCATTTGCATCTCATCCTTGGCCGCTTGGTATGTTTTGATTGAGCAGTGGACGATTATTAGATATCTATAATCCTAATCTTTTTCATCCTAATCTGAGCTTATGTCGGTTTCATCATCTTGTGTCCTTCATTGCATCGATCATCGAAATTTTTCCTTCATCACTTTGTCATGATGATCTCCA
Source organism: Sequoia sempervirens (assembly GCA_007258455.2). Lineage (NCBI taxonomy): Eukaryota > Viridiplantae > Streptophyta > Pinopsida > Cupressales > Cupressaceae > Sequoia > Sequoia sempervirens. The sequence goes on along the minus strand of VDFB02270651.1, from coordinate 598,408,481 downwards.
TTTGGTTCCCATTGCGTCCCATCGGTCTTTTTGGTCTTAGTCAAACTATGTTGCCCCTGCGCTTTCATGTAGGCAAGGCCAATCATTTGATCCACACCCAGGGAATTTTGACCGTCCTGTTTCAGTCATCCATCATCTATCTCCATTTTCCCCTTTTTTCTCTTATCCATGGTCAGTCATCATTTGTCTTTTCTGAACTACGTTGCCCCTGTGCTTTCATGTAGGAAAGGTTGATCTTTTGATCTGCCCTCGAGGCTTTGTTTTCATTTGTCTGGTGTGTCCTTCGTCATCCATCATCGATCTCGATTGTCCTCTTTCCACTTTTATCCATGGTATTTTTTGAACTATGAGGGCTTTGTGCTTTCACGTAGGCAAGGCTAATCTTTGATTGGCCCCCAAGCCCCTAGGTTGTTAGGATTTCTTGTGTCTTGTGCCTTGTGTCGTGTTGTCAAGTGTGTCACTATCTAACTACTTCTTCACAAACGGGATCCTCTAGTATCGGGAGATCTCATTAGTATCAAATATCTTGTGTCATGTGGGTCATCTTAGTTTAGTAACCATCATTGGTCTCAACAGGATGCATCCTTCCTAATAGACCTCATCAATCCCATCCATCTTCTCGATCATATGGAAAAGGATGTTGGAACTTGATTGTGATCTTTTGATGATTTTGGCTTTTTTTTTATTGTTGGAGCTCCCTATTACAACTAGTCAAGGTCACCATAATCTATCATATTATGGTGTGTTTTTATGGGTCAACATAGGGGCATATCTTGATCATTTATTGTTGTTGTCTATTGGGTTGTCCCACGTAGTACCCACCAGGATCTCCAAGATCTTGTGTTATGCTAGGACATCCCTTTGTGCTTGTGGTTATACCAATACCTGGCCTGACCAAATTCTTTGTCACTTTGGGGTGTTGGGATAGCCTTCTTGTCTGTTTTGTTTGTTTTATGTGCTAGACGCTAACTTAGCTTCGTTTCATATACCCTAGCACCTGATGTCTTATGCTATAGAAAAAATCAATGCTCTGAAGATGGAAAATTAAATTAAGATTGCATTTCATAATCAATTTCATTGCATTGCATTCATCCCTATCCATTAACCTATGATTTTGGTTGTGCAAATATTCACCTTCTCTCCCCCATTCTTCTCAGGATATCAATGGTTTTTGACGGGTGCAGTTTCACATCATCTACCCACATTCCCATGCAAGTTCTTATTGACACTTACATTCATTGCATGTTATATTATAGGTTCATTGAATTTTATCTTGTGTGCATTATCATCTCATGATAAGTTAGATTAATCATGTTTGGTTATTATAAGCATCTTAGATTCATTTTTATATCCATACATTTCCATATTAGTTTATATCATTAACATATTACATGCATCACCACCTGCATCGCAAAATTGTTAGGTCCATATCCATCATAGATAAAATCATAAAACATACATCACATCCTACATTACACACATTATTTGCATCCATATAAGTATCAAAATATAACATCATACACATGTACATGTACTACATCATCATGATCACCCATCATAAAATCATAAACATACACACATGCATAAATAGAATCATCCATCATATACATAACATGGTGTCAATAAGAGTTGTCACATATCATATAAATATCAAAATCAAATTTCCATCACATAGTCCATAATAATGTCCATCAATATCATCGAAATACATACCCACCATATACATCATTATCACAAAATAAAGTACAAGTACAAGGATCTAAATCAAATGTAACCACTACTACTTTGTACTATCCATCCACCCTATGCCTGTCAAAATCTAGTATCCAGTCATCTGCCAAATGAGCTGCCCACATCTGACCTCTGAGGAGAGTCAGGCACTGACCCTCTATGAGGGAGGGTCTCTTGAGACTCATTGTATTCTTAGGTTCATGTCCCTAGTGACTAGAATGGCGTGGGCATCTGAGGAGCATGTCGGACAAAATGAAACATGCATTGTGTCTGATCTGGAACCGCATGCTAATAAGCAACCATCCAGAAAGGTGCCTCCCTCATGTACTCATCTCTCTCCGCAGCCTGATACCTGACTGCATTCCGCTCATGTCTATATTTGTCTCAATCTCTGCTAATGACTCTCCCCTCTTGTCCCCACACCTCCTGGGCCATCCTTAGTTGATCGATCTCTGCCTATAGTTGATCTCTCACCTCCTCTATAGCCACTGCTCGTGCCTCTGGGGCATCCCTCTCTCTCTATAGTCTATGTACCTCTGCCCCTGTCCCATCACTACCACTTTGCAATGTCACTATCTATGCTTGTACAACATCCCTCTCCCCCTACATAGCCTCACCTTGTGCTCATGTAGCATCCCTCTCCCCCTGCATAGCCTGAGCCTGTGCCCATGCAACATCCCTCTCCCCCTACATTGTATGTACCTGTGTCTATTCTTTGTCTCTCTCACTCTGAAGGGCATACACCATGTCCCTCTCTCTCTTCACAATCTCTAACTGAGCCTTTGTTTCCTCTGCCCTCGACCTCACATCCTCAAGTGTTGTATCTACCATAGACACCCTATCCTGGAGTCAGTCCTCTCCCTCAGTAGCCCTGTCACCTATACTCTCAACTCCTCCATCTCCCTCTCAGCCTGCTACCACCCCTCTACTGATACCTGATTTGTTGCCTCTCTGGGCTCCTATTGTCCACTAGCCTCTAATATAATCATCAATGCCTATAGTCTGTCATGATCCTAGGTCACCCTGGCTAGCTCACCATGTACTCCCTGCACCTTTTCTCATAGCTCATTTCTCTCTCTCTCTTTCTCTCTCTCTCTCTCTCTCTCTCTCTCTCTCTCTCTCTCTCTCTCTCTCTCTCTCTCTCTCTCTCTCTCTCTCTCTCTCTCTCTCTCTCTCTCTCTCTGCATCCCCTACCTATGCGGTCAGGTGGTCAACAATTAATCCATAATCCCTCTGTCCCTTAGTTTTTAACCTGGCTACCTCTACCTAAAGCCTGCTCCCCTCAACCCCAAGTCTCCATGCCTCAACCTCTACTCTGTCATTCATAGCCTCACCTAGCCCCCCCTCAACAATACAACCAGGTCCTTGGGTGGTACATATGGTATCATCGCCAATGACTCCACCATGAGAACATCCTCCTGTGGCTCACACTCCTACTCAGCCCCACTCACCACCTAAACTCTCCTCAGTTTTCCCATCCTCCCTACCCTCATCTGTCATCCTACAAACCTCACCTCCCCCTCAAGCTAATCTCTCTCCTCCCTCATCTCCATCTCTGGCTCATAGGGCTCTTGCTCGGCTCCAACCTCCACTTGGGCCCTCCTTCGTTGTCTACTCCTCCTGGTCCCCTCACTGGTTGTCATGTGACCCCTACCCCCTCATGTCCTCGCTCCTACACATATCTCTCCTCCCTCACCTCAACCTCTACCTCATCATGCTCTTGCTCAGCCCTAATCTCCACCTGAGCTCTCCTCAGCTATCCCCTGCTCCCTACACTCATCTATTGTCCCACAGCTCCTGCCTCCACCTCAGGCTTATCCATCATCTCCACGTCATGCTCCTCTCTCTCCTACTCAAGCACTACCTGCTCCCTCCTCCACTGTGTACTCCTCCTTGCCACCCTCACTAGTTATCTTGTGGCCCCTACCTCCTACTAAACTACCATCCTAACCATCTCCTGACCTCTCCTTTGTTGGGCTCTACCCCTCCCTCTCCTCTGTGTTGCCAACCTCCGCTTGTCCTTAGATCCAAAACCCAATGTCTCTGTAATGGGCTCCTCTAGTGTAATCCTCTCCCACTAATGGTTGTGGAACCATCCAGTATATCGATATGTCACTCCTGCCACCTCCTTCCCTCTAGTTCTCCCTAGGTAGGGAACTAGTTGCAATGTCTCCTAGTGATATCTAGCAAATCTCGGTGAAATCAGCTCCCCCCATGGCCACTCTCGTGTGATCTATCGAAACATGTCTGGACCCTACGGAATATATTGTATAACCCCAAACTATCTGACCACTCTGTTTGGGTTGTGCGCCTCCACTATGCAAGGCTCCAAACTGACTAGGAAGCACCTGGTGTTGAAGTAGCCCCTGTGTCTTGCCTCCTGTATCCTCCACCCAGTAAACTACCAATACATGTACGACCACCACACTATGTGCTCCTCCTGTAGCCCATACATGATCCTCCTCCATCTATCCAAATCCTCGAGACCATCATAGTGCCAAACTAAGCCATACTCAGTCTTGTACCACTATGTTATGGGCACTGCCTCATCTGTTGTCCCTGCTCTCACTACTCCTACCCTGGCAACACTGTTGTGCTCCTAGGCCCATACCTGCAAAAAAGGTCACTTGTGTCAAGCTGAGCACCCCTCAATAGTACACCATGTGCATATCTCTATACAACTGAGCCAGTACACATGTCCCCCATGCAAACTGCCCCTCTCTCCCCTCGATAATATGTTGAATAATCTCCATTTACCTCAGGCTGCAAAACTGTCCGCTCCTATCTAGTATCAATATACCGCTGATTAGCCCACACAAATAGAGTAGTAGTGCTAGCACCCCCACCATCAAACATCAGTCCACATATAACCCCTTCTTTTGAACAAGAATGTTCTCTCGTCCAAACAACACATGCAGTGTCTGATCTAACTCCACTCTCGTCAACATCAACTCGCTCACGAGATGTCTTGTTATAGGGAGCCTCAAAATCTGCCATACATCCTCCAATGTCACCGTCATCTCCCCTATCAGAAGATGGAAATTTGACGTCTTTGAACTTCGTATCTCTATGAGCACTATCAAAAGCACTCGATGTGCTCTAACTATCGAATATCCTAGTAGATGTTGCATTCCTGCCTGTTCTAGAGTGTGGTGATCTGCTCCGGTCATGGCCACCATTCTCGCCGCCAGCACCTTAGACCGTCTCTCTCATGTCCATAGCCACTCAAATCGTTGCATCCGTACCACAATGCTATGTCAGTCCTTTCATATATTCTCTGCTTTCCTGGCCTTGGGTTATCTTCTAACTAACTATTCCCTCCCCCTTTTGTCCATGTTTCCCAATTTACCCAATTTGCTTTATTTTTTCCTTTCTTTCCTCTCCTTTTTTTCATTTTTGTCTATCCCTTTCACCCTTTCCAAGCTGGGCCGCCCTTTCCTGGGCATTGTCATCCCTTTTGAGGTGGGGTTGCCCCTTCTCAAGTGCTACCGCCCCTTCTGGGGTGAGCTACCCCTTTTGGGGTGGGGCCACCCCTCCCAGGGCATGATCGCCTCTTTTTGGGCAGGGTCGCCCCTTCTGGGGTGGGGCCGCCCCTTAAGGGGCAAGGCCATCCCTTTTGGGGTTGGGCCGCCCCTTCAAGGGGTGCGACCACCTCTTTTGGGGTGCAGTTGCCCTTTTGGGGGCATGGTCGCCCCTCTCCAGCCACTTGGTTTTTCTTTGGGTAGACTCAACTTGGGTCGATCCCAGGGCAAGTCTGCCCTTCCCTTTTTCACCCCAACTCATTTCAAGCGTCCTTTTTTATTGTTTTTTGGGAAAATTTACCCACTAATTAGGAAACTTCCCCCCCTCCCATGGGCCTCTAACGGCCTATTCTACCTACCTCGTTGGTGAAATCCCAAATTTTCCCCCAACCCATTTTTCTAAACTAACCCTAAAACAAAACCCATCTTTTCAAAAAGGCATGAACACTACAAAATACATAAAAAATTCTTAAAATCACAAAGGGGGTTTTGATTCTAACCTAGCATGGAATCATGCGTGCGTGGAAAAATGCCCACACCTCATCTGCTAGATGGATCATGTCATCATTGTAGTCATTTGGCATCCTCGTCCCCTCGTCTCCTTAACTCCTCCTTCTCTCCTCTCTCTCTCTCTCTTTTTGAACTACCTAGTGTGCAAATGAGGAATAGTAACTCTAAAATTACTATAAGTAATTTCCCCCCTCTTTTTTAAATCATTTTAAGTGGGGTATTTTTTCTTTTTATTTAACTTTTTAGGCCCTAATTAATTCCAAAACTTTTGCGGGCTGCTATTTGCACACCGTGTGTCCGATCGACTTCGTTCAAAATCCAAACCTACTTGGTTTCTCGAGTTCTATCCAACCATGCCTTCCATTTTTCCCTATCGAGAAGTCACCCAGGGCCCCTTTTTCTTCCCCAACCGCCCTCTCAAGGGGGAATTCCCTACCATTCTTACCCATTCCCCCATCATGGTCATTCCCTTGCAAGATTGGGGCATCTCCCTTCATTTCCCTCCATTTGGGAAGCTCGCATGGCCTCTCCCATTCTGGGGCATCATTTTCTAGTTGCTTCTTCTATAAAGTCATATGTGTTTTCTTTTCTCTGAAACACTGTTATTCTAACAATATTTTGAAGAGGGGAAAAATGTAGACACCCAAATTTGACAACTCCCACATGGTCAAACTCATCTACTTTATTCATCTATTTCATCAATATTAATTAAATGATTTATTTAATTAATATTTCACCTTCGTCCTAAGGTTCCTAAAGTATTTAATTTAGCAATTAAATACTTTATCTTACACCTTTTCCTCTCTAAATTAAATAAATATATCAATTTATTTAATTTAGTCATTTGACCTTTTTGAATAAAATCAATTTTAAATTCTTTTTTTCTCTCTCTTTGTCACATCCTCCATAACCCTCTTCTAATCTGGATTAAGTTAATTAATCCATGATTAGGATCTGCACACCTTAATTAGGATTAATGTCACATCCTCCATATTCTACCACTTACTTCTAATCTCATTAATTTTTTTAATCATGTATTTGCACAACCTTAATCTAATCCCCTTGCTACATTTAGCATACCTTTTTGGTCAACCTTCACATTTTCCATACTTGGCATAGACCCTCTTCCCCATGTGAATTTAAAATTCACTTTTTATTCCTCCAAGGATTCTCCTCTTCCCCATGTGATCATTGAAAGGTCACATTAAGTCACATGAAGCCAAGAACCTTCTATTATAAGGACCTTGTTTTATCCACAAGGTACTTATCAACCTCCTCCATAAGAACCTTGTCTTATCCACAAGGTGCTTATCATATAAATTTAAAATTTATATTTATCCTCCCAACCACATTATCCACTCCAATCATGAGAATTTTTAATTCACATTTATTTCTCCAACCACTTTCCTCTTCCCCATGGATATTTTTTGAGGAATACTAAAATTCCTCATATGTCACTTTCATTCTCACTTGGGGACAAGAAGCTCCTTTTTGAGGAAATATTCTCATCTCCCAAGGTACTTTCAAAGTACCTGTCCTTCTTCCACATCACTTGTCCTTCCTCATTTGTACCCTTTCCATCTCACCATGTCCTCTAGACACTTCATCCTCTACATGTCAAGATGTGAGGGCTTGTGAGTCCTGAACTCACCATAGCCCTTCATCTTGGCCAGGGTGACTCAATCCTGACCATTGAATTCTCTAGAGAATTCAATTTCCTCTATAAATAGCCCCCCTTCTAATTCATTCATTTAAAATAGGAATTTTTAGCACCCTTATTCTCTCAAATTCTCAAGGCATCATCAAGCATATCCTTTTGCATTATAGAACTTGCACTAGCTCTCATCCTCATTGCATCCACATTGCTAATTTTATCACATACCCACCCTGCACCCATTTTCCATCACATTTCCATCAAAGGAGCACACACATCAAACTTTAATCAAGGGCCAACCAAGGAATCAAGACAAATAAACGTATAATCACTCTTGTTTTTATCTTTCTTTTATTTGTGCTTAATTTAGGCTAATCATTGAGGTGGTCTTATGTTCTTTCCATTGCATTTTTAGTTTGTATTGCATATTTAGAAGTAAAAAACACTTGCACACACCAACTACCTCCCATGACCCAATCTAAATAAAATTTCTCTACACTCCTTATCCATTTGTCAATAGGGCCTCAGGTTTCAATTAAGACTTGGAATCTAGTTCCAAATCCCTTTTTCCTTTTTTTGCATGCTCCCAACTCTTACTCTTACTTTTCATTACTTTAGGTTTCAAACATTGGGTGAAACCAAGGACTTGGAACCAATGTTCCAAGTCCACATTTTTGCCCAACCTCATATCCCACATAGTAATAAACTCCCTCTTTATCCTTCCACTATTTCCAAATAGGTCTCGAAACCCAATTAAAATTTGGAAATTAATTTTCCATGACCTAGGTTCATCTTGCAACCTAAGACCCATGTCATAATAAAATTCTTCACCCACTTCTTGTCAGATCCTAGAACCTAATAGGAACCCAAAAGTTATTTCCAAGTTTTGTGTTCCTCTTGGCTCCTGTCTTCTATGCCTCTTTAGAATCTTCCCTACTTCCCATCAAATCTTTGAACCCAATAGGAACTTGGGACATAGTTCTAATTTCTTGACCTGGCTTGTAACCTAAAGCTCATGGGCTTATAAGGTAGTTCAAGGTTCTAGTTCAAATTTGACTCTCAAACCTAACATAAAAAAAACACCAAAATGTTCTCATGAAAATATCTAGTTCCCCAAACCTTCAAAGGATATTTTGGTAGATTTTCTAGGATTGAAACCATCTCTTTAAAATCTATCACACTTGGAGACCTAGAGAAAATGGTGAAAAAAATTAAACATGAAGATTTATTAGGCTCTCTTTCTCTATGCAGGATGATTGACAAGGCTATTGATAATACTATTGAGAAATTAGAGAAATATCTTACCAGAATGAAGTTCCAAGGAATTTCTAAGGTGTCCAACATCACTTCTATTGTGCAATAAATTTCAAATACAAACCTAGGTTGTATTGACCTATATGATTTCAACAAAAGGACATTTGGAGAGGAGACTACTTCCCAATTTTGGATTATAGCTAACTCTAGTTTGGCCCACATAGATAAATTCCTAGTCACTTTTTAATGCGCAGAGTTAATCTTGGCATGTGCAACTCACTTAATCTTGGCATGTGCAACTCACTACAAACCTAACACTAGAACTTCTAGAGAACAAGATGGAAACATTATTCTTGACATAAACTTGGATCTTATTGCACATGTTTTCAATCTTCCCTTTAAGGATTTACTAGAAACCCTGATAAAGACAAGGCTCTAAAGGTATTTGAAGAGAAAGGAGAGAAAGGTGTAAGGCATCTCAATAATTTCTAGATAGGAAATCCAAGGAAAGCCTTTGTAAGGCATCTCAATAATTTCTAGATAGGAAATCCAAGGAAAGCCTTTGTAAGGCATCTCAATAATTTCTAGATAGGAAATCCAAGGAAAGCCTTTACTAGAGTTCTGAAGAACCTTTCTAGAAAAACTTTTCATGGAAAGATAGGGAACATTATAACTCTCCTAAGAAAAGTAATGGGAAAACTAGAATCTTGGGCATACCACACCTAGATGTATGTGTACATTTGCATCATTATGAAAGATCAAGAATATTTTGACTAGAAAAAAATGGTTAGTGATAACATCCATGAATAATTGATCAATGTCCATGCAACCAAGCAATTTTATATGAATTCCTATGTTTTCTACTTGTTGGAAAGACAAGCCACATTCTTGAGCTTGACAAAAAATGGTATTTTAGGTGAAGTTGATGGAGAAAAGAGAGCATGGGAACATTATACCCAGTTGAAACTCAAAGAGTCAAAATAATTTCAAAATGGTGAATGATGCATTCATTTACCCAATTCACAAAAAAAATCTATAAATTCATAAAAAAAATCATGGATAAGCATAAGCTTGGGATGTAGTTTCCATTTATTTTGGGCCACTACTCTTGCTCAAATATAATGTGTTCCAAATACTTTAAGGAGGAGCTCTCCATTTTTTATTTAATTTTATATGACAAACATTTTTGCTACGACCCAAATGTAAAATAAAAAATATATATCTTTGGTCCATATTACAAACACCATTAACTACGAAGGATTTTTGGGTAGATTACCACAATTATTTTGATGTTCAAAACAAAGGTTTTTGCATATTAACTCTCAAAATTATGAAATATATGAACATTATTGAGGATATTTCAAATGAAATCAAATATGATGGGAACATATTAAGCCTAACATATGACTTATACAATATATATGGTATTCCTCTATCGATGATCAATTAGGTTGTACCTAAAGGTTGAGATTTAATAATTTTTAATAAAAAGGTAAAGAACTATTCCCTGGGATGGTTGTATTTTGAGAAGGATCAAATTAAAAAGGGAAAGGGTAAAGAGAATAAAAGGAAGGAGATGATTAAACCTCCTTCTATGTATAAGAGAAATAAGGTTGAGTCAACATAGAATATCTTACAAAATATTTACAAAGCCTTTGAAAAGGACAAGAAAAAAAAGCAACAATAGAGGTGAGTGTAAGAGAAAGATTTGAGGCTCACCCAATGTAGCAGGTGCATCCTAATAATATTTAAGTAATCCTACCATTATTTTCTCTATATATAGATCAACCTAGAAAGCCTTAATATTCGTAATCTCCCTCCTTTGAGAGAAATCCTTCACCTCCTCCTACATGTTCACCATCAATTATGCCAAATACCATGGATCCCAACACTATAGAATCCCAAGGGAAAGAAAAAGTGGAGGAAAAAATGTTGGAAATAGGTTGTCATTGATGTCAAAGGTGTTAGTCAATTCTATCATTATTTCCAAGGTATCTGGAAGGAGGTTTTCCAAAATTCTCTTTGTGCACTTGGGTGAACTTAGGTTTTGAGAATTCAATAATAGGTTGCAATATCAATTGGAGTATGATTGTAATGTCATCTTACACCTTTCCTGTTGATGGAAGTGATCTTAAATTATGATCTAGAATGTTTCAAGTTAGATATTTAGAGAAAAGAGATTTCTCTAGCAATACAAGCATGTTCCACATTTCCTTCTCAATGTGTGTTTTTATTTTGTAGTTTGGATGGAGAGTATATCTACACATATTCTATCATATTCTAGAGTTTTCAAAAGATATGTTCATCATGCAAAAATTTTGAAGTGATAGAAGGCTCACTATGCTTAACAGTTAGCTAGTAAGTGTTATGAAACTATGTGGAAATAACTAGTAACATGTGGTATTTGGATGTAGCATGGAATGTTAAAATATTTTTAAGTTAAGGCATCTTTGGAAGCACATGGCATCATCTTATTTTAGTGGCAAAATTTTTTTTTAGGGCTGACCTATTACATGTTTCATGTAATTTGAATTTTGGTCCACCTTAAGTTGTCTCGGTTAATTATGGATCCCTGGCTAATATGGCATGATGTTAATGTAATGTCATGTATATAATCATTGTTGAAATAATGTTTCAAGCAGCTCCCTTTGGGTCCCTTTTTTTTTTGCACATGTTCGTGCACTGGCCTGTGCGTCTCCGCGTTTCTTCGGCTTCCCGGTAGGTTTTGATCTTTCCCTTTGTGCATTCCTCGCTTCGCAACTTCGGCAAGTGGCTGCCCGTTCGGCTCCTGAAATGCTGCGCTGGGTGCCCACATGTCTTGCCTACGGGGTTTTTCATTTTCTGTTGCTTTGTGTTTCCTTCGGGTTGCTAAGCCTTCCATAAAGGTCCGATACTCCTAAGGTTCATCGATGGGCCCACTTCTTTGTACGTGGCGGTGTATCGCAAACTTTCCTAGCAAGGATAGAATATGCTGCGGTGGGCTGCGAAAGATTTCTATTGGCCTTCTTTATTTCCTGGCGGGACCTACCTTCACCCACGTGTCAGCGGTTCACAGCTTTCAAAACAGCAGTAGGGATGGGAGCACCACGGGTTGCGAAACGCGGCCACGCGTCTTTCGCCACCCGGTTCATACGACCTTCCCCCATTTTCAAAGTGGCCTCAGTCCCTTGAATAAGTGTCACTCCTCTGCAAGCTCTCGATTGATAGAGGAGGAGTTTTCATTCGGGCCACGATTTGTTGCCACGTGCCTTACATTGATTATCAAAGCAAGCTATGGGATGGCCGAGTGGGATAGTGTTATTGGGTGTTGCTCGTCATGGTTCTCTAAAGCAGTGGGCGGCACTTGTCGCTTCGAAGCCTTGATTGGGACCACTGCCATCATCACAAAGGGCACGCCTGTAACTGATCAACTGGATACTGTGCTCTGACTGACTGCTCTCATAACGGCATTGGGAATATTCTTATCTGGGCATCATTACGGGAGATTGTGGAATCTTTTTATTACAACTCTCCAGGCGGTGGGATTTTTCCCTCTGGCTATATATACTCTCTCTGTTGAGGGGAAAGGGGTCCAAATTTTTTTAGAAAGAATACTGGTTTTAGCAAGAGACACCAGGCCTCTTTTGCATGTTTATTCGTAAGAAACTTTCAGACTGTGCCTATTGTTCGGCCTTTTTGTTTTTCATGTCTTGATTAAACTGTGAACTGTATTTTTTATTGTCTTAAGCATTTCATTTGAGGAGACTTCTATATATTGAATGCAAACTTGCTGGTCTAAATCATGTCTTAACGACTCTTCTTAGCAGTGAGAATGTATGTGATACTGTTTTATGTCAATTAAATGAATTGCTTATGCTATAACTTTAAGTTTTCAATGTTTTGGAACATAACTATAACATTCAGGCCCTTAAGTCTATGATTTATCGTGCCTACTAGTAAGCTTTGGTGCATCGCCTTAGATTAATATTTGTTTCATTATATCCGCTTCCTTTTCCCTTTCCAAAACCCATTATATAGAAGAAGCCGACTTCTTTAAAATTTGGAGGTCACTCAGTTTGGCTCAAAGGGGTCCCCCTTGAACTGAGTTTCCCATAAAGGCACTGTTATCTCGTCAATTTTTGGCGTCAACAGTTTGTCCTTTTTTCTGGCACGCCTGGTGGGACCCAAACTAATGAAATCATCTTCTAAAAGGGTGTATGAGCCATCGGCCTGTAACTAGATCCCAAACTGCAAATAACCCAGGTTTACTAGTGCCTCCATTAGGGGCAGTTCAGGCCAAAAATTGGATAATAACCATTCCATTCCCACCACCCTTTCCTCTCACCATGTTGCCGGCCGTGAACATAAATTATGTAGCATGGGATGCTGGAAGCCCCCTGGTAGCTCCGGTAGCACCTGCTGTTTGGGGTGCCATTCCGGTTTCAGCCCTGAAAGCTCTTCCCAAATTCATCGGAGATAACACAAAAATGCCAGCAGAGCATTTGCAGGATGTAGCAGATGTATGCCTGGTACATGGTATCACAGCGCAGAATGTAGCCCTGAGGCTCTTTGCTGCGTCCTTCAAAGGAAAAGCTCTAGAGTGGTACCGAACACTGACTCCTAATACCATTCGCACTTGGGATGACCTCAGGGATCCATTCTATGAAAGGTTTTCAAATGACGGAGATCGTTCTTCACTATATTATCAGTTATCTGTCATCAAACGAGCACCCCAGGAGGCTCTGACGAACTTCAATGCCCGATTTCACTCAAGTTGGCGGAGGATTCCTGTGACCATCCGCCCGACTCCAGAATTGGCATTCATGTTCTATCTGAAGTCCATCAATCCCAACATTTCTATGATGATAAAGTCTCTGGGAGGGGCCACTTTACCAGACACATATGCCACCGCTATCAAAGCAGAAAATCACTTGATAGACTGTGGGAAATTGCCTCCTTGACCTGTTATGCCGATATTTTCTGAGATATCGAATGTAGCACAAGAGGTTGTATCAACCAGTGCGCCAACGACTCCCTAGTCAGCATACTCATATACAGCCACTCCTGAAAACTTGGCCTCTACATCGGGTTCTCCCAAGAATGAGATGGGCGACCTCAAGGAGATGTTGCGGACTATGGTGAATGATATAACAACTCTCAAGCAAAACCAAGCAATGCCTCCGCGTCCTGCATATCAGAACTATCAAGGTGGGCGGCCTACCTATCAGCAAAATCAATATCAGAATGCACATCGCACTAATTCACCAGCGGCAGCTATGAACCAAATAGTTCCGGTGCCTACACCGCTGGCAGGTGCATCGCCGAGCTCTAGCAGAGAATTAACTGCGGGACAAAACAATCTGATTGATGACATCAATCCATGGTGCTTCCCTTGCAATGATGCGCATATGCCCCAAAATTGTCTGCGTGGAAACTTACAACAAAGGATAGCAGAGCAACGTAGTCAAGGTATTGCGACAGAGAACGAAGAATACAGATATGCCCCGGTAATGGAGAATGCGGTCCTGACCGTGCAAATACAAGGAATGTCCCTAGAGCAAGAGTCTAACATTGTCCTGATCATGCGCTCTTCTCATGGATGGAAGACGATGAAATGGTGTTTGCAAATGACACGTCCACAGCCGAAACACCGCGGGTAAAGTCTGACTATAACACGCGCTCCAAGAGAAGATTCACCGGTGAGGCCGTTGTTTCACTTTCGGACAGTCCGCAATGCAAAGACGTTTCAGATCAAATTCCTGGTGGTCCAACCGTCTCTTTGTCTTCTCAACCGCGGAAGGAAATTATTATAACAAAAGCAAAGGAGCAAAAATCTCTGAGCTCCTCATCTCTTAATGTGGTAGAGCAGTTGAAGAAATCACCCGCTAATGTGTCTTTATGGGACATTCTAGCTATCCCGGAATAGAAAACCATACTCCAAAAGGCGCTTCAGCAACAGATGGACCCAGCACTGACCGAGCCTGCGGCCAGTACCGAGGCGATTTATCAAATGTCACCAACTGAGGTTCTCGCAAAGAAAGCGAAGGAATCCCATGCGGAAGGTGGAGGTAGGCCAAAACCTCAACCCTTCTTCTTGACCCTCATTATAGGGGAGAAACTATTACACAACGCTATGATTGATTCTGGCGCTAGTACTACGGTTATGCCAAAACTGATAGCTGAAGCCTTGGGACTCAGCTACGAACCTATGAAAAGGGGGTGATGCAGCTAGATGGAAATAAGGTTGATACTGTGGGTGTCATCAAAGCACTTCCGCTGACTCTATTTGCCTGCCCAAGTATCACGGTCCCGCAAGACACAGTGATCATAGATGTTCCCCCAATGTTTGGTCTTTGCCTTTCTCGAGAGTTTACGTCAAAGGTGGGCGGCTATTTGTCTTTAGATTGGTCACATCTAATACTTAGAACCAAGCATGGCGCGAAGATGAAGATAGAATCGAAGGCTCTGTATTTCGAACATGTGGCGAATGAGGCCCTGATTAACTTTGAAGCCGCACATACCTCCATCACCAAGCAAGACATGTACAATGTCGAACTGCTAGAGGAGGAAAAGGTCAACGGAGACCGAAGTGATAATGAAGGCGCTCTGTTGAGTGAACATATAAACAATGATCCTTTCAGAAATTATCATGCTACCGGATTAGGCACATATGTGATCTATGATGAAGACCAAGTTCTTCCAAAAGTCATCAAAGAACCCGATGATGACCAAGCAAGTGAGCTGTGGACATTGTATTTTGATGGAGCAAGGAGTAAAGTTGGAGCTGGAGCAGGGATATGTCTAATATCCCCACATAATGAAAAGTTGTTGAGGTCTTTCCGATTCCAATTCGCCTGTTCAAATAACGAGGCTGAATATGAGGGATTAGTCCAAGGCCTAAGCCTAGCGGAACGAATGGGTGTCAAGCAATTGATCGTGTTCAGAGATTCAGAACTGGTAGTTAATCAGGTCCGAGGAATCTCAGCAGCAAATAATATCTGCATGAGATCCTATCGGCATCGATTCTGGGATCTCGTAGAAAGTTTTGAAGCTTTCAACATCCTGACCATTCCCCGAGCACAGAATGGTGATGCCGATCGCATGGCGGTAATCGGTGCTCAGTTTGATCCTGTCTCTGACTTGCTTCAGAACAGATATTCAATGCGAGTGCTTGTTAGACCAGCAATACCTGACAATGACCAAATTTGGCAAGTCTTTGAGAGCGATGAACACATCACCTCGTTTATTCAACACTCGAGGGAATTTGCTGATCAACTCCAACCAAAGATCGCTGAGGCCTACGAAGGACAAATTATGCAGCTAAAGTCAAATAAGCTTTTGAAAGGATTGGTTACTCTCAAAAAAAAAATCGATTGTAGTGACGCCTGAAATGATAAGCGGAAATTCATGGCGAAAAGAGGTGATTATGAAAACCTTTGAGTTTCCGATGACAGGAACCTTTGGGTCGGAAAAGATGTCTCACAGCAAGACATAGAAAGGCTTATCAGTTTATGTGAGAAATATGGAGTAGTGGCCTGGTCCTACAAAGATCTAGAAGGTTATGATCCTAGTATCATTCAACATACTATTGAGCTAACAGAAGATGCGAAGCCTATCCGACAGAAACAGTGGCCGGTCAACCCTAAAGTCGAAGCCCTGATGGCACAAGAGCTAACCAAGCTCATTGAGTCACGTATTGTTTTCCTGATTAAACATAGTACTTGGGTATCAAATCTGGTACCAGTCCGAAAGAAGAATGGTGATATCCGCTTATGCATGGATTTCTGAGACCTAAATAGAGAATCTCTGAAGGACCACTATCCATTACCTTCTATGGAGTCGATCCTCCAAACTTCCGCGGGATCGGAAATGTTCTCTCTACTGGATGGCTTCTCTGGCTATAACCAGATTCGAGTAAAAGAGGAAGATCAGCACAAGACTATGTTCACCACCAAGTGGGGGACATTTGCATATGCTAAAATGACTTTTGGTTTATCTAATGCAGGGGCAACTTTCCAGAGAGCTATGGACATCGCATTTAGCGAACTGATCAATAAGATTATCTTAATCTATTTGAATGATCTTACTGTGTTCTCCAAATCTAAAGATGATCATTTCGATCATTTGGAGTTGGTTTTTCAAAAGTGCCAAGAGTTCAGGATTTCCTTAAATCTGAGGAAATGTGTGTTCGGAGTACCTCAGGGTAAGCTGTTAGGACATGTTATATCAAAGGAAGGTATTTCAATTGACCCAGAATGAGTAAGGGCTATAAAGGAGCTTCCTCTCCTGGTAAATAAGAAAGGTGTCCAGTCTTTTCTGGGCAAAGTAAATTTCTTCAGTAAATTTATTTCTGATTTTGCAGGAATAATTAGGCCGATCACTCTAATGCTGAAAAAGGATCAAATTTTCAAGTGGACAACGGAGGCTCGGGAGGCATTTGAAAAGGTCAAGGAAGCAATCCCCTCAGCCCCGGTGTTAATTAATCCAGATCAATATAAAGATTTTATAATGTATGCCTTCAGTAGCAAGTCCAGTATCGCTACTGTTCTGACTCAAAAGGATAGAGAAGGAAAGGGAGAGCATCCAGTTGCATTCTATTCCCGAACCTTAAAGGAATATGAGGTGAATTATAACTTCGTTGAAAGACAGGCTTTCGCAATAGTAAAGGGACTTAAAAAGTTTTGCCATCTAATTTCCTGTAGCAAAGTCCTGGTATATGTCGCACATTCTAGTGTGCGGGAATACATCATGGAGGGAGAAATCACAGAAAAAAAGGCTAATTGGATCACCAAGATCCTGGAATATGACATTGAGGTCAAGCCTACCAGGACTATTAAAGGCAGAGGTCTGTGTGAGTATATGACACAGGACGAGGAGATGCCTGCTAAAGAGGAACAACTAGAGCTTGTCTTGATAAATGGATCGGGATCGGAGGATGATTGGCTGGAAGATAGAATGAACTTCATGCGAACCGGAAAGTATCTGCCAGGCCTCTCATCCCATAAAAGAAGGTATTACTGGCTCCAGAATTGCGGATACACGCTGATAGAGGGAGTTCTTTTCAAAAGGAATTTTAATGGTGTGCTCCTACGGTGCGTTACTTCAGGGGAGGCGCAGAGGATCCTCGACGCATTTCACAATAGCAACGAAGGTGGACATTTCTCCGCTAAAACTACTGCCATCAAGGTCCTACGGGCTGGATATTACTGGCCTACACTTTTCAATGATTCCTACTCTCTAGTAAGGACTTGCAAAAAATGTCAGTTATTCTCCGACAGAAGGAAGAATTCAACGATGCCCCTCAAACCTATCGCGGCGGATGAACCATTTGCGCAATGGGTCCTGGACTTTATTGGGATGATCAACCCAGTTTCTAGCTCCAGACATAAATAGATTTTAACAGCTACAGACTACTTCACAAGGTGGGCGGAGGCTGTTCCCCTTAAGGAGGCGACGAAGGCAGAGATTGTAGACTTCCTCGAGGCTCTGGTGACAAGGTTCGGCCCTCCGAAGACAATCATTTCGGACAATGCTAGAGCATTTGTAGGCACAAAGGTATGTCACTTTGCATTAAAAAATGGCATATTCCTTAAAATGTCGTCAAACTACTATCCACAGGGAAATGGCCTAGCCGAGTCAACAAACAAAAGTTTAGTCCGACTCCTCAAAAAGGTTGGCTCAGAACACCAGAGGGAATGGCATAAAAATCTTCGAAAAGCACTCTAGGCCAACCGCATAACTCCTAAACAAGTCCTCAAGACTTCGCCCTATGAGCTAGTATATGGGAAAGAAGCGCTGCTACCTATCTCTATGGAGATTCCGGCGATACAGTTGTTGAAATCTCTCGAGATAGAACAAAATGATGCCATGGAGGTTCGGCTTGCCGAACTATTAGAAGTACAGGAAAAAAAGGAGAATTCCCTAAAAGCCATGACAGGCCGTCAACAGGTGGTCAAACGGTGGTTTGACAAAAAGGCTTCCGACCAAGGCCTAAAAAGTGGAGATTTAGTGCTAAAATACAACTGCAGGGCTGCGAAGCCAGGTCAGCATGGTAAGTTCGATAGCCTATGGGAAGGACCCTTCAAAATCATTCGGTGCATGCAACACAATGCCTTCGAGCTGAAAAATATGGAAAAAGAGCCTCTAGGAATCCCGGTTAATGGGATTCACCTTAAATTGTTCCATTAAGTGTCAAACCCTACCCTGTACAGTTGTAAGTAACGCTTTTTCTTTTTTCCTTTCTTGTTTTTGGCCTATCCTTTTGCTAAAATCAATTGACTTGCTATGCATTCACTTATCATCATTAATGGGTAAAGCACCGGAGTTTCTTAAAACGCAAAAGTATGCTCGTAAACAGAGACAAAACATACAAGATTGGAAAACCCAAAAAAATTGCACACAAAAGCAAACAGGAGCATAGATTTCACAACCAAAAAAAAAAAAAGAGAGAGACGTATATATTTATATACATGTTCCTGGGTTACAAAATGGCATGGATGTCGATTTTCAAAATGTACAAGTATTAGAGCATATATATATATGATGGCCTTTTATCAGGGTTATATGGAGCAGGAGGGTTACATCAACAAACACCAAGGCAAGGGGATCATCTATCCGCAGGAGTGGTTGGCAGCAACCGACGCATTTAAGACAGCGTCTGCTTCTTCCTCATCAACAGGTTCCTCGGCAGCACTGGCAGCATCATTAAACGCGGATATCGTCGGTGGTGGATACACCAGGTTCCTGAAGTCAGTATACCATTCTACATCATAGAAGGGTATCACGTTGTAGCTCCTGAACAGGAAGTGAAGAGCTTGGGTAACCCTTTGCTGGTGCACAACATGAATCTGCAGGCAAAATCCGCTCAGGAATGGTTGCCAAACGACAACAGCTTCTTCTTCGATGAAGCGACGCAGGTTGCCGGCTGTTGGCAGGCCTATCACATACGCAGCATGGGTAACAACCTCGCCGAGCCCATTCAGGTACTTCTTCGGGAAGATTTCTTTGACTAGCTTCAATACAAGCAGCCGAGAGACACAAATGTCCAGCATGGACACTACAAAGTGCGAGCACATGTCGGTGTTCACCCGATGCTTATCTTCATATTCAACACAGTCCTTGCCGAGAACCCACTTGATGGCTACTAGAACCAACGAGTGCTTGTTCTTCGTCATTCTCTTGAGCCTCCTAGTAGAGATCTCACCTACAAAAGCTGTCTGTGATTTGAAGGAGGTTAGGCGAATAGGAGTATCCATCTCTCCTAATACTATTCCTAAATCTGCTCAGTAATGCCAAAATCTACTCACCACCTAACCTATGAAAAGACTTGCTTAGCAGTATTCTACTTGCCTAACACTTCTTGAACGCAAAGTGTGTATGTTCGCTATCTACTAGCCTATTTATAGAAAATTGACAAGATGTATGCCAATCTGCCCGTAAGCAATGTGATGTATATTGGCCACAATCTTGAGGGCTGAGTCTGCGTTTGTTCAGGTTTTGGGCTGGTACATGCATGGTAGCACGGCTCAAGGCATGCTTAATTAAATCAAGTTAATTAATTGAGCTTTAAAAAGGTGGCACTTGGGATGAAGGGACGTATGGCCGTATGCTATGGTGTCAAATCTCAAGCACATCCCAGAACCCGAGGCGATATTCATATATTTTTCAGGCAGTGATCGTTTGCTTGGCGTAATCATTCCGGCCAAGGATATTAATTACCGGTACATGCTAACCCAAGGTGAGAAGGCCAGTTGCAAGCTCAATTTCCAAGGAAATCAGGGCATATCACACGATCTTTTGAAAGCAATGATGAAATCCGACCGCCTCGAAAAAGCAATCAGCTCATCTTGCACGAGTTGTGGAGTTAACGGTACATGCCGAATTAAATGCAAAGGGCTCGCGCTCGCCTACCACCTTGAGGAAAGTTGCTATTATTGCATGAAAACGCTTATTATTCCTAAGTTTTTTTCTAAAAGCTAAGGAGTGCACGAAGTGTTTTCTGTCTATATTTCCAGTGCAAGCGTATCGAAGGCCGGGAGCTTTCAAGTTCTGCCGTGAAGAAAAAATGGCAGAATCTTCAGCTCAGCCAACGCAGGAAGGGATTAGCCAGGAACTGTATTCGGCTATTCATTCTTCGGCCGAGGTTTATGTATATGAATATGTAGCGTATGCCACTCCTGGTATACCCAAGAAGGTGAAAAGAGCCAACACAGAGGAGCTGGAGAGGCCCAAAGAGTGGAATAATCCGAAAAAGGTCAGAGAAAAGTGGGCTAATATCTACAACCCAAAGCTTGCCAAGAACCCTAAATCTCTTAGAGAGGCGGCTTGCGCAAGGTTATTAGCGCCAGGGGCGGATCAAGCCACGGCAAGTAGAGTATGGTTTAGAAGTCTTCCACAATACATGGTCCCATTGGTGCACTATTGCCCGGAGGTGGTCGACGCAGCTGTTAAACGCTATAATCCAAAGACCCGCTGCATTGAGGGTCGCAATTTATGGGTTCATATCGGCCCGAAAGCCATCTGGCATATGTTATGCATTCCTGACCCCAGGACAAGAAAGGATAAAATTGAATATTTCCGCCCAAACAAATGGGAGAAGATATGGAAAAGGATGAGAACCAGCTCTGATTTCCTGTTAGAAGAGACTAATAAGAAGGGTGTTGCGTCCGCTAAGGCACCAAGCATCCCATTATTGCGTGGTTCATTCCATGATGACCTCCAAGACCCCATATCCATGGTGGCATTTGTTTGTGGCCGTGATTCCGATGAGAAGATCGAGGCTTTTCAGCTGGGCCCTGCAATACAGTTTCGCAGACAACATGAACTTTTCTGGTATGATTTTACTGAGTTCATGGTCGAAGAAATGATACAGCAAATAGAGAATTATCAGGCGGAGAAGAAATTTAGATTTCTTTCTTACCTGGTCCACATGTTCCTGCATCAGAATCCGGATTTCTTCGCCCGATTTATCCCACTATCAATTTTTGACGAGCAGAACAAAAGAAAGCTGGTATCTACATGGACACCCTACCTTTCCACAACATATGACTACTATGCCTTTGCAGACTATTTCATAGCACCGGTCCTGAATGATTTGATCAGAGAGGGTGATATCGTTCGGCTTAACACTGAGCAGACTGGATTTCTGCAAGGCTACACCCCCGCTTGTGACTGGTTCTTGGGCAAGGATTTTACGATCCTTCGAATGAGGGGCTTTATTGGCAGGCCTTTCCTACTCTCGGCTTGCATCACCGATAGAGTGCTAGCGTTGGAGGTTTACCAACAGGTGTGCATCATTGATTTCATGTTCTGTAGCGGTGAAAGTGTCAAGAGGAAGGGATTCTTCACTTGCCCAAAGAGTTTCAAGTCAATAACGCTTGTCAAAAAACGATCGCACGAGATGCTAGGGGACAAGCTGGAACACCTGGGGTTAGTACTAGTAAATGATAAGTGGGATTACAACCCCTTCAAAGACCTACCTGAGCTGCATATGAAAGTTACACATGTTCCCCGACCATACTGGGAGAAGCGGCATAATAACCGGACTGATAAAGATGAAGATCTGGTTGAATTGGCACAAATCCCTACGCCGAATACCAGGGGCCCATGACACAAGTTCTACTTTCCAGTGGCCTTGGCCAGGGACAACCTTCCGATAGAGTGCAGCATGCATAATAAGTTGAAAGTGGACAAGGAATGGAGTGATGAAAAAATAAAATCTTTCTAGAGATACCGCTAAGAAACAGGGAAGTTGAAAGCTCCTTATAATCAATTGAAGGATGACCAGGAATTTGAAAGATACTGGGATGAAGGCCATCCCAGCCCGATCTCTAGTGCTAACAAGAGCGAAGCAGAAGGCTCCGATGAGCAGGAGGAAGAGACGGTGATATCAGCACATGAAGGTGATGCCCCCGAGCATGCCGCCTATGTGGGCACTAATGTGCACTTTAACATATCAAGGGGCTCGCTTACACGCACATGGGCCACTAAACCAGTCAGGCTAGTGCCCCAGCAGAAGGATCCGACTGCCGAGGTTAGTGAGTGTCCCCCCGTGAAAAGGCAATGCACGAAAAGTGTTATCGGGACAGTTTCACATGAACCGGCCGAAGGGGAAACACCCGCTGCTAGTCAAATTCCAGAGGTTGCGGGCGAGTCTCGAACGACCCCGATGCCACCGCCGACCAGTTAGCAGGTACATTTCGCTCCTCCCTCTCTTACACCGCATTCTTTCACATCCGTCCCTGCTCAATTAGCAACTCCTGCCATTCGTCTGAGCCCTCCACCCTCTATTTCTGGCCCAGCTTATTCTGTGGGGTTTGCCTAGTATTCGCAAGCCCAACTGTTTATAATTACCCCTCCAAGCATGCTAATGCCTACTGCTGCTGCCCAGACCTTCCTCACATCACTTTCTAAAAATATTCCTCCCATTGGCCCCCACTCTTTTTCCGAGATGCTTACAGATCCCTTCCCACTACAGCAAATCGAGCCCCAGGCGGCAACTCTTTTTCCTCGACCAACAGGCCTTACGACTGAATCTCCGGTTCAGCCGTTGCAAATGTCTAGCCCTACTGATAACCCCTAGGCTAAGCTATGGAACGTGCCACACTTTTCTCCGCAAACCGTCACCCTCCAGAAGAAACAAATGCGCGCGCCTATGAAAGTTACCTATCCCTACGCCCTGCCTTCCGGTGTTCCGTTCGCAGGTGGGCTGGTTTTATCACCAGTTGAGTTCATTGCACAGATAGATTGTGGGAAGGAAGCGCGTGCAAATAGAATGCGGCGACGAAGGGCAAAGGATGACAATGCCCCCGATGAGCCGAAAGTACAGGCTTCGTATGACGAGGCCTACCAAGAATTAAAGTTTGCAACTATGTACCCAAGGGTAAACAAGCCCCAGGGAGAAATGCAACCAGAGGACTATGAA
Organism: Sequoia sempervirens; assembly: GCA_007258455.2. Lineage (NCBI taxonomy): Eukaryota > Viridiplantae > Streptophyta > Pinopsida > Cupressales > Cupressaceae > Sequoia > Sequoia sempervirens. The sequence goes on along the minus strand of VDFB02270651.1, from coordinate 598,384,909 downwards.
ATTTATGCTGTCGGACTAGACATGAAGGTAGCCCAGCCACAAGATAAAGTCGAAATCATGGAGGAGACACAACGGGTGGTCACTTCTGACTTCCTAAAGACTGGCTGCCAATTAAAAAAGAAGGATGAACAGCTCAAGGTAGCCAAGGACAGGGTGAGCTTTTTAGAGGAAAAAGAGAAATCCTTAGAGGCAGATATCGCCCGAATGACAGAAAGGGCGCTAACAGCAGAAAATGAGAGAAATAGGCTTCAGGGCGAAATTGCAAAGACCCAAGTAGCCAACCCAGCCGTATTAAAAGAATTATAGAATCAAAACCAAGCAGCGCGACAAAGCCTACAATCGATAGAGGAGGAGCTTGAACGTTTCCGCCTTGAGTACAGTCAGAAGCTGGTAGAGAAAGGTGAGGAGATGGAATGCCTACAAGAGTAGTATCAGCAGAAGGTACAGGAAAAAGAGGCCGAATTCAAAGGTTTGAAGACTAAACTAGAAGAGGAGCTCCGAGAGACAAAGGCCAAGCTAGAAGACGAGCTCCAAGAGACAAAAGCTTCATTAGAAGAGCAATCGGCTAACCACTCCAGAGCTGAACAAACTTGGAACAAAGAAATGCACAGCTATGCAGAGCAATTGGCATCCGAGAAAAAGAAGAAGGCAGAATTCACCGAGGCCCTCATTTCAAGAGATGCAGAGATTTCTTTGCTTAAGGCCTCTCTGCTACCAGCCCCTGCCTAACCTGATATCATCCCACTGGTTAGGCAATTGTACGTTTCTCACTGGGAGAAAATCAAAGCCTTCTGCCTAAATCTGCAGCCTACCCTCCGGTTCATCGACAAGGCATTAAAACTCAATCAGGAAGCCCATGATACAATGGAACAGTTCCCGCGCTTCATCCTAGAAAAGGTTCCCAAGGTAAGGGACTTGCTAAATAAGCTATACTCGGTCTCAGACGAGATCCTTGCCGGGGCGGGTATCGAAGATCGGGACACCGCAGCTCAAACGGCAAATAGATTCATTCATTGCCACTCTGCTTTCCAACGTACTAAGGCAGCAGTGGTTTTTCTAAATAAAGCGCTGGATGGCATTCGAGGGAGTTTCTCTGAGTTGGGCAGGTTGAGATTGTCGTCTCCATTCCTTGAAGATGGCACTATTGCCACGGCTGCGCAGATTACGGAGGTTATTGAACGGAAGGAGAACGATTCAGAGGCATTAGGAATTCGACAGCCCCCCAACAGCAACAAATATCGAGGCAATCATTCATCCACTCTCTCAGCTGCTTTTCCATATCCAAGCAGGCGCTGGCCTGCCAGAGGTGCTGCCTCACAAGGAAGCTATTGATCTCTGCGGGGCACAAGAGAATTTGCGCAGTATGGCAAAGCCGTCCGAAAATGAATGGGTGCCTTTGCAGGCTGCACTTTCCAAGCTCTAACTCCATTCGCCCTATAGATGAAGGCTTTGGTCTGTAGAACCAGAGAGTTTTTGGGTCCTCCGTTCCTTATCTGAAACACCCCTGTTAGTCGCCAAAATCTGTTGAAATAATGTTTCAAGCAGCTCCCTTCGGGTCCCTTTTTTTTGCACATGTTCATGTGCTGGCCTGTGCGTCTCCGCGTTTCTTCGGCTTCCCGGTAGGTTTTGATCTTTCCCTTTGTGCATTCCTCACTTCGCAACTTCGGCAAGTGGCTCTCCGTTCAGCTCCTGAAATGCTGCGCTGGGCGCCCACGTGTCTCGCCTACGGAGTTTTTCATTTTCTGTTGCTTTGTATTTCCTTCGGGTTGCTAAGCCTTCCATAAAGGTCCGATACTCCTAAGGTTCATCGAGGGGCCCACTTCTTTGTACGTGGTGGTGTATCGCAAACTTTCCTAGCAAGGATAGAATATGCTGCAGCGGGCTGCGAAAGATTTCTATTGGCCTTCTTTATTTCCTGGCGGGACCTACCTTCGCCCACGTGTCAGCAGTTTGCAGCGTTCAAAACAGCAGTAGGGATGGGAGCACCACGGGTTGCGAAATGCGGCCACGCATCTTTCGCCACCCGGTTCATACGGCCTTCCCCTATTTTCAAAGTGGCCTCAGTCCCTTGAACAAGTGTCACTCCTCCGCAAGCTCTCGATTGATAGAGGAGGAGTTTTCATTTGGGCCGCGATTTGTTGCCACGTGCCTTACATTGATTATCAAAGTAAGTTATGGGATGGCCGAGCGGGATAGTGTTATTAGGTGCTGCTCGTCATGGTTCTCTAAAGCGGTGGGCGACACTTGTCGCTTTGAAGCCTTGATTGGGACCACTGCCATCATCACAAAGGGCACGCCTATAACTGATCAACTGGATACTGTGCTCTGACTGGCTGCTCTCATAACGACATTGGGAATATTCTTATCTGGGCATCATTACGGGAGATTGTGAAATCTTTCTGTTACAACTCTCCAGGCAGTGGAATTTTGCCCTCTGGCTATATATACTCTCTCTGTTGAGGGGAAAGGGGTCCAAAAAATTTTTAGAAAGAATACTGGTTTTAGCAAGAGACACCAGGCCTCTTTTGCATGTTTATTCGCAAGAAACTTTCAGACTGTGCCTATTGTTCGGCCTTTCTATTTTTCATGTCTTGATTAAACTGTGAACTGTATTTTTTATTGTCTTAAGCATTTCATTTGAGGAGACTTCTATATATTGAATGCAAACTTGCTGGTCTAAATCATGTCTTAACGACTCTTCTTAGCAGTGAGAATGTATGCGATACTGTTTTATGTCAATTAAATGAATTGCTTATGCTATAACTTTAAGTTTCTGATGTTTTGGAACATAACTATAATATTCAGGCCTTTAAGTCTATGATTTATCGTGCCTACTAGTAAGCTTTGGCGCATCGCCTTAGATTAATATTTGTTTCATTATATCCGCTTCCTTTTCCCTTTCTAAAACCCATTATATAGAAGAAGCCGGCTTCTTTAAAATCTGGAGGTCACTCAGTTTGGCGCAAAGGGGTCCCCCTTGAACTGAGTTTCCCATAAAGGCACTATTATCTCGTCAATTTTTGGCATCAACAATCATCATACTTGATATCTCTAAAGTTTAATCATGTTTTTGAACAAGAGAAGAGAAGGTGGTAAGTGAATAGACAAGGATGTGAATGTGAGGCCATTTGTGCGAGCTAGTGTTATTTAATGTGAGTTACATCAAAATTGCTCATTGTCATCAAAAGATCATAAGGATTGTAGAAGAGTGTCTAAAGAAAGTTGTGATATTATGGACGCTAAGTATTCAAAATTGATTTTCTACAATCTTTATCTTTATAATCCAGTAGAATTGGTGTTCTACTTATTGAGTTAATATTTGTATTGGGGATTGGTGTCTCTAGTAGGTTGGCATCTACAAATACATTTGGGGATTGGTGTCTTCGGTAGGGTGGTACCTACTTCATGTATTGTAAATTGCCTTCTTATATTCTTGTTTTGTGAGGCTTGGATAGTAGATCCAAGTAGCTATTCTCAATGTGGTTTTTCCCATCTTGGGTTTTCATGTATATCTGGTGTTCTTATGTGTGAATGTGTGTTTATGTGGATGCTTTTTTTGATTCAAGTTTCATGTTTAGTGTAGGTTGTAGACATCTAATTTGACCACTTCTATTTGGTCAAATTTACCCTTATTTCACCTTCCTATCCACATTAATTAAATAATATTATCATTATTTAATTAATATCAACTATCCCTAAGGTCCTCCAAGGTATTTAATTATTAATTAAATAATTTATCCCCTTTCTTCTCTAAATTAAGTAAAGACTTATTTATTCATATATCTTATGAGATTATTTATTTAAATATTTAATTCTCTCCCCTTCCATTTTCTCTCTCTACGTGTCACATCCTCCATAATCCACTTCTAATCCTACTTAACTTGCTAATCCTATCATTAGGATGTGCACACTCCTAGTCCTTGATTAGGAGGGTGCCACATCCTCCATAAAATGCAAGTGGATCCCTAATCCTCATTACCCACCTAATCATCTGCCTAATCCTATACTTGCATAATTTAAAAACCCTTGATTAACCTAACCAAATTCTCATTCCATTTAAGACACATCCTAAGTCAACTCCCACATTAATGACTTTCTCCTTTTGGAGAAATCACCCCCATACCTTCATAGAATTTTTAATTACATTTTCAGCTCCCTATGTCCTTTCAAGGAATTTTAAATTCCTCCCCCATCCCCATGTGGATTATAAGGGAAATTTAAATTCCCTTTTGTCTCATCTCCTCATGATTTGGGACAAATGGACAAGAAACTCCTTTATGATGAGATCTTTCCCATTCCCAAGGGTACTTCCAAGTACCCTCCACATCATCCCAAGTACAATCCACCTCACTATCTCATCCTCCCATGTTACAACACTTTTCATCACCTCAAGAGTTGATATTCCTCAAGGAATCTCAACCCTTGATCTTCCTTCCCTCTTCAATCATCACTACCCATTCATTTCCCCTCTCCTAAATGACTAACACTTTAAAGTAATTTTTCAATTCATTCACTTTCATGCATTCAAGCCTTCAAGCTCTCATACTAGGTCATCTTTCAACCATAGCTAAATCCATCTATTTTGTGACCAATTTGAGAAAATACAATGGGTTATGCTACTGAAATATAATTATGAGCACACATAGCTTCAAATATGGTGCAGTCATGGATGGAGGGTCCAGAAAGGATTGTCCAACTATGCAGCTTAGAGTCAACACATTGGAAATAACACAAGAAAATATTATAAAAACATAGATATTTATGGAATTGGAAATCTTACATGCATCATATGCCTCAGGGGTGAATAACCAAGGCTCATAGGTCTGTTGCAAGGGAATTCAACATTACAACTAGCCAAAGGCCTTATTACAGTCCCATAATAGGGTATGTGAACTTTCAGAACTCTAAATCATGAGATCCTAAAATACTCTACTGATCAATACTAATTGAAATGAATTATAAATAAGCTTAAATATGATTCTCCAGCTCCAATAAAGGTCTGCATCAACCTCTGGGGTTTATAAACCTGATAGATGATCAAATGTGAAGGTCGACCTTAAAACATGAAAGATAATCCTTCACAAAATCAAATGTATTAGGGATCTCAAAGAAAGAACCCCTTGGACCAAAAATTCTTGTATGTTGTCCCATAATAGGTCTGTACTATGAAATCTAGACCAAGTCGGCCCCAAATGCTTTGACTATGAATGGCAGTGAAATTTTGAGAGTGATAACTTTCGATACAAGAATACAAATGATCTAAAATTTGGATATGATGTAGATGACCTCGTGTAGATGTTATATCTTGCTTCACGAGCTGAGAAATGATAATGTGATAAAGTATAGAATTAAATGCTAAAATTTCCATAGATTGAAATAAAAGAAAATAAGTGTTTTTGGTTGATACAAGATTGATTTACATCTAGGTATGCTCCTATATCAGACACGCAAGGTTGGAAGAAAGGTGAATCCCTCACTTTATAGGGGCTAGAGGAAAACCAAGGTGGTCCACCTAAACCTGAGAAATCCATGTGAATCCTCCACTGGCTTTCCTTTCCACTTCACCAAATATTATTTGCACTGCTTGTTCCTAGTGCTCCTTATGATTCTAGTATCCAAAATTTTCTCAATCTCCTCTAGTGGTTGATGTGGTAACTACTCCTTCAAATATACTTCTATGTTACTACCACCTACAACTTTGAAAATAGGTGATATGTCTAATGCCTCTGGTAGCTCTACTTCATATGCATTGCTTGAATCAAATTTCCTAAGAATCTTGCATGGTCCAAACTTCCTCATCTTTAGCTTATTGTATGTTCCTACTAGAAATCTTTCCTTTCTGAGGTATATCATCACTTCATCTCTAACAAAAAACTCCTTATGTCTCTTGTACTCATCTTCCTTTTCCTTATACTTATTTTTCATGTCCTCCAAGTGCTTCTGGACTTGATTATGCAATGTCTCCATGAAGTCTGCAAACTCTTCTGCCTCTACACTACTCTTATTCTCCATACTAATGTCTTTAATATTTGTAATTCCTTCAGGATGCACTCTTGTCACGATCTCAAATGGTGTTTTCCCTATACTCTATTTTACTAAATTATTGTATGCAAATTCCACTTTTGGTAGAACTATATCCCAATTTCCTGCCTTATCTCAAACCAAACATCTCAACAAGTTACCCAAGCTTTTGTTTTTCCATCAGTTTGTGGTTCATATGCTGAAATGAATTTTAGGTCTATCTTCACCTTCTTCCACAACATTCTCCAAAAGTATCCAATGAACTTGGTGTCCCTATCCAAAACTATACTCTTAGGTAATCCATGCAATCTCATAATTTCCTTGAAAAATAGATCAACAACATGCACAACATCATTAGTCTTCTCGCAAGGAATGAAATGTGTCATTTTAGAAAATTTGTCTACTACTACCATTATAGATAAAAACTTCTTTGTGTTCTCAGTAATCCCAATATGAAATCCATGCATATATCTTCCCGAGTTCTCTCCAGTATTATCAAAGGTTTGCACAATCTGCTATTCTAACTTGTCCCTTTTTCTACTTGAAAAATTCTACAATTTTGAACATACTTCCTGACATCCTTGTATATCTGTAGCGAAAAATAATGTTCACTCACCAAGGATACTATCGTGTCCACCCCAAAATATCCGACTAATCCTCCACTATGCTTCTACTTAATAAGGTTCTTCCTCATTGAGCTCTTTGGAATACACAACTAATTTCCTTTTAACAACATACCTTCTTGAATGAAATGGTCCAACCATTGGCTCTGATTTGTCACTGTTGGTTCCTTACATGCCATCTAAGTATCAACAAAATTTGAATCATCATCATACATGTGCCTCAGTTCCTCAAAACCTAATACTTGTATTCTCATCTCTATTAGCAAATTCTTTATCCTGCTCAATGCATCTGTAATTTTGTTTGACTTGCCACTCCTATGCTTCAACACAAATGTATAAATTTGAAAGAAATCAACCCATCTCATATGTCTCTAGTTTAACATCCCTTGACTATTCAAATAATGAAAATATTGATTATTAGTATACAACACAAACTCCTTAGGCAACAAATAATGTCTCCACTTCTTCAAGGCTTGAATTAAGGCATAGAATTCCTGATCATAAACTAAATATCTTCTTCTAGCATCATTCAAATTCTCACTAAAATAAGCTATAGGTCTTCCTTCTTGACTCAACACTGATCCTATTGCATTTCCACTTGCATCACAATCAACTTGAAATACTTTGTCAAAATTAGGTGATGCTAACACTTGCTACTTTATCACCTTTTTCTTCAATAGTTCAAAGCTTCTTTGTGCTCTGAATTTCCACTTAAATTCTTTCATATCTCCTCTCATTGTCTATGTCATAGGTGTGCAAATTATACTAAAGATTCTAATGAATTTCCATTAGAAACCAGCTAATCCATGGAATGATCTTACTTCTCCAATATTCATTGGTGTAGGCAACTCAACAATTTCTCTTAATTTCTCAAGGTCCATCTTCAATCCTTTAGTGGAAATAACAAAACTGAGGTATACTAACTTTTCTTTCATGAAACTACACTTCTTGACATTAATTAGTAACTTCTCTTCTCTCAACCTTTGCAATGCTTTTTTGATGTCCCACAAATGTTCTTCTCTATTCTTACTGAAAAATTAGAATATCATCCAAGTAAACAATGACAAACTTGCCCAAAAATTTCTTCAGTATCTCATTCATCAACCTCATGAAAGTGCTAGGTGCATTAGTCAATCCAAAAGGAATAACTAACCACTCATACAATCCTTCATTAGTCTTAAATGCAGTCTCCCATTCATCTCCTTCTCTAATTCTAATTTGGTTATATCCACTCCTGAGAACAATCTTTGTGAAATAATTTTCTCCACTCAAACAATCAATAATGTGATCCATTTTTGGCAATGTGAATCTATACTTGACAATGATTCTATTGATTTCTCTAGAATCTATACGAATTCTCCACTCTCCATCTTTCTTTGGTGCAAGTAAAATAGGCAATGCACCTGGGATTAAACTCTCTTTGATGAAACCTTTCTTCAAAAACTCTTGTATCTACCAGTTCAATTCTGCATTCTTTTTCTGTTTCATTCTATGTAATGCCTTGTTTGGAAAAATGTCTCTCATTATTAGATCTATGTGATGACTAAGAATCCATATTGGTGATAAGCCATATGGTACATTCTCTGATATGATTTCTTCATACTTTTTCAACACTTCTACTACCTCTACATTCTTTGTAGTAAAATTATTTGCCTCCAGTTTTTCACTCTTCTTTGGAATCAATGCAAAAAATAGGTTCTCATGCCTCAATCCATCCAAAATTTTCCTTCCATCTACCAAACATAATGTAGCAATGCTATAAACTTCACTTTTGTCCTCTTTCTCCAAAGGTGTCTCATGATGAGGAATTAGACTATACGTATGATGGAAGTGATGAATGCTTATTCATGTCTTTAAATGTTGGAACTAATTCTACTAACCTTGAAAGATGTATGAAGGAAATTACTCCAAAAATATGTCACAATATATTGAAGGAACTATGTTGATTGCTTTTCATTCAAGAAAGGAGAGAGACTACTAGATAAAAGATAGTGGATGCTCAATTCATATGACAAGTGATAATATTAAGTTTTTTAAGCTTGAAAAGTATGATGGTGGTCTTGTTAATTTTGGTGATGATACATCTACTAAGATCTATGGAAGAGGTTCAATTAGTTTTGATGAGAAGCATAAAACAAATCATGTTCTTTATGTCGAGGGTCTCTGGCATAATCTTCTCAGTGTAGGAAAAATGTGTAGCAGAGGATACAATTTGGTATTTCAAGATGATGGTTGTGAAATTAGAAAAGGAAGCTCTGAAACATTGGTTGTTTCTGGAACAATGATAGAAGTAAATGTTTATCAACTCAAAGGTGGTGTGCTATGCCCTTAATATTGTTGGACATTAGGTTATGAATTGTTGGCTTGTGGCTATCTTAACTCCTAATTAAGTAATGCTATCATTATTGTATTATTATTTACTTGGTTGGGTCGACCTAGGTCTTATATAGGGTTGTCTAAGTCAGCCTAGGTGATATCCTAGGCATAAATAGGTATATATAGGAGGTTGTGAGTCTTATTTCATCATCATATTGTGAAGTGTGTTCTCATTAGAGATATTTCAAGGTTTTCCCCCTCAAAGTGGATTTTTATTCTCAGTTATTATCAAGTATTTGCAGCATGTTTCATATCATATTCTTCTATTGTGCAAGTTATTCCATAACAAGTGGTATCAGAGCGTGATCTTGGCACTGTAGAGGCAAGGTTTTTTTATCAATATTGGAGGCAATTTTGGGAAGAGCATAGCTTTCAAATTTTGGTGAATTTTTTTCTGATTTTTAAAGGGTTTTTGAAGAACATATTAGAGAAGCAACAGTCCAAATTTTAGAAGAATTAAAGTAGAATTGAGTGAATTATTGTAGAATTATGGTTTTTTTAATTATTTAGAATTTGCATATCTCTCACATCTTTTTGAATTGGAGCCTGATTTTTATTTGGTTTTTTAATAAATACTAAAGGAGCTTATAGTAAAAAATTTGGAGTAATTAGAGCAGAAAAGGCAAGTTATTGAAAAATTAAGGTTTTCACAAATATCACTATCAAGGCTGCAAATCTGCTTATTTCTTGGAAAAAAAATTAGGTGAGTTATTTTGGCCCTAGTCAGTTATAGTAAAAAATTTAAAGAATTTAAGTTTCATTTGTGTGATTTATTTTAAAATTATTGGTTCTCATCATGAAGGGGCCTACAATAAGGGGCAAAAAGAATGTTGTCACTCCAAGGAAGACTCCTAATAAGGATGGGATAACAATAGAGGATGTTACTCCTAATGAGGAAATTAGTAAGGTCAAGGAAGACATTTCCTCAGTGAAGATGGATATGTGTGATCTAAGAGGAGATATATCAAATATAAAAAACATGTTAAGCGCCTATATGATTGAACCAAGAAGGGAGTTCTCAAGTGACCAAGGTGAAAATTCCAAGTCAGCTAACATTGACACAAGTCTTAATACTCCTATGGGATCTAGGAATTTATTTCCAAAGGTGGATATGCACAAGTTCGATGGCAAGGATCCTCTAACATGGATAAACCAAATGGAGAATTTTTTTGAAGTACACCGAATCTCAAATGGAAAAAAGGTCACAATGGCTTCCCTATATCTAGAACCAGATCAATTCATTTGGTACCATTGGCTTTGCACTCATCAAAGGAAAAATGGGATCACCGTATCATGGTCAATTTTTATGGAGGAACTCCAAGCACAATATAGCAATAGCATGACAGACAACTTCTTCAGCTAGCTTGCTAAACTTCAACAAACAGGATCAGTTAAGGATTATATTCAACAATTCCAAAATCTATCCTTAAGAGTGGATACAATTATAGAGGAGAACTTGAATGAATTATTCTTGGGGGGTCTCAAGGATCACATTCAACATGAGGTATGCATGTTTAGCCCTAGCTCTATAAATGAGTCTTTTATCTTAGCACACAAAGTAGAGGAGAAGTATTTGATTCCTAAGAAGTAAGGGGCTAATGTGACAAAATAGAAAGGATATTCAACATAACCTACTAGGTTGACTCCACAGAAAATTGAGGAGAAAAGAGAAAAAGGGTTGTGTTTCAATTATGATAGCAAATACAGTCGAGGACATAAATGCAGTGAAAAGAGATTGTTCTATTTTGAAGGTCCAAGTGAGGAAGAAGAGGAGGAACCCATACTAGAGGATGAAAGGGAGTCAAATGAGGAATCACATGATTCTCAACTAATCATTTCTTTTCATGCACTCTCAGGTTTCAGTTCTCCACAAACTCTCAAGGTGGTGGGGTTCTTAAAGAAGTAGAAGGTAACAGTGTTGATCGACTCAGGTAGTACTCATAATTTCATCAACAAAAAGTTAGCTATTCGTCTAAATTTTTTTATATATCTAGCTCTAGAGTTTCAGGTTTTGATTGCAAATGGTGGTATAGTTATTTTTTTAGGGAATTTTCATAACATTAAATTATCCATGGGAGATTATCAACTTGATACCCCAATGTATGTGATATCCATGGGTACAACAGATATTGTTTTGGGAGTACAATGGCTTACTACATTGGGAAAGATTGAGATGAACTTCCAAGAACTATTCATGATATTTCAATTAGAAGGAAGGGTAGTAGAGCTAAGGGGGTTGAAGGAAAAATCCCCACAAATGGTAAGCTCTCATTAAATGCAAAATTTTCTTAAGAAAGGAGTGGATGGATTTGTGGCCCAGCTATGTTCATTAGAAGTCTCTCAATCTAATGCTCATACTCATCTAGATTTGCAAGCTATAATTGATCATCACTCAATTGTTCTTGGAGATATGCCTAAAGTACTTCCTCCTAAGAGGGATCATGATCATGCCATACAGTTAGTTCTAGGGATCCAACCACCGAACATCAGGCCTTATGAGTATCCACATACAAAAGAGTGAGATAGAAAAAATTGTTGAGGAGATGCTAGAGGCAAGAATTACCAGGCATAGCCAAAGTGCTTACTCCTTTCCTATGGTGATGGTACATAAGAAGGATGAAACTTGGCGCATGTGTCCAAATTATAGAGTGCTCAACATGTACACCATTAAAGATAAGTTTCCTATTTCATTCATTGATGATTTGCTAGATGAATTGAATGGAGCTGTGTATTTTACCAAGTTAGATCTTAGATCTAGTTATCACCAAATTCAGATTAAGGAGGACGATATTTGTAAGACACCATTTCGAACTCATGAGGGTCATTATGAATTTTTGGTGATGCTATTCAGTCTTACCAATGCACCATCTAAATTCCAAAGTCTAATGAATTCCATTTTTAAGAAGTTCCTAAGAAATTTTGTGCTAGTATTCTTTGATGATATATTGATTTATAGCAAGACTTGGGAAGAACATTTGTAACATGTGGATCAAGCATTACAAATACTTGAAGATCATCAACTCTATGCTAAGCCATCCAAGTGTTCTTTTGGTCTTAAGAAGGTGGAGTATTTGGGAAACATAGTTTCCCATGAAGGAGTTGTTATCCACTAAAATTTGCACCCTATTGAACCTGATGTTCAACACCTCAGTGTAACATGGGAAGACCTCTAAAGCTATGGGTTTCTTGTAAATAGAGGTCAACCTCCAGAGAAGGCCGGCTTCCTATGGTGTCACCTAAACTACTGATTCCGTAAAGTAAAAGGGTAGAAGGATAATGCTTAAAAATTAAAACTAATGAGAACATTATTTCTATGGTGATACACCTAAATGTAATAAGAGCTATGAACATTCAGACTAGCATACACTTGAATAAGGATGACTGACATTGAACTGCACAATGTGTTACCATAAGTTTATGCATGAATATTTTGTAAAAAGGTTGACTTGCATATGCTTTTAAGAAGGAAAGGTAATTTTCACAAATCAAAAGGGTCATATACAACTTTAAAACACAATTTAAAACCTACATAACCATACTTTTGTAGAAAAGGCATAATACGTGAGACAAAGCTAAAGGGAAATAAAAAAGATCTCACAAATAACTTGATCAATCACTTGACAATACATGATGTTGCATGAACAAGAAGTAAAAATGAGACAATCAATGGTATCCAAGGTAAACGATGTATATCATGTTCCAAATGAGTTACAAAAGTTTGCTAATTTGAGAAAGGACTGCCAAAGTCACAAACTTTCAAAAAGCATAAGAAAAACCCCCTAAAAAATGAGGCAAAAATGCCATATATACAACAAAACTCAAAAGTGTCGGCCCCTGCCCTAGGGCTTACAAAAATATCAGCCTCCAAAAAGATCCACCCTTAGATCTTTTGAATCAAGTTACTTCTACATTGAATGTGCATCCTCGCTATCCATGTCGGTGAAGGATCACTCTAGGAATGGCCTCAAGATCTTTTGGAATAATCGCATTGACCTCTAGCCTCTGTGTCCACCCTCGAACTTCCATTAGAGCTGCCTTGAATGTGGTTGTTCTGATAATCATAAATGTCAATCTACTGCTCACCAGTAGACACCACAGCTGTCTTCATGACTTGAGGTTTTTTCCTTTCTGGCTTTTTCCTGCTCAAGATCTTTCTGCAAGTTGACCGTCCTCGAGAAGCAGCATCTGACCTCCCCTGTTAGATCTCCACACCATTGCTTCACCGAGCTACTCCATCACTTTTGATCTCAAAGTAAGTCCATGTTGTTTACGTTCTGTTGATCTTCTTGGCACTGGTCAAGCTGCCAACGGTTCGCCTATCGCTTCCTCTGATTGGTTGAAAAAATGCCACGTGGGATCACCAGATGTTCAAAGGTTATTCCTACAGACTCGCATGTCGGTGAGACACTAGTCATGTCTCCCTGATGCCACAATGCTCCATAGCAGTTATCAGCATAACTTACCATTATCGGCAAGACCTCATAGCGAGTTGCAAGAGTTATACCAATATCGCCTTTGTCATCACCCAGACTATCAGCAAGATATATCGCTTTCGATAAGAGGTCTTGCTAAAAGCACATGATAGTAGATAGCACTTCAACCAGACCATCAACAAGACTTCACCGGATCAGTAAGACGTTACAGCGAGCCCTTCATCTTTCTCCCCAAGATCAAAAATTTTGTTTCGGCAAGACTCCCCTCTAGTCGGGAAGACCTCTCATCAAACTCATTTCGCTTTGGTGAGACTTCGACCATTCAACCAGACCTTTCATCAAGCTCAAAACATTACACCCAAGGGAGAATCCTTTGGTGAGACTCCAGCGAGTTAGCCAGACATCACGGCGAGCGATAGGAGTCATATTGATATCCCCTTGTGAACAAACATCGGTGTGACATTATCAGGTCGGTGAGACATCTCCCTGAAGCAAACCCCCTTCACCAAGACTTCCATCTTTCGGCAAGACCTTATGCTAAAGGCAATCCCCTTTAGCAAGACTTTATGCAGCCGGAGAGACATCACGTTGAACCTCCTTCCATCGTCCCCGAGCTCAAACATTTTAGAAAGAATTCATCGGGTCGGCAAGACCTTACACTGAGGCCACAAACCTTCGGCGAGACATCTACCGGTCGGCCAGACCTCACGCCGAACTCAAAACTTTTGGCAAGACCTCGCTTGATTGGCGAGAGGTTACACCGAGACCATAACCTTTCATTGAGACTTCCATCAGTCGGCAGGACCTCTCCCCAATGACATCCTTCTTCCGGCAATGCTAGCCTTGTGTACAAGGGTCGTCGTGACTTCTTTCCAAGTGGAGAGATACATAAAAACTCCTGGTGACTGAAATGTATGGGCCACCAGTGTTTTTCAAATGAATAGAACCATACTGCCAGTCGGCAAGACATCCAGCTGGTCTCAGCGACTTTCTTCCTCAGGAGTTTTATGCCAAATTTCACTGAGGCTGGCTTTCCAATAGACTTCCTTAAGAAATAGCATTAGATGAAGACCTTCCCAATGAAAACCAAACACCTGCATGCTGGGCTCAACCCTTATGGGAGCCACATTTAATCCATGTGCTAAATATAAAACATAATTTCCCCTTATTGAGCCCGTAGGTGAAAATTGGGTAACATTTCTGGCTACCTCAGCTAGATGTTTGCCTGCTAAACATGAAAACTAGTAGCCTAACTTTTCCATTGGGAATGGAGTCATTAGGAAAAAATTAGAGGTTGACTTAAAACATCAGCTTTGTACATGGTTGTAACGCATTTATAACTCAAGAACCAGATCACTTAGTGAAACTATTTACTGTGTTGGAACAACACTTGGGGAATTGAAAAATTGCAACTAAACCTACCCTATACTAACCAGTAATAAACTGGTCAAACAAAACCATTTATAGGATGACTGAAATAGCTTCCCTTTCTTTTCAAAGTATAATGATTGGCATGCTTAAGGATAGCTGAGTAAAAATGATACACAAAAAAATGTTTAACAAGATGATGCACTACTTCTTGAAAGAGGCGAACAAGCTCACTTACCTCACTAAATAGATCATATGTATTATCAACCAAAGGAGGATAAGTGAACTGAACATATTCTTGCTTGGCTGCCAGTGCATCCTTGATAACATCTTCTATTGTGTCTTCATGTATGGGTGCAAGATTGATCATTGGTGTTGTATTGAACTCAATCTGGGAAAAAAATCTGATAGGGCAGCCTCTGGTAAGGGTAAAGCTTGAACTTTCCTTGCTGATCTCTTGCTCATGGGCTGCCACTTTATCACCTTACTGGCTGGAAAAACCTAATCCTTGTGGCTGACTTGGTGGAAAAATGGAAACCTCCTCAGTATGTTCATGCTTTCCCAAATGAACACTCATTTATTCAATGGAGAACAATGAAATAACTTCCTCCAACACACCTTCAATCAATACATCAGCTTCTGGCTCCTTTATACACCAGGATGGAAGCTGCTTATAATTCTTATCATTACTGGAAGAATTACATTCTGATTTAGGCTTGTTTTCCTCAATAAAGGAAGGCAACAATTCTAGTGGTGATGAAATCTCAAGTTCTTCTGCACAATAGAATGGAAGCTCCTCTAACCAGATATAATCTTGTAAAATAGGTTCATGAGGCCCCTCCTGTAGTTTCAACACCTCTACAAGTTGTTGCTCAAGATCATCATAACCCTCAACTTCTTCTGATTATTTTCCATCCAATGTTGAACAAAATTGTTCAATAATACATGTGCACAACTCTTCAAAAAGCTCAACATTGGCTTCCTCATCCAAAAAACGCTCAAAAAAATTAAAACTCTCACCTTGGAGGATAGAATCAAGTTCAATTTTAGGCTTTTCTTCTTGAATTAAGCCTCCATTGTCTTATTGGTTGCCACCAATTAGAAACTCACCAATGCTTTATTGTTGTTCTGAAACAGTTACACCATATTGGAAAGCTTTTTTTTGTGTTATTCGATACTCCTCCAAAGCCATTTGCAACAATTTTGGAGTTCTAGCCTCTTCCATGGTGAGTAAGCTTGAGTTAGTTTGATCAAGGGTTTGCTCCTCTTTAGCTGCAACACTCTGCTCTTTGAAATTCCCCTCAAGTTGCCTCTTTTGAAACTCCTCCATTAGTTGGTGCTGATAATCTGAGTAAGCTTGAGTATTTTGCACCTGAGTAGACAACTTCATTTGTCCTTCCTTAGCAGCTATTTCCTGTTTAAGGTCTCCCTCAAACTAGATTCTTTTTGCCACTCTTTCTTGATCATAAAAGTAGACTTGTTCAGCCATTTCTTGTTGTTGCATAATGATACCTTTTTGCACCTTGATATCAACCAACATCTTAGATAGGCATGCAAGCATCTTACTAATATCATTAATCTTCATATTGTGAAGACCTTGACTTAGATCCCACAACTAATGGTCAATCTATTGGAGAAGGTCCAATATATTCTGGTATGGATATTTTTGAGGCTGATTAGATAAATAATCATAATGGTTAACATTAGAAACCTCCTCTTGGGGTTGATTTTGATCAAATATTGATTGAAACAAAGGTTGAACTGGAGTGAGAGGGTGGGAAACAAGATGAAAATGCTGATTAGTTATTGCTGCAAGGGAAATTGGGCTGAAACCAACATTAGGGTTGGTTGAATGTGACTGAGAAGGTGTAGGAGAAACATACTCATGATGTGGAGGGTAATAGTAAGCATTTTCATGAATATTTGACATCTTTTCATTCAAAGATCTGGAAACTCAGAACTAACAGATTCTTTTGAGACATACCAACACTTGTGCCTATGAAACTTGAAGATTTGAGCTCGAAGTTGCCAGGTGTTGTTTAAACTGCCTCCAAAGGCTGAATGATACTGAGGTAGACACCAAGTCTCTTAGTATGTTGAATTTCTTATTAATGCACTATATTTTCTGCTACTTCCCAAACTCAGAGTCGCCATGATATGCTATTGTTATTAGCCTAAAAGGCTTGAAACTTACTGGCTGCATATCAAAAACTAGCAGTAATATGTACTCTTTAAACTGTTCGAATCTAAATAGTCCCACCGGGCGTGCCAAAACTATTATCCACTAAAATTTGCACCTTGTTGAACTTGATGTTCAACACCTCAGTGTAACATGGGAAGACCTCTAAAGTTGTGGGTTTCTTGTAAATAGAGGTCAACCTCTAGAGAAGGCCGACTTCCTATGGTGTCACCTAAACTACTGATTCTGTAAAGGAAAAGGGTAGAAGGAGAATGCTTAAAAATTAAAACTAATGAGAACATTATTTCTATGGTGATACACCTAAATGTAATAAGAGCTATGAACATTCATACTGGCATAACTTGAATAAGGATGACTAACATTGAACTAGACAATGTGTTACCGTAAGTTTATGCATGAATATTTTGTAAAAAGGTTGACTTGCATATGCTTTTAAGAAGGAAAGGTAATTTTCACAAATCAAAAGGGTCATATACAACTTTAAAACACAATTTACAACCTGCATAACCATATGTTTGCAGAAAAGGCATAATATGTGAGACAAAGCTAAAGGGAAATAAAAAAGATCTCAGAAATAACTTGATCAATCACCTGACAATACAGATGTTGCAAGAACAAGAAGGAAAAATGAGACAATCAATGGTATCCAAGGTAAACATTGTATATCATGCTCCAAATGAGTTACAAAAGTTTGCTAATCTGAGAAAGGACTGCCAAAGTCACAAAATTTTGAAAAGCATAAGAAGAACCCCCTACAAAATGAGGCAAAAATTCTATATATACAACAAAACTCAAAAGTGTCAGCCCCTGCCCTAGGGCTTACAAAAATATCAGCCTCCAGAAACATCTGCCCTTAGATATTTTGAATCAAGTTACTTATACATTGAATGTGCATCCTCACTACCCATGTCGGTGAAGGATCGCTCCAGGAATGGCCTCAAGATCTTTTGGAATAATCGCATTGACCTCTGGCCTCTGTGTCCACCCTCAAACTTCCATCAGAGCCACCTTGAATGTGGTTGTTCTGATAATCATAAATGCCAATCTACCACTCGCCAGCATACACCATAGCTATCTTCGTGACTTGAGGTTTTTTCCTTTCTTCCTTTTTCATGTTCAAGATCTTTCTGCAAGTTGACCATCCTCGAGAAGCAGCATCCAATGTCCCCTATTAGATCTCCACACCATTGCTTCATCGAGCTGCTCCATCACTTTTGATCTCAGAGTAAGTCCATGTTGTTGATCTTCTTGGCACCATCCAAGCTTCCAATGGTTTTCCTGTCGCTTCCTCTGATTGGTTGAACAAATGCCACATGGGATCGCCAAATGGTCAAAGGTTATTCCTATAGACTTGTATGTCAGTGAGACACTAGTTGTGTCTCCCCAATGCCATAATGCTCCATAGCAGTTATCAACATAACTTACCACTATTGGCGAGACCTCATAGCGAGCTGCAAGAGTTATACTGATATCGCCTTTGTCATCATCCAGACTATTGGCAAGATATATCGCTTTTGGCAAGAGGTCTTTCCGAAAGCACCTGACAGTAGATAGCACTTCAACCAGACCATCGGCAAGACTTCATCGGGTCGGTAAGATGTTATAGCGATCCATTCATCTTTCTCTCCAAGATCAAACCTTTTGTTTCGGCAAGACTCCCCTCCAGTCAGGAAGACCTCTCATCAAACTCATTCCGCTTCAGCGAGACTTCGACCATTTGGCCAGACCTTTCATCAAGCTCAAAACATTACACTGAAGGGAGAATCCTTCGATGAGACTCCAGTGAGTCGGCCAAACATTACAGTGAGTGGCAGGAGTCATATTGATATCCCCTCGTGAACAAACATCGGTGTGACATTATCGGGTCGGCGAGACATCTCCCTGAAGCAAACCCCCTTTGCCAAGACTTCCATCTTTCAGCAAGACCTTATGCCAAAGGCAATCCCCTTCGGTGAGACTTTATGCAGTCGAAGAGACATCACGCCGAACCTCCTTCCATTGTCCCTAAGCTCAAACATTTTGGCAAGACTTCATTGGGTCGGCAAGACCTTACACCGAGGCCATAAATCTTCGGTGAGACATCTACCGGTCGGCCAGACATCATGCCAAACTCAAAACTTTCGGTGAGACCTCTTAGAGTTGGTGAGACATTACCTCGAAGCCCCATCATTACACCGAAGGCATTCCATTTTGGCGAGACCTTGCTTGGTTAGCGAGAGGTTACACCAAGACCATAACCTTTCGCTGAGACTTCCATCAATCGGCAGGACCTCTCCCCAATGACATCCTTCTTCCGGCGATGCTAGCCTTGTGCACAAGGGTCGTCGTGACTTCTTTCCAAGTGGAGAGATACATAAAAAATCCTGGTGACTGAAATGTCTAGGCGACCGGTGTATTTCAAATGAATAGAACCATACTGCTAGTTGGAAAGACATCCGGCTGGTCTCAACAACTTTCTTCCTCAGGAGTTTTATGCCAAATCTAACTAAGGCAGGCTTTCCAATGGACTTCCTTTTGAAATAGCATCAAATGAAGACCTTCCCAATGAAAACTGAACACCTACACATTGGGCTCAACCCTTATGGGAGCCACATTTAATCCACGTGCCGCATTTAAAACATAATTTCCCCTGCTTGAGCCCATAGCTGAAAATTGGGTAACAGGAGTAAAGGTGGACCCTAACAAATTTAAGGCTATCATGGAATGGCCTATTCCAAAAACCATTAAGAAACTAAGGGGTTTCTTGGGATTGACAGGGTACTATGGAAGATTTGTGAAGAATTATGGTTGTATTACGACACCCCTCACCACTCTATTGAAGAAGGATTCTTTTCATTGGAACAAGTCCGCTAATACAACATTTGACAGATTGAAGGAGGCTATGTGTACAACTCCAGTGCTTGCCACTCCTGACTTCACCAAGGAATTCATTATGGAATGTGATGCTTCTAGAAATGGGATAGGAGCAGTTATCATGCAAGAAGGTTGACCAATTTCTTTTGAGAGTCATCAATTAAAGGGTAAGAATCAACTAAAACCTATTTATGAGAAGGAAATGCTAGCAATCCTTCATGCAGTTAAACAATGGAGGCCTTATCTAATGGGTAGACACTTCAAGGTTAAGACAGATCATGATAGCCTAAAATATTTTTTGGAACAAAGACTATCTTTTGAAGAGCAACAAAAATGGGTCACAAAGATGTTAGGATATGACTTTAAGATTGTATATAAGAAAGGGAAGGAAAATATTGTAGCAGATGCACTTTCAAGGAAGGATGAGAAAGATGAAGCCTTATTATGTGCCCTTTCAATATTACAATCAAATTGGGTGGAGGAAGCCAAAGTAGAGTGGAAAAATGATGTGACAAGTAATCTCATCCAACAATTAAAAAGTGATCATAGTAGTTCAAATAAGTTTTGTTGGAAAGGAGATACTCTTTTTTATAAAGAGCATTTGTATCTCTGCAAGAATTCCACTCTTAAACAAAAAATTCTCACAGAGCTGCATGAGTCTCCAGTTGGTGGTCATTCAGGATTTTTTTGGGAAGGGATAAAAGGTGATGTTCAAAAAATTGTGGCTGAATGTTTGGTTTATCAAAGGAATAAAGGGGAAACAATTAAGACACCAGGTCTCTTGCACCCCTTATATATTCCTAGCCAGAGTTGGGAAGAGGTATCCATGGACTTCATCATAGGGCTTCCCAAATCTAAAGGTCATAATGTCATCATGGTAGTAGGTGATCACCTGACTAAATATGCACATTTCATTGCATTATCATATCCTTTTACAAGTGTAGTGGAAAAATCCTTTTTGGAGAATATCCAAAAGCTACATGGTACACCTAAGGTTATTGTTAGTGATCATGATCCTATCTTCACTAGTCACTTTTGGAAATATTTATTCTCATGTTTGGGTACTCAATTGGCTCATAACTCTTCATACCACCCTCAATCAGATGGGAAAATTGAGGTTGTTAATAATTTTTTGGAAGGATATCTACATTGTTTCACTTCATAGAAATAGTCGCAATGGGTAGATTGACTACCACTTGTAGAATGGTGGTATAACACTTCTTTTCATAGCTCATCAAGAATGTCTCCATTTTTTGCTCTTTATGGATGTCATCCTCCTTCCGTCACATCATCAATAAAGGTGTCACCAATATTTTAGGTAGTAGAGGACCACTTGCTTCATCAACAATAGGTACTTTCAAGACTCAAGGAGAATTTAGCCATGGCACAAAATCGAATGAAACAATAGGAAAACCAACATCTTAGTGAAATAAGTTTTGAAGTTGGGGATTGGATCTTCTTGAGATTGCAGCCTTATACGCAAATCTCACTGAAGCAACAAAAAAAGAATAATAAGTTGTCTCCAAGGTATTATGGGCCACACCAAATCATGCAAAAGATTGGTAGTGTTTCCTACAAGCTAGAGTTGCCACCTACAACAAAGATACACCCAGTTTTTTATGTTTCTTGTTGAAGAAGGTAATTGGGCATAATATTCCAACTCAAACAACACTACCAGAGCTCGATGAAGAAGGAAGAATCATTTTGGAACCAGAGTGCATTCGTCAAACACACACAAAGAATCTAAGGAATAGAACTCTCACCAAGTATCTCATCCAATGGAAGAATTTACCAATTGAAGATGTTGCATGGGAGGATGAGGAGTTCATTCAAAAGAATCCCAACTTGATTAGCATTGAGGACAATGCTTCTTTGAAGAAGGGGGGCATGCTACGCCCTTAATATTGGTGTACATCAGGTTATGAATAGTCTACTTGTGGCTATATTAACTCCTAATTAAGTCATGTTATCATTATTATATTATTATTTAGTTGGTTGGGTTAGCCTAGGTCTTATATAGGGTTGTCTAAGTTGGACTAGGTGATATCCTAGGCATAAATAGGTATATATAGGAGGTTGTGAGTCTTATTTCAACATCATATTGTGAAGTGTGTTCTCATTAGAGATATTTGGATTTTTTCCCCCTCGAAGTGGCTTATTATTCTTAGTTATTATCAAGTATTTGCAACAAGTTTCATATCATATTCTTCTATTGTGCAAGTTATTTCATAACATGGTGGTGTTAATTGCTTCATGTCTCAAATCAATGAAAGTTGTCTATGGCATAGAAGAATGTGTCACATCAATTTTGATAGCCTAGTGAAGATCAGCTCTATTGATGTTGTGAGAGATCTTCCAAAGATTACAAAGCCTATCAATGCAGTTTGCAAGAGGTTTCAATTTGGAAATCAGACAAAGAAGTTCAAAAATAAAGAATATTATACCTTAGGACCTTTGGATTTGGTGCATATAGACCTATGTGGACCTACTAGAATAAGAATATCTCAAGGTGAAAAGTATTTGATGTTATTGATAGATGATTACTCTAGAATGACTTGTGTGACATTTCTCAAAGAAAAATTAGAAGCTCTAGATAAGTTTCAAACATTTAAGTCTACGGTTGAGAATGAAATAGATTTGAAAATCAAATTTTTGAGGTTTGATAGAGGTGGTGAGTTCACCTCCAATGAGTTCAATATCTTTTGTGAAGATAATGGGATAAAAATGAATTTATCAACTCTTAGAACTCCTCAGGAGAATGGAGTTGTGGAAAGGAAAAATGGGATAGTTCAAGAAGCAACAAGAATCATGATGAAGGAAGAAAATCTACAAAAATTCTATTGGAAAGAAGCAAGTTATACTATAGTGTGCATTCTTAAAAGAGGACAAGCAAGAATGAATAGTCAAATACCCCCTATGAACTATGGTATGGAAAACCTCCTACTATGAAATATTTCAGTGTTTGGAAGAAAATGTTATATTAGGATAGATAAAGAGAACTTAGGAAATTTTGATGCAACATCAAATGAAGGAATCTTCCTTGGATACTCTATAAAGAGAAAAGCATACCAATGCTATAACAAAAGTCTAAAGAAGATTGTTGAAATTGCAAGTTCCAGAGCGGATGAAGAATTACATCAAAGTTCAGTGTTGATAGAAGGATATGAATCTGATGAACCCCCTTGTAGAGAAGAAGAAGAAGAAGAAGAAGAAGAGAAAGGAAAGGAGATGATAGTGGAAGAGGAAGAAGCTCTGTTAAAAGAATCCTAAGAATCATAAGTATTTGTAGAAGAACCATTCTAAAGATCAAATCATTGGAGATAAGAGAAAAGGTGTGCTAACAATAAGAAGAGTTGATATGATAGAGGAATAGGTAAAATTTTGTTTAATTTATGAGGTAGAACCTAAAACAATAATTGAAGCATGCAAGGATGAAATTGGATCAAAGCTATGGAAGAAGAATTGAAGAAAGTTGAGAAGAATCAAACATGGGAACTGGTCCCATGACCATCAAACAAGAATGTGATAGGAACCAAATGGGTATTCAAGAGCAAGTTGAATGAGAAAGGAGAAGTTATCAGAAACAAGGCTAGGCTTTTGTGTAAGGGCTACTCACAAGTGGAAGGAATGGATTTTGAAGAGAATTTTGCTCCAGTGGAAAGAATGCAATACATTATGATGTTCTTGGCTTTTGTAGCACATACAGACTTCAAGGTATATTAGATGGATGTCAAGTCTGCATTCTTGAATGGTGAGTTAGAAGAAGAGGTATACATTGAACAACCAGAAGGTTTTCAATTATTAGAAGATTAAAATATGGTTTTTTGGTTGAAGAAATCTTTATATGGAATCAAACAGTCTCCTAAAGATTGGTAAATAAGATTGGATAAGTATCTATTGCAGCAAGGATTCAAAAAGGATACCGTAGATAGCAATCTTTACTTCAAGGTTGAGAGAGATCAAATCATTGTTGTGGTTGTGTATGTTGATGACATAATCTTTGAAGGAAATGAGGAAATGTGTAAGAGGTAACTTACAAAGGAGATGCAAAATGAGTTTCAAATTTCAATGTTTAGGGAGATGAATTTCTTCTTTGGGCTACAAATCAATAAACTTGATAAAGGTATATTCATCTCACAACCAAAGTATGTCAAGGAAATGTTAAATAATTTTGTAATGGAGGAATCTAAACTAGTATGTATTCCCATGGTTACTATTTGTAAGCTAAGAAAAAATGATGAATCTCCTAAAATAGATCAGAGAAATTATTGATCAATTATTGGTGGATTGCTATATCTAACTACTACTAGACTAGATACAATGCATGTGGTTTATCTTGTGGCAATATTTCAAGAAGATCCTAGATAATCACATGTGGCAACAATAAAAAGGATATTCAAATATTTGAGAGGCACTCTAGACTTTCGTCTATGGTATCCTAGGGATATTGATTTCTCTTTGACTGCTTATACAGATGTAGGTTGGGTAGGTTGTACAAATGACAGAAGAAGTACAAGTGGAGGTGCTTTCTTTCTTGGAAGCATATTGGTTTCTTGGATGATTAAGAAGCAAGATTCAATATCACTATCTATTGCAAAGGTAGAATATATTGTAGTAGCATCTTGATGCACACAAGTGTTATGGATGAATCAGCCATTGAAGGATATCAAAGTACCATACAATGAACCTATTCCTATCTTGTATGATAATACAAGTGCTATCAACATTTCAAAAAATTCAGTAATGCATTCAAGGACAAATCATATCTCTATTAGGTGCCACTTTCTAAGAGAGAAAGTTGCAAAGAATGGAAGTGAAGTTAGAGTATGTTCCTACAAAGGATCAAATAGCAAAAATTTTCACAAAGGATCTTCCAAAAGATACATTTGAGTATTTCAGGCATAAGGTAGGGGTTATTGCCTCTCCTTTCAACTAGATGTATGAGTAGGTGCATCTTTCTAGGTGATCTATTCAAGATACATTTCTTGTCATGGACTAATGAAGGTTGCCTCTTAGGGGGAGTAGGTAGTGGTATCTTTGGTTGGTGTAGCCAAGGGGAACATATCTTCTACCCCTAAGGAGAAGAGAGTAGTGAAAAAATAACAATGAAGATATTTTATTGCAGGTGTTACCTAAAGTGGTGTATGAAGGTGTTTCCCTTTGACATTGATGTAAACAGGGGAGAGAGAGTGAAGTCTAAAAAACACAAGGAAAGAGTTGTAAGAAAAAGGGGGAGAGAAATTTTTTGAAATGTAAGAAGTGTCCCAATAAGGGAGAGTTGCTTGATGCAGGTTTTCTTGTGTAAGTTGGTGTTCCCATTATAGAGTTGATTTTTTGTTGATGGTTTTTCAGAGTTGGTGTTGCATTCAATAAAAATGATCTAGAGGATCTTCGCCAAAAAATTGAAGTTCCTCTTTTATCTTCAGAATCAACATCATCAGAAAGAGGGAAAAATTATGACTCCAACGCAACTCAAACGGAGCTACAGAGCCCAAGATATGCTCGATCAAACCTTGGTCAACCCTGGAGCCAAGTCAGAGAAAAAAAGGACAAAAATTTAAAGTCACCAAAATTGGTCAACACCGTTCTCAACATGAAGAGCTCGTCGAGAGCTCTTCGACAATGTTCATTTCATGTGAATCATACTCTGTTTTACCAAGTTATGAGCAGTCAAAGGTCATGCAGAGAAGGTTGAATTTGACCATATGAACACTGACATCAGCATGCTGACTTGTCAGTCCATATGGTATAGATAGTGAATGGACCAACCTTGGCAGGACATGTGACAGTCAAGTCAGTGTTCTTGGCCAATCACTAGCTGACACATGTCATCCATACACTCCTTCATCAGCTCTATCATCGGCCACATCACCACACAGCAAGCGAACACGTCACCACACAATAGTGAATCATATTGTGCCACGTGGCGCCTCCTCAGTGCACCACATTGCACCTTATCTATCCTCCTCTAGCAGGTTGTTTATTCATTGGAATTGTTGGAAAAATGGTGTGGGGGAGTTCGAACCCCCCACTTCCCTATAGTTGCACGTGGGCCTCACCACTAAGCCTCGCAACCTTCGCTTACCATAGATGATGACCGGTTTGTTTTGTTAACAAAACAATAGGAGGTTGGTTTAAAAATGACCAATAGGGGTCGAACTAGTGACCCCCAATCAGCCAAAATAAACATTGGTAATTGCACCATTCAACAACTCTGAAATATAGAGTGAGGCCAGTTGATTTTGACAAATATTTAAAAACTGAAAACCCCTTAAGTAAACAAATCCCTCTAAAATAAAAAAAAACAATAATCCTCTTTAAGGATTAGGTATAACCTGTTGAAAACCTCTTATAAAAATAAGCCCGAATATGACCAATTTGAAGGGCTTAAATAAAATTAAATATGATTTTTATTTATAATGGTAGGATTTTCAACTGTTTTTTCTATGTAAAGGAGATATGGGAAATATTTGAAAATAATTTGGTTATACACCAAATTGAGCAAATTTTTTGTATAAAAAGGGGAGTTTTAGAGGCTTAAGGGGTCATTCAGGACATCCAAGTGGTGAAGATTTAGGAGAATTTTGGAGAGACGAATTATTGATCTTGTACATCAAGAGAATGTTGGAATTTCATCGTGCTTGAAGGGAAAAGCTTGTAAACAAATGTAATTCTGAATTTCTGAAGATTTTAATCGGATCAGTCTACTTGTTGGAGAGGGCCCAAAGACATAGTCGTTGATGACGAACTCCGTTATCAAGTTGTTTGCATTCTCCTTTTCTTGTCTCATTATGAATTTTGTCACTTTTATTCTATTCATTTAATTATGTGGTGTTGATTTCATTTTCATAATTTGGAGTTTGAAACTGTAATCGTTATGCATTCTTAAAGAAATCATCTATATCCTAAAACAGATCAAATTGGTATCATAGTTGTGTTTTGACTAGTATTGCAAATTCGAATGCTAACACGCTCCAAGCTTCAAAGAGGTGAAAGCGAACTTGAAGAATACAATCTGGAGATCGAAAAACAAAGGACTTCACCAACAATGGATGAAACTGAAGCTGGGAAAAGTATTGAGCAAGATCTTGATGATAAGTCTTTCTAGTGAGTCTTCCTCAAAATGAAGGATATGGTGGAAGAGTTGTATGCGAAAAAGAAGCGCAAAAAGGGAGATTCATTTAAGCAAGATAAGAAGGAAGATCGAAAGGACAAAGGAAGAAAAGATCCAAAAGCTCCATCTCCTCCATCTTCCCCTTCTTCTCCATCTTCCCCTTCTTCTTCTTCCTCTTCTACTACTGTTAATCCTTTCAAAAGAAAATCTAAGCATATTATCAAACTTGATGTAAAATTTGAATTTCCTAAGTATTGTGGTGAGTTGAATACTGAAAAGTTAGATGATTGGATCCAGTAGGTAGAAGTGTATTGTAGGATTCAAGGCCTAATAGAAGATGCTTCTATGATCTAGTTAACCACTCTTTGGTTGGGAGGTACAACTCTTACTTGATGGGAGAGTAGAACTCGGGAGGAAATTGCTCGCCATGGTAAGGTTAATATGACTTGGATGGAATTTATTGCTACCCTTAAAAAATAGTTTTATCCTTTAGGTTATATACAACAATTAACAATGAATTGGAAAACCTTTAGGCAAGGTAAGGTTCAGTTTGTCCAAGATTACACTCATGAGTTTAGAAAATGGGCTATTGCTTTAAATGTTCCATTGTATACTTAGGATACATTACTCAAATACATAGGTGGTTTTCATTCTTACCTAAGGCATGCCATTCTAATGTTGAGTCCCAATAATTTGGATGAAGTGTCAGTCCAAGCTACTCATTTAGAGTCAAGGGGTAAGAACACTTTCAATGATAATTTCTCAAAGAAACCATCTAAGTCTGAGGGGAAGTATAAGGGTAAAGAAAAAGATAAAGATAAAGGAAAAGGGAAGAAGACAGCTACAGTCAAGAAGGAAGGTGATAAGCCCACATACTCCCATTACAAGAAAGAGAGGCATGATAGTTGGAAGTGTTGGAAGCTTCATCCTGAATTAAGGCCAAAAAGATACGGAGGAAATAAAGGCAAGCAAAAGATTGTTGCAGTGATTCAGCAAGGTCTTGGATCTGACTCTGGGGATGAAACTCAAATTTTTGTTGTTAGGGTCCAAGGTAAAGGGAAAGGTATAATTATCTCTTCTTATGCAAATTTTTCTAATGCAAATGCAAGTACAAGTAAAGTATCTACTCCTAAAGTTG
Source organism: Sequoia sempervirens (assembly GCA_007258455.2). Classification (NCBI taxonomy): domain Eukaryota; kingdom Viridiplantae; phylum Streptophyta; class Pinopsida; order Cupressales; family Cupressaceae; genus Sequoia; species Sequoia sempervirens. Next base: position 598,356,783 of record VDFB02270651.1, on the reverse strand, counting down.
ATAAACAACAAAATGAATTGTTTCATATTCGAGTTGTAACTAAGCACACTAAGATTGATACACTATTTGATATGGGTTCTCAATTCAACTTAATATCTAAATAGGTGGTAAAGAAACTCAATCTAGCTACAACACCTCATCCAAATCCATATCCACTTGGATGGGTTTGCAATGATTCTCAACTTTAGGTAACAAAACAGTGTAAATTAAATTTGCTATCACTACAAACTTTGTTGATGAGGTAGAAGTAGATGTTGTTCCTTTGGATATTTGTGGGCTTGTGTTAGGGAGTCTGTATCTGTATGAAATAAAAGAAATCTTTTATAGGGGGAGAATAAGTATCATCTCTTTAAGGATGGGATAGAATACATTGTACTTGCACACAAAGTTAAGACTAATCTTGCACTAGTTACTACTGGTTAGATGAAAAGGTTGGTCAATTCTAGTAATAACTTTGTGTTAATGCTTGTAAAACCCAAAGAGGATGAAAAAGATGAAGCATTTCAAGGGTGTGATCCTAAGTGTAAAACTGAGATGGTCAAAATAGTTTCTTCTTATGATGACTTATTTCAGGAGAAAGAGTTGCCACCTAAGAGAGAAATACAACATGAAATCCAGTTGCAGTAGGATGTGCCTCTTCCAAATATCAGCATGTACCATTTATTAGTTTTGCAGAATGAAGAAATCAAAAAAAAAGTTCAGGAGTTGGTGGAAAAAGGAGTCATATATCCTAGTACATCTCCTTGTGGTTCTCCAGTTGTGTTGGTTCCAAAGAAAGATGGAACTTGGAGAATGTGCATCGACTATCGAGCCCTAAACAAGATAACAGTAAAGAATAGGTGTCCTCTTCCCCAAATTGATGATTTACTTGATCAATTAAAACATGCAGTTTATTTTACTAAGTTAGAATTGTGTAGTGGATATCATCAGATAAGAATTGTAGAAGATGACATTTGGAAAACTGCATTTAAGACAAAATAGGGACTTTACGAGCGGTTGGTCATGCCTTTCAAGCTTTGCAATGCACCAGCTAAATTTATGAGTCATGAATGATGTCTTTCATCCTTTTATTGATGATTTTGTCATAGTCTATTGAGATGATATTATTGTATTCAATCAAACTTGGGATGATCATGTAATTCATGTAAAGAAAGTTTTTGATGTATTGAGAAAAGAAAAACTCTTTGTAAAGATGTCTAAATGTGAATTTGCAAAGACATCTCTAGTGTACTTAGGCTATGTCGTAGGTGGTGGTCAATTCAAAGTAGACCTTGCGAAGGTCGAAGTTATTGTAAAATGGCCTAAGCCAAGTATAGTCACTGAAGTCAGAAGCTTCTTAGGTGTAGTCCAATACTAGAGGAAGTTCATTGCAAACAACTTCTCCTACATTGCATCACCATTGCATGCATTGACCAGTACAAAGACAACTTTTCAGTGGGGAGGTCTACAGTAGAAGGCCTTCAACAATTTGAAGGAAAAGTTGAGCATGGCACTAGTTCTGGCTTTACCATATTTACACCAACCATTCGAGATTGAAACAGATGCAAGTGGATTTTCCATGGGAGCAGTGCTAATGCAAGGAGGTAAAACAATCTGCTATCATTCTGAGACTTTTTTAGGTGTAGTTATTAACTATCCTACTTATGATAAGGAACTTTATGGATTAGTTCAGAGTGTTAAAAAATGGAAACATTACATAATGGGAAAAGAAATTGTAATCCACACTAATCACCAACCACTACAATACTTGCACTCACAATCTAAACTGCAGCAAAGTAGGCATTTCAAATGGATGGGATTTTTGCAATAGTTTCACTTAGTAATTAAGTACAAAAATGGTACCCATAACAAAGTAGCAGATATTCTTTCTAGGCCTCCTGTTATGAATGCTTTGATTATCCTTAAAGGTAGTTCCATGGTGCATGAAAGCTTTCAAGAACAGTATGCTAATGATGAAAACTTTAAGGATATTTATTTAGCTTTAATTGTAGGCAAATAGATAGAAGAGAAAGATTACTATGTGCAGGATAAACTTTTGTATCATTTGGGCAAGTTATGTGTTCTGAAAGATGAACAAGCACATGTAATCCATGAAGCTCACACCTCTTTGATTGTAGGACATTTGGGGGTAAGTAAAACAATTACTCAGTTTCAAAAATACTATTACTGGCCTAAAATGCAAGAAATTGTCACCAAATACATTAAGGGTTGTATTATGTGTGCAACTAGTAAACCAAGTAATAGGAAATTTGGGTTGCACATACCATTACCTATTCCATCCCAACCATGGGAAAGTGTGTCTATGAATTTTTTTGGGGTTTTACCTATGTCTAGGAAGGGTCATGACTATCTTTATGTAGTAGTTGACCGGTTCAGCAAGATGTGTATCTTAATGCCATGTAAAAACAAATTCACTGTTGAACTGACAGCTCAAATGTACTTCCAATTTGCATGGGTTCATTTTTGGTTACCTACTTCTATTGTATCAAATCGAGATTCTTGATTCCTAGGGGAATTTTGGTTAGCTTTGTGGGGACTCATGGACACCAGACTAAAGAAGAGTACAACCTTCCATCTGCAAACTGACAGGAAGACAGAGGTAGTGAACAAGATATTTGTGCATCTACTCAGAGGATACTACAGCAAACATCCCAAGTTGTGGGATAAGAGTCTTCATTATGTGTAGCATGCTTACAACCATGTAGCACACTCTTCTACAAAGAGGTCTCCTTTCAAGACTTGTTTCATTTATGTGCCCAAAACTCTAATAGATTTTTATTTTGGGAAGGATGATGTTGAAGATGGATGCCATGATTTAGAGAAGGCTTTAAAGTTCATCCAAAAAGTTCAAGCAATTCATCAAGTAGTGGAAGCACAATTGGAGAAGAGTCAAGCCAAATACAAGGCTCAACATGATAAGCATCGCAGTGATCACCATTTTCAAGTTGGAGACAAATTTTGGTACATGTCAGCAAGGAAAGAATGCAAGGCGAAGGAAGGAAGCTCAAGCCGATTTGGTACGGTCCCTTTGAGATCTTGGAAAAGATCGGAACCAATGCTTTCTACCTTAATCTTCCTCCATACATGTAGATCTATTCAGTTGTCAATGTTGAGAACTTGAAGTTGTATAAACCTCTGATGATATTGGACGAGGAGATTGACATTCAGGTTCCATCCTTTGATTATCTTTCACCAAAGTACATGTCAGAGTTGCCTGAAGATGTCATCCTAGACAGGAAAACTAGGACTTCATGAAGAGGAACAGTTGAGTACCTCAAACTGGGACTGAAGGGGATGAATCCAAGCAAGGAAAAATGGATGGAGATTGGTAAAGTGAGAGAACTTTACCCTCACTTACTTTCTGAGTAACCAACTTTTAGAGGTCCAAAAGCTCTCTAGTGGGGAGGACTGATCCAGAGGATCTTCGCCAAAAATTGAAGTTCCTCTTTTATCTTCAGAATCAACATCATCAGAAAGAGGGAAAAATTCTGACTCCAACGCAACTCGAATGGAGTCAAACAGAGCTACGGAGCCCAAGATATGCTTGGTAAAACCTTGGTCAACCTTGGAGCCAGGTCAGAGAAAAAAAGGGAAAAAAATAGAAGTCACCAAAAGTGGTCAACACCAGTCTCAACACGAAGAGATCATTGAGAGCTTTCCGACGACGTTCATTTTGCGTGAATCAAACTCTGTTTTCCCAAGTTATGAGTAGTCAAAGGTCATGCAGAAAAGGTTGACTTTGACCATATAGAAGCTGATGTCAGCATGCTGACTTGTCAATCCGTATGGTACGGACAGTGAATGGACCAACCCTGGCAAGACACATGGCAGTCGAGTTAGTGTTCTCAGCCAATCACCAACTGACACATGTCATCTATACACTCCTTCATCAGCTTCGTCATCGGCCATGTCACCACACAGCAGGTAGACACATCACCACACAACAATGAATCATATTGTTCCACATGGCGCCTCCTTGGTGTACCATGTGGCACCCTATCTATCCTCCTCTGATGGGTTGTTTATTCATGGGAATTTTTGGCAAAATGGTGTGGGGGGGGTTTGAACCCTCCAACTCCCTACAACTATGTGCGAGCCTCACCACTAAGCCTTGCAACATTTGCTTACCATGTATGGAAACCGGTTTGTTTTTTTAACAAAAAAATAGGAGGTTGGTTTAAAAAAAACTGACGGGGGTTGAACCGATGACCCCTAATCGTCCAAAATAAACATTGGTCGTTGCACCATTCAATGGCTCTGAAATATAGAGTGAGGCCGGTTGATTTTGACAAATATTTAAAAACCGAAAACCCCTTAAGTAAACAAATCCCTCTAAAATTTAAAAAAAAAACAATAATCCTCTTTAAGGATTAGGTATAACCTGTTGAAAACCTCCTACAACAATAAGCCCGAATATGACCAATTTGAAGGGCTTAAATAAAATTAAATATGATTTTTATTTATAATGGGAGGATTTTCAAGTATTTTTTCTATGTAAAGGGGATATGGGAAATATTTGAAAATCATTTGGTTATACACCAAATTGAGCAATTTTTTTGCATAAAAAGGGGAGTTTTAGGGGCTTAAGGGGTCATTCAGGACATCCAGGTGGTGAAGATTTAGGAGAATTTTGGAGAGACGAATTGTTGATCCTATATGTTGGGACAATGCTGGAATTCTGTCATGCTTGAAGGAAAAGCTTGTAAATAGATGTAATGCCGAATTTCTGAAGATTTTAATTGGATCGGTCTACTCATTGGAGAGGGGCCCAAAGACGTAGTCGTTGTTACTACAAACTTTGTTATCAAGTTGTTTGCATTCTCTCTTTCTTGTCTCATTCTGAATTTCATCACTTTTATTCTGTTCATTTAATTAGGTGGTGTTGATTTCATTTTCATAATTTGGAGTTTGAAACTGTAATTGTTATGCATTCTTAAAGCAATCGTCTTAGATCCTAAAACAAATCAAAAAAAGGGAGATATTATTAGAGATTCTTTTTGTCATTTATATCAATAGGGACATTGTTGCACTATTTTTTCCTTAGTGTTCTCAGTGATGTCAAACTATGTCAACCTCTAGTGTGGTGTTGAGCAAGTGTTAAAGGTGGAGAGATTGTTGGTGTTGCAAATGGGGAGATTATTGCAATATCTAGTGTGGTTATGATGAGAAGGTGTTTGTGGTGTTGCTGATGTAGCTGGCTCACTTGGTTTCCAAGTTCTTTTGAGAAAATTTGAATAAGATAATATACAAGGTGATAGAGTTATTTGTTTGTTCCACTCCACATTTATTCATGGTTGAATATGTGCTAATGTAATTTGGATGTGATGATGATAGGTGTTCAAAGGTGTTGTATCTATAGTTTTAGGTTTGGATCGTGTAGTAGTGGAAGTTGTGTTTGATAATATGCTTGATTGTGAAGAAGGTTGTCTAGGAGAAATGGAATTGCTCTACATTTATCTGCATTGAGGTTTCTTGTCTTGCAGATTTGGGAACGTGATAATATTTATTGTACCTACATTCCCTTAGAGTTTTGTGCTTTTAGATGTTCTGTAAGGATGGTTAGTGAGTTGTATTCCTATGGTAGTGTTGTTCATTGTATAGGATGATGATATTCTTAGTTGTGTTGGAAAATGTGCCTCAAGCTTACTGACATGAAACTCCTGAAAAAGAAAAATCGGTGAGACCCTCTGGAAGTCTTATCGACTAGCAATTGTGTTCAAAATTTTAAATTCGTTGAGACTTTGGTTCTTTCTTGCCGACGGGAGTCATCGGCAAGACATGTCTATCGCTGTGAGTTTCCCATCTCATTCTGTCATGGCAGATCTCTTGTCGACGGGTTGGTTCTAGTTGGTTATCGAGGAGACTCTTGGCAACGAGTGGCATCGGGGAGAGGCCTGAACATTCGGAGTGACTCATTCTGATAGAGTATGTATCACCGAGGTTTTACACATTGGCAACGGATGTCATCGAGGAGATGGTATGAACCTTCGGAGTGACTCATTCCAATAACGCTAGTCTCGCCGATGGGTTGGCTCCTGGTGATCATCGGGGAGACTCTTGGCTGACAGGTTTGCAATCAGTATGAACTCTTGCTGAGAGTGCTAGTCTCACCGACAGATTTGTTTATGAACTGTCGATGGATCTCCACGTGATGAACTTCGGTGTAACCTCTTGCCAATGGTGTTTCTCTTGCCAATAGACTAGTCGGGGTGACATGAATTGTTGATGACATCGGTGTGACTCTAGCGGATGATACTTGGTCAGGTTTGCATTCGGTAAGAACTCTTGCCGATGGATGTAGTCTCACTGACAAGCTAGTGAATTTGATATGACTTCTCAGGGTGTTTCCGATAGTGATGATCATGCCGATGGTTCTGTGATCAAGCATTTTGGCATCGAGGAGACACGGTCTAGTGTCTCACCAACATGTGATTCTATTGAACCATTTTGACCGAATGACTATCCTATGTGGTTTGTTTTGGACCAATTAGAGAAGCAGAATGTGAACCGTTAGCAGTTGGACTGTTGCGACAGTTCCTGTGTGGAAGATGAATAGATTGTGAGGAAAATGACTATGCTCTACAATGGTCGACGGTGGTGAAGAGTTCAAGATAACGAAAAGGGTTGTTTGATGGAACATGGATTGATTTGAGTGAATTCATTGAATGTTTCTAAGAGCTATTCTATACAAGATTGATCAGTAAATGTGCTACTGTAAAAATTGAGATCAGAAAGTGAAGTTGATCTCTGTATGAAATTTTGCTTACTGTAATACAAAGAGACTTTTCTTGGTGTGGTGGGTTTTTCTTTCGTAAGGGTTTTCCCACGTAAATCTGGTGTCCAATTGTGTATGTGTTCATTTCTCTTTTCTATTATTTCTTTCATGAGTACCTTAATTGGACTGTAATTGAAAAAATTTAAAGTCACCTCTACATTCTTCTCTGAGGTTTTGGCATTAGGAGATTTTGTTCCACACCTAAGCTTTCCTTACAAGTGGTATCAGAGTCTGGCTAGTTGTGTTATCCTTGTGGGTACATTGGGTTTTTTTTGTGTCAATTTTGTTCAGTGGGAGTCTTGTAGAAGTCTAGTAATTTGAATTACAGATTAAGATGGCAAGCACGTTAGGAAAGATTGAAATTGAGAAATTCAATGGCAATAATTTTGAGTTGTGGAAACACAAAATGGAAGATCTATTGGTTGATCGTGATCTTTGGCTTGTTGTGTCTAGAACGAAGCCTACAGGCATGAAGCAAGAGGATTGGGACCTTGCAGATCAAAAATCAAAGGGGTTGATAAGGCTCTATTTAGCATACTCTGTTCTTCTAAATGTTCATGAAGAAAAGACAACATCCTCTTTGTGGAAAAGACTGGGAGCTATTTATCAGGGAAAGTCCTTGGTGAATAAGTTGTTCTTGAGGAAGAAGTTGTATTCTTTGAAAATGCAGGAAGGAGCGTATGTTGCTGATCACTTGAATGCTTTCAACATGTTGATTGCTCAGTTAACATCTATGGGTGTGAAGATTGATGAAGAATATCGTTGTGTGCTACTGTTATGTTCTTTTCCAGATTCTTGGGATCACTTGGTGATGGCTATTGGGAGTACTACTTCCTCTTTTAAGATGGAATATATTGTTTCTTCTTTGTTATCAAAAGAAATGAGAAGAAAATCTTCTGAGATGGCGAAAGAGGCTCTTGTTGTTCGAGGTAGATCAAAAGAAAAAGATAATAAGAAGGACAAGAAGTCCAAATACAAATCAGAGGGGAGATCAAATTCTCCTAGTAAGAAGTCCAAGGTGAAGTGTTGGAATTTTGGGTGACCTAGTCATGTCTGAAAGGATTGCAAAGAGGAGAAAAAGAAGAAGAAGTATTCTTCTGACAATGATTCTTCTCAGAGTGATGCAAACACTTTCATTGCAGCCTTGGCTACATAGGCATCAGATGATGTCTGGCTGATTGATTCTGGAGCATCTTTCCACATGATATCTCATAGAGACTGGATCACTAAGTATGAAAAACACAATGGTGGAAGGGTGTGTTTGGCAAGCGTTTCATCTCTGGAAATAGTTGGTCGTGGAAGAGTCAGAATTCAATTCCCTGATGGAAGAGTGAAGGGAATCAATGATGTAATGCATATACCAGGTTTGGCTCAAAATTTACTTTCTGTTAGTAAGTTGAATGATATTGGAGTGCAAGTCACGTTCTTTGGAAATGGTTGCAAGATGACTAGAGGCTCAATAGTGCTAGCTAGGGGTGCTCGTATTGGTACCTTATATAAGCTAGATGCACATTTTGTGTAATGCAATAGTGTCTCTATAAAGTCACAGAAGGATACTCATGGAGAAAAGGAGGAAAAAGTTCCTGATAGTGCAAACTCTATGGAAGTTAAACTTCCAGCAGAAAAGACTATGCTCTAGCATCATAAGCTTGGCCACATTGGAGAAAAAGGTTTAAAAACCTTGAAGAATAAAAACCTGGTTGAAGGACTTGATGATTGTAACTTTGAATTTGAATTTTGTGAACATTGTATATATGGTAAACAACACCATGTTTCATTTTACTCCAGTCCTCACAAATCTTTTGGTTTACTTGATTACATACATTATGATGTTTTTGGTCCAGTAAATGTCCCTTCTTTGTCTAAATCAAGATATTATGTATCGTTCATTGATGATTATTCAAGAATGACATTTGTTTATTTTTTGAAAAGTAAATCATAAGTGTTCAGTCATTTTAAAGAATTTAAAAACCTTGTGGAAAATCAAACTGGAAGAAAAATAAAAATTTTAAGGACTAACAATGGCTGAGTTTTGTTCTGATGAGTTCGAAAGGTACTGTAAAGATCATGGGATTAAAAGACATAAAACTACACCCTAAACTCTGCAACAAAATGGAGTTGCTGAAAGGTTCAATAGGATAGTGATGGAAAGAGCACGAAGTATGGTAAGCAATGTTGGCCTGGAGGAGAAGTTCTGGGCTGAGGCAGTTGCAACAGCATGTTATTTAATAAACCGTTCTCTGAATTCCACTCTTGTTGAGAAAAGACCTTTGGAAGCATGGTCTGGGAAGAAGCCCTCTCTGAGACACATTCGTGTCTTTGGCTGTGAGGCATATGCATATGTGCTGAATGAAAAAATGTCTAAATTAGAAAAAAAGGCTGTTAAATGTATTTCTATTGGTTATAGTGTTGGCATGAAAGGATACAAGTTTTGGAATTCTGATACGGAGAAGGTTCTATACATCAGAAGTGTTATTTTTTGTGAGTTGAAGCCTTCTACTTTGGATCTGTAGTCAGAGACAAAATCAGAAAATAAAAGGGATGTAGTTGAAATTCCTCTGACACCAGATAAAGAGGAATTGAAAATTCAAAATGTACTTGAAACTGAGGAGAGCTCAAGTAGTTCTAAGAGTTCTGAAGAAGAAGATCAACCTCAGCCTCAGCCTGTGAGGAGGTCAACACGTGAAAGAAAGCAACCTGATGGGTATGGGTTTTCTTTGTTAGATTCTACATGTGCCTATGCTTTAATTTCTAGCACTGATGAGCCTAGGACTGTGAAAGAGGCATTTAGAATGTCTGATTCAAAATCTTGGTTGGAAGCCATGAATGAAGAAATAACATCATTAGAAAAGAATAATACTTGGAGTTTGGTGCCCTTGCCTGAAGGTAGAAAAGTTGTTGGCTGCAAATGGGTATTTAAAAAGAAGATAGGTCTGGATGGCAGTGTGGAAAAGTATAAGGCAAGATTGGTTGCGAAGGGTTATTCCTAGGTAGAGGGAATTGATTATGGAGAAATCTTTTCTCCTGTAGCTAAGCTGATGTCTATCAGATTTATTTTGTCACTTGCAGTAACGTATGACTTAGAGATTGAACAGATGGATATGAAGACAACATTTCTTCATGGTGACTTTGAAGAAGAAATTTATATGTCCCAGCCTGAGCACTTTGTGGAAAAAGGTAAAGAAAATCTAGTTTGCAAGTTGAAAAAATCTCTATATGGATTAAAGCAATCTCCTAGAATGTGGTACCAAAAGTTTGACATGTTTGTTTTGTCATTGGGATTTGTAAGATTGAAATCTGATCATTGTGTGTACTAAAAAGCTTAAAATGATCGTGTTCTTATTATTGCTCTCTATGTTGATGATATGTTTTTCATAGGCAATAGTAAGTTAATGATTTCTGATCTAAAATCTCAGTTGTCTGCAAAGTTTGAAATGAAAGATCTTGTTGCAGCCAGGTATATTCTAGGAATGGAAATAACCAAGGATAGGAAGAGTAGAAAACTTTAGCTCAGTCAGAGTAAGTATATTAATACTGTTCTAGAGAGATTTTGTATGACTAATTGCAAGCAGCTAGTTGTTCCAGTGTTGCAGGGAATGAAGCTATCTATTGAAGACTTTCCAAAATCTCCTACTAAGATAGAGGACATGATCAGACTACCTTATGCTAGTGCAGTTGGTAATTTAATGTATTCAATGGTCTATACAAGGCCAGACATTTCCCAAGCAGTGGGAGTACTTAGTAATTTTAAGGAAAATCCTAGGACACATTGGAATGCTGTGAAAAAAGTGTTTATATATCTTAACAAAACTTCAGAATATGCTTTGTGTTACCATGGAAATTTGGTTGAATCAAAGAGGACTCTCAGCATTTGAGGCTATGTGGATTCTGATTGGGCAGGGGACATTGACAGTAGAAGATCCACCGGTGGATATATTTTCATGATGAATGGTGGTGCAATTAGTTGGATGAGTAAGCGGCAGGCTGTAGTCGCTTTGTCCACTACAGAGGCAGAATACATGGCAGCAACACATGCTTGTAAAGAAGCAATCTGGTTAAAACATTTGTGTTCTAACATTGGGTTTGATGCAGGGATAATTACAATTTATTGTGACAGTCAGAGTGCTATTTGTTTGGCAAAAAATCCTACTTTCCATGTCAGGACGAAACATATTGATGTGCAGTATCATTTTGTATGAGATATGGTGGAGGATGGAAATGTCTCTTTAAAAAAAGTGGATACTCTAGAAAATGTTGCAGATGTATTGATGAAACCAGTGAGCATAGACAAGTTCAAGTGGTGTGCCAGTTCAATGGGCCTTAGTGCCCATGAATTTTAGTAGTTTCGTTATGCTATGGAGGTGTCAGTAAGATCTTCATCAAGTGGGAGATTGTTGGAAAATTTGCCTCAAGCTTACTGACATGAAACTCCTGAAAGAGAAAAATTGGTGAAACCCTCTGGAAGTCTTATCGACTAATAGCTGTGTTAAAAATTTTAAAGTCACTGAGACTTTGGTTTTGTCTTGCCAATAGGAGTCATCGGCAAGACATGTCTATCACTGTGAGTTTCCCATCTCATTCTGTCATGGCAGATCTCTTGCTAATGGGTTGGTTCCAGTTGGTTATCAGGGAGACTCTTGGCAATGAGTGGCATTGGGGAGAGGCATGAATATTCAGAGTGACTCATTCTGACAGAGTATATCTCACTGAGGTTTTACACATTGGTGACGGATGTCATCGGGGAGATGGTATGAACATTCGGAGTGACTCATTCCGATAGCGCTAGTCTCGTCGATGCATTGGCTCTTGGTGATCATCGAGGAGACTCTTGGCTAACAAGTTTGCAGTTGGTATGAACTCTTGTCAAGAGTGCTAGTGTCTTTGACGGATTTTTTTATAAACTATCAATGGATCTCCACATGATGAACTTTAGTGTAACCTCTTGCCGATGGTGTTTCTCTTGCTGATAGACTGGTCAGGGTGACATGAACTATTGATGACATCGATGTGACTCTGGCCGATGATACTTGGTCAGGTTTGCATTTGATAAGAACTCTTGCCAATGGATGTGGTCTCACTGACAGGCTAGTGAATTTGATATGACTTCTCAGGGTGTTGCCGATAGTGATGATCATGTCGATGGTTCTGTGATCAGGAATTTTGGCATCAAGGAGACACGGTCTAGTGTCTCACCAACATGCGATTCTGTTGAACCATTTTGACCGAATGACTATCCTACGTGGTTTGTTTTGGACCAATCAGAGAAGTAGAATGTGAACCGTTAGTAGTTGGACTGTTGTGACCATTCCTGTGTGGAAGATGAATAGATTGTGAAGAAAATGATTATGCTCTGCAATGGTCGACGATGGTGAAGAGTTCGAGATAACGAAAGGATTGTTTGATGGAACACAGATTAATTTGAGTGAATTAATTAGATGTTTCTGAGAGCTATTTTGTACAAGATTGATCAGTAAATGTGTTGTAAAAATTGACATCAGAAAGTGAAGTTGATCTCTGTATGAAATTTTTCTTATTGTAATACAAAGAGACTTTTCTTGGTGTGGTAGGTTTTTCTCCTAAGGGTTTTTCCACGTAAATCTGGTGTCCAATTATGTATGTGTTCATTTCTCTTTTCTGTTATTTCTTTCATAAGTATCTTAATTGGACTATAATTGAAAAAAATTAAAGTCACCTCTGCATTCTTCCCTGAGGTTTTGGCATTAGGAGAGTTTGTTCTGCACCTAAGCTTTCCTTACAAGTTGCAGGTGGTTGTGACAGTATTGATGAATATTTTGATAGTGTTTGAATATTCCTAGATGTTGTGGAGTGTTGCTATGTGGTCCACATGTTGCTTAAGTACCTAGAGAGGTGTGTATGTGATTGTTTGGTAGTGTTAATAAATGTTTGGTCGACCTGGCATGTTAGCATTACTTGTAGATGTGCTTAGTGGTTTGTGGAAGTGTGGTGTAGCATGTCGGTGTGGATTTGGGTCCTAGTTAACCTATAGTGTGGTACACCACTTCTTTCCACCATGGAAGTGTTTGGTGGTGACCTATTTGTTAGTTGCACATTTGAAGTGCATACATTTCATTGAGGTTGACCTAAACAAGGTTTTTTTAGGTTGTGGAGGATATATAAGTGTTGTGCAGTTTTTGCACACACGCCTCGCTGAAAGCAGGGACCCTCTTTTGCTTTCACTCTTGTTCTTTTGGCCCTTTGATTTTGAGGATTACCTTGTCTTAGCAAAAGCTTAAAATGTTTATCTTGCTTTCCAAAGTGATTCCCCTAAATTGCACATTGAAAATCTTAAGTTTTGGGCAAAATCTGGGTTTTTTCTTTGTTTTAGGATTTTCCTCCCCGTCCGGATTTTCCTGGATTTTACTCAAGGCCCAGTAGCTGACTGTTTTCCAGAGATTTCAGTCCCTCGCAAAATTCCGCCTGGGCCAGATTTTCCCAAAATTTTGTCTCCTTGTCGAATTCTTGAATTTTGGTTTTGGTTTGTCGTTTTATAAATTTTGTTGCCCTTGAGTGAATTATGAGTCTAGATCCATCAATGAGCAATTTAGCTTTTGAGCTCAGGTCCTCAAATTAGTGATCTTTCGATCAATTTGAGCGAGATCATGTGAAAACGTCGTAATCCGGGTTTTCATTTGGTTTCAAGATTTTCTGTCATCCCGGATTTTTCCGATTTCTCCTTCTTCCCCTTGTTTCCCTAGAGTTTATGCAGTGATTGTCATTTTTGCGGAAATCTGGTCCGACCATATTTTTTCGGATTTTCTGGGAAGCTTGGTGGAATTTCGAAATTGGATAAATTGGATGAGTTTAATGATAAATTCTTATTATTCCATGCTTTTAATTGATAAATTGCACAAGTCATATGCATCTTTTATGCATTTTAATGATCAATTGTTGATTTTGTGCCTTCTTCCGCTAGAATCCGCCTGGTCTGGATTTTCCTGAAAATCCTCTCTGGCTTGGATTATGCGGAGGGGTGAGAATCCCAGATTGTGAAGATTGTGCTTTAACGATGTTTATGGATTGATTTCAATCTTTGATCTGATTTAGGGTGATTATGAATATGTTATTTGTGATGGAATAATGCTAATTCTTCATGTTATAATGAATATTAATGGAGGTTTTGCTGAGTGCAGGCTGAATTTTGCTGAGTTGTCAAGGAAATTTTGGAGATGAAATTGAATCTATGAAAGGAAATTTGAAATACTGTTACTCCACCCCTTGGCCGACTTGATGAGGTGTGCTCAGGATAAGGAAGGAAGCAGTTAATATAGGGCTACATTGAAACTTGTGCTTCCCTCTTCTCATGTCTTGGTTTGAATTGTGTTGGAGATCCCAAGCTAACCTAGATTGAGTTCAAGCATTTAATGCTAATTCATTTTATTTTGAATTCTCCTTGGGCCGACCTATTTTATGGCCATTTATTATTGTAAACATTAATTGGGCCGACTTTTTTGTGGTTGTTTTATGATTGTAAACCCTTGCTAGGCCGACATGCTTTGGGGTTCTCTATAAATTTGGCATTTCGCCTCATTTGTAGGGAGTAGTAAGGGAATTATTAGGAGAGATCATTGGAGATAGTTTTTAGAAGCAATTAGGGTAGTAAAGTAAGAATTAGGGTTAGGGGTTAGTCGATTTTGGAGCAAGTGTTGTAATAGAACATTAGAATTGTTGTTGAAATTGGGTGATTCAATATGATTGAAGGGCATTGTGATTTTCTGGTGATCTCTTTTGTGTTGACTTTCTTGCATGGTTCTTATGATTCTATCTTTCAAATTTCTCAAGGTTATTAGATGTATGTTAGATTTAGATTTAGATTTGATTCAATGGTGCTCATGATTTGATGCTTGAAGTGTTTGCAACAATCCCTGGTCCATACTTTTTGTAGCTAGTTGATTGTTAGTTGCTTTGCAAAGTTAGCCTAGACCTTTATATTCATTGTGCTTAGTTCAATTATGGAGATTTATTCATTTCAATTGCAATTTGGGTTGTCTTGGATGAATGTTCATGATTTGAAAATCTTAATACCTTAGAAGATTGCATTGTTTCTGTGAGATTGTAGATTTATCTTGGTCAAATAGGAATTAGTTTATAAGGGATTGGTCCATTTCAAGTATTTCATCATTTTCATTATTAATCTTAGGAGTAATTTTAATCTCAGATATCTCTTTGAAACCCTAACCTTTTGTTATTTCTTTGTTATCTGGGTTAGATTTAGGATTGAAGTATCATTACATCACCAGATCTGATAAGTTAAAGATTCAGTATTTGCTTGTAGTAAGGTCTCTTTGTGATTACCAACATTTTCACATTTATCACTGAGTTGTTTATGCATTTTCAAGACCTAACATTAGAGACCTTGGGGTTATCTCTTGAGGCTTGCTAATAGAGATTTACCTTTCAAGAGAGATAGGATTTCATATTTTGTCTAAGTTGTTGTTGTGCAGAAAACATCATCAACAATAAGCAAGTTCAATTGTTGGAGATGTTGTATGTGTGGTGTGTTGTGGTGACAAATGTGATCAAGGGTTGTGATCTGAGTGTGAGCTTAAATGCATAAGGCTACCAGATGTAGTGAGCAAAAAGTGTACATTTTAGTGAACCTAAAGTTACTAGAGGTAGTGATCCAAAGGTTGTGGATGGTGTAGAGTTGTTTTGGTGGATTTGCTTTTTGCTCTGAGGTAGTGAACCTTCGTGTAACAGTCTTCTTCTATTATCTTCTATTCTAGATAGTGAGTCCTTTGGGTAGTGAGCCCTTTGTAATGGGTCATTCTTCTCTTTTGGGAAATGAGACCTTCTAGTAGTGAGCTTATTGTATTAGGTATTGTTATTCATATATATGTGAGTTAATCATCATCGTGGTTTTTCCTTGATTAGGGTTGACCACATAAATCTAGTGTTTTATGGTCTATGGTTATGAATGTATTTATGTTTCAATTTTCTTACATTCATGCTAATTATTAATAAGGTTTTGAATATTAATAAGGGTTTGAATGTTTTAATGTACAACTAATTCACCCCCCCCCACTCTCAGTTGTCATGTGTGTCTAACAAGTAAGTATGACAAATTTCTGCAAGATCATCTAGCACTTATAGTTGAATATAATAAATTGAAGGTAAAAGAAGCCTAGGAAACACCTCCCCTTCAAATGCACTAGCAACTAGCTCTTATTTAGCACCACTAGTAGAAGAATTAATTGTAGAGAATTAGGAGCTTAAGGAAAAGATTAAGATGTTGGAAGAGAAATTGAAAGGTATTTAGGATGACAAACATGAAGGCATGTTTCATGTTGTGTCAAGCATTTTGGGAAACTTAATGTCCAAAATTTTGAAGAGGATAGAGATTATTCTAACTTGGTAAAGGAAATAAATAGGGTGGTAGGAGATAGAGAAAAAACTAAGGAAATTATGAGTAAGTGGATCCCTAGGATAAATTCATTGCAATGAATGTATAAAAGATATGCTCATGAGGCTAATCCACTTGAGGAAATTTTTCCTACATATAATATGGCCAAGTTAGTAGGAGAAATGAAAGAAAACATGGATAAATTGATAGAGAAGGCAAGGAAAAGGTTGAAACATCTTGAAAATATAGAAAACAAAATCATGCCTTGTATCAGAAATGAGGATGGGGACATAAAATAATGCCTTTAATGGAAATCTTAGTTCAAGGCACTAACTCCCACCTTAACCTTCTTCATTTGTGATGAAAATAAAATTAATATAGAGCTCCTTAAGACTTGTATGGACAAGTTGATTGATACTAATAAAATACTAGATGATTTTTTAGAAGGAGACCTATTCAATTTTATCTAGATATACTCATTATATATCTAATTTGATTTGATCCTTGCATAAAAATGACCATAAAAGAGAATATATCAAGAATGGGATGATAAATACAATAATTTTCTTAGGAATTGAAATATTTTGTCACCCAAGTCCAAGTTGCAACAAATCCAACTCACATGATGACTTGGTAGTCAATTGTCTCCATGCATCCCTTTAGTTTTGGCACATTTTTTCCTTTTGTGGTCAACTCAAGATCAAATCCAATGAATCCAAATGGAATATGTTTTCAGTTTGAGAAGTGAAGTCTTAATAAATAATCATTCACCTCTTCATCATTGTTGCATTGAATTATCTTCTTTGGTAGTTCAAACAACTCTTTTGTAATTAGTGGAATGATCATTTTGTCTTTTATAGATGAGTTGTTTGTCTTTTGTCTAATTATAGGACAATATTGTCAAATGAAAATGTGGCATCTATCCAAAGGCCCAAATTTTTTTTCTCCCTTGTTTCTATAAAAGGGACTTTAGGGCCATTTCTTAAAGATCTTAGAAAATTTTGTAAGCAGAGCATTTTTGTATTTCAATCTGTCTATGTCTGATCTAGGTGAAATGAAGGAAAAGGGGTAGTCCTAGGTTGTAAATACAAAGAACATAGGATGTAAGGGGCCTTTTTTGAGATTTCATTAGAATACTAACCACAAAGCCAAGATATTGACTTTCAACCTCAATGGTGAGCCAATCAGACCTGGATTGGTGATTCTTTAGGGACTTAGGATGACTAGGAATGATCTAGAAATTATTTTAAATAATGAAACTAATTGAACTATATGACCTAATATGTAAAATGCATATTTCCAAAGATAAATAGACTATAACAACACTTTGCAGGAAAATATAGGAGATATTAGAGAGCATGTATATTGGAAGTTTGGAGATGTTGGAAGCTTGAGTTGTTTGTGAGTTGCTTGGGTGTTGTC
The DNA here is from genome assembly GCA_007258455.2 of Sequoia sempervirens. NCBI lineage: Eukaryota > Viridiplantae > Streptophyta > Pinopsida > Cupressales > Cupressaceae > Sequoia > Sequoia sempervirens. Next base: position 598,339,225 of record VDFB02270651.1, on the reverse strand, counting down.
ATTGATGTCAACCCCTTGTATAAAAATATTGTTGGAATACTAATAGTATTGATGATGTTTCCGGAATTGTTAGTATTAATAACACATGTTGGTGTTGTCATTAATGTCCTACTTTAATATATTTGTTTTCATTTGCATATTTTCCCTTTCCCTTCATTGTTGTTTTGGTCTTTTTCTTTCATTTTCATCATTTTTTCTTATCCTGGAGTTGTCTCCAAACCCTAATACTTTGCTCTGTTCCTTTTTTTCCTTGTCGGGTTTTGGGTTTCGATTTGGAGTTTGGACATTTTGTAAAGGGTCTGAGTCTGAGTTGGTTCCCTGAATCGACTCAGTGGTCTTTTTGGTCACATCAGTTTTTTTGTTTCACTAGGACTATTTTTTATTCCTTTTTTCAAAATCAAAATTTCAAATCAAACTTGGACTTAGTCCAAATCTAGTTTCAATTTCTAATTTCGACCCTTTATCTCTTTTTCAAAATAAAAATTCCAAATCGGACTTGGACTTAGTCCAAATCCAATTTGAATTTCTAATTCTGACCCTTTGTCTTTTGTTGGAATCAAAATTCCAAATCAGACTTGGACTTAGTCCAAATCCAGTTTGAGTTTCTTATTCTGACCCTTTGTCTTTTTTCAAAATCAGAATTCCAAATCGAACTTGGACATAGCCCAAATCCAATTTGAGTTTCTAATTCTAACCCTTTGTCTTTTTTCAGAATCAGAATTCCAAATCGGACTTGGACTTAGTCCAAATCTAGTTTGAGTTTTCAATTTTGACCCTTTTTCTTTTGTCAAAATCTAAATTCTAAATCAGACTTGGACTTAGTCCAAATCCAGTTTGTCTTTCTAATTCTGACCCTTTTTCTTTTTTCAGAATCAAAATTCCAAATCCAATTTGAATTTTCAATCCCGACCCCTTGTTCTTCGTCGTCTTTTGGCTTCATCTCATCTTTTTTTTTTGTGTTGTTGGTTTTTGGTCATTGCTTCGTTCATTTTTCGGTTTTCATTGCTTAGTTGTTGGTTTTCATTTCTTTGTGTTCGTCTTCACATAATTCATTCTTTAGAGTCAGAAAATCCAAAAAAATTATAAAATATAAAATGCAACAATACTAAAAAAAATAATAAAGCATTAAAATACAAAAACATTAAAAATCCTAGCAAGGATAAGCTCTACTAATGTTGTGAGAGATTTCCAAAGATTACAAATCTTATCAATGCAATTTGTAAATATTATACCATAGGTCCCTTGGAGTTAGTACATATAGATCTATGTGGACCTAGTATAATTACAAGCTCATCTGGTGACAGGTATTTCATGTTATTAATTGATGATTATTCTATAATGGCTTGGGTTACATTTCTTAAAGAAAAATCAGAAGCTCTAGACAAGTTTAAAGCATTCAAGGCTATGGTTGAGAATGAAATGAATCTGAAAATAAAATGTTTGAGGTCTAATAGAGGTGGCGAGTTTACGTCAAATGATTTTAGAAGTTTTGGTGAAGATCATGGAATAAAGAGGCATTTCTCAGCCCCTAGAACTCCTTAACAAAATGGAGTTGTGGAAAGGAAAAACAAAACAGTTTAGGAAGTAGCTAGGACAATGATGAAGGAAGCTAATGTTTCAGATGTCTATTGAAGAGAAGCAATTCATATTGCAATCTACTTTCTTAATAGAGGTCAAGCAAGAGAAAATAGTTCAATGAATCCCTATGATTTATGGTATGGTAAACCTCCCACTATGAAGTATTTTAGAGTTTTTGGAAGCAAATGTTATATTAGAAGAGATGAGGAAAAATTAGGAAATTTTGATGCAAGATCTAATGAAGGAATCTTCCTTGGATACTCTACAAGAAGCAAGGCCTATCGATGCTACAATAAAAGATTGAAGAAGATGATTGAGAGTGCAAGTGTTAAAGTGTATGAAGAACCACATCAAATTTTAGTACTAATAGAAGGATATGAATCTGATGAATCCCCTTGCAGTGAAGAAGAAAAGGCTGAAGGCAAAGGAAAAAAGTTGAAAATTGAAGAGGAAGAAGCTCTAAAAAAGAATCCTAAGACTCCTAAGTATGTGCAAAACAATCATTCAGAAGATCAAATCATTGGAGATTATAGAAAAGGTGTGCTAACAAGGAGAAAAGATGTTATGACAGAGGAACAAGTGAATTTCTATTTAATTTTTGAGGTGGAACCAAAAATAGTGACTAAGGCATGCAAAGATGAAAATTGGGTCAAAGAAATAAATGAAGAGTTAGAACAAATAGAGAAGAATATGACTTGGGAATTGGTCCCAAGACCAGCTAATATGAATGTGATTGGTACTAAGTGGGTATTTTGAAACAAGCTGAATGAAGATGGAAAAGTTGTTAGGAACAAGGGTAGACTTGTTTGTAAGGGTTACTCATAGGTTGAAGGTATAGATTTTGAGGAAAAATTTTCTCCAGTTGCAAGAATGAATGCTACTAGGATGTTTTTAGCTTTTGCGGCACTTAAAGATTTCAAAGTATATCAAATGGATGTAAAGTTTGCATTCTTGAATGTTGAGTTGGAGGAAGAGGTATACATTGAACAACCAAAAGGTTTTAAATTTTTAGAAGATGCAAATATGGTTTGGAGGTTGAAGAAAGCATTGAATGGACTGAAGCAAGCTCCCAGAGTGTATGCGAGGTTAGACAAGTAATTGCTACAACAAGGATTTCAGGAAAGGTATTGTAGACAACAATCTATATTTTAAAGTTGAAGGAGAATAAATCTTGATTGTGGTGGTATATGTTGATGACATAATCTTTGGAGGAAATGAATATATGTGCAAGAAATTTGCAGAGGAAATGCAGAAATAATTTGAGATATCAATGTGTGGGGAGATGAATTTCTTCCTTGGTTTGTAGATCAATCAATCAAAGAAAGGTATATTCATATCATAGTCTAATTATGTTAAGGAATTTTTGAAGAATTTTGGAATGGATAACTCTAAATTGGTATGTACTCCTATGGTCACTAGTTTTAAGATAAGAAAGAATTATGAATCTCCTAAGACATATCAAATCAAGTATAGATCAATGATTAGTGGACTATTATATCTTACTGCTACTAGATCATATATCATGCATTCAGTTTGTCTTGTGGCTAGATTTAAAGAAGATCCCAAAGAATCTCATGTTGCAATAGTGAAGAGGATATTCAGATATTTGAAGGGTACTCCATATTATGGTTTATGGTATCCTAAGGACACCGACTTCTCCTTGAGTGCATATACAAATGTAGATTGGGTTGGATGTGCAGATGACATGAAACATACAAATGGTGGTGCTTTCTTTCTTGAAAGCAAGTTGGTTTCATGGCTAAGTAAGAAGAAAGATTTAGCTTCATTATCTATTGTAGAAGAAAAGTATATTACAGCAGCATCATGTTTTACATAGGTGTTGTGGATGAAGAAAACATTGAAAGATATCAAGGTTTCATATGATGAACCTATTCCTATCACCTATGACAATACAAGTGCAATAAATATTTCAAAGAATCCGGTAATGCATTCAAGAACAAAACATATCTCAATTTGGTATCACTTCTTAAGGAGAAAGTTTCATAAAATGATGTGAAGTTGGAGTATGTGCCTACTAAGGATCAAGTTACTGATATTTTCACAAAGGCTCTTCCAAAAGATACTTTTTAGTATCTCCAATAGAAGTTAGGGGTTATTTCCCCTCATTTAAACTAGATGCATAAGTGTGTGCATCTGTCTGGGAAGCATTTAAAGATACATTCTTGGTCCTAGACTATGTTGAAGGCTACCTCTCAAGGGGAGTAGGTAGTAGTCAAGAAGAGAGTACAGAAGAATGAATGTAATTGTTTGTTGGTATTACAAGTGGTGTATGCAGGTGTTTCCCTTTGAATGTTTTCAAAGGGAGAGAGAAAGAGAGTTGGATAATTTTATGGCCCTTTTCCATTGATGTCAAAAGGGGACATAAATTTAAAGTGATTAAAAAACCATAAATGGAAAAAGAAAAACATGGAGAGAGTTAGAGAAGTGGATATGGTCGAAAGACCATAGGGGGAGAGAGTATGAGTGCGGGTGTTGTAGGAGAAGAATTCTATGAAGAGTAATGATTTTTCCCTGTTAGGGGGAGTAATATTTATTGTAGTATTGTTCTTGGTTGCTTTTGTTGTTGATGTTTTTTTAGAAAGCAGGTGTTTCCATCAATTATAAAGGGGGATATTGTTGGAAGTTTGGAAGCTTGAGTTGTTTGTGAGTTGCTTGGGAGTTGTCATTGATGTCAACCCCTTGTATGAAGAGAGTGTTGGAATGTTGTTGGTATTGATAATTCCAACCCATAGCATTGGATTTATGGAATTTTGGAGTTGTTGGTATTGATGTCAACACAATGTTGTTGGTGTTAAAATTGATGTCTTATTTCAGTATAGTTGTAGAGGTTGTTGGTCTGAATTTTGTTTGAGAATATTTTTGTAGTTGGCAAGATTGCATATTGCATATGTTGTAGATGTGTTGCAGAGGTGTTATTAATGTTGTTGATGAAGTTGGTTCACTTGGTATTCAAGTGCTTTTGAGAAAAAATGAATAAAAGAGAGTTCAGTGTGATAGAGTTGTGTTCAATGTTTTTCTCTGAATTTCTATATGGTTGAAGATATTCCCATGTAGTTTGGATGTGATGATCAGAGATGTTTAGAGGTGTTATATCTAGAGTTTTAGGTTTTGAATAATTTTGTAATGAAAGATGTGTTTGATAGTATGCCTATCTGGCGAAACAAGGTGTCTAGGAGAAATGAGATTGCTCTGCATTTCTCCATAGTGAAGTTTCTAGTGTTGTGGATCTGGGAACATGCTTATAATGATTGTATCTACCTTCCCTTGAATTTTTAGGTGTTGAGTTGCTCTATAATATTGTATGATTTGTTGAGTATCTAGGCTAGTACATTTGGTTGCACCAAATGAAGGTGTTCTTAAGTTTCAATTGGTTATAGTAGTTGTGCAAAATATTTTGATGATGCTAGAATATTCTAAGATTTTGTATGAATAGTTTGGAATGTTTTTGTGTGGTCTACGAGATGTTTCTGGACCTTAAGAGGTGTGTTTGGAGTTACTTTTTAGTGTTAGTGCAAGTTTGGTTGACCTGGCATGCTAGCACTAATTGTGGAGGATAATTGTTGATTGAGGAAGTGTTGAGAAGCGTGTTTGTATAGATTTGGGTCCCAATTAAATAGTTGCATGGTTTTTCTTCACTTATTTATATTGTGGAAGTGTTTAGTGCCAACCTATTTGATATTGCGTGGTTGAGGTGTATATGTTTCATTAAGGCTAACCTAATTGAGATTGTTTAAGGTCATGAAGGGTATAAATGCAAGAAGAATTGTTGTGTGGATAAAGTGTGAATAGTGTGTGGTGCAAAATATATGAAAGTGATCAATTGTGTTGATCTGAGTGGGAGCCTTAATGCCTATGACTTCCTATTGCAGTGAGAAGAAGGTGTCTAAATTTTAGTTTGTTTGATGATTTGTTTGTGTTTTAGTGGAAATGCATCTTTGGCATATGAGATATGCATTTTTAGCAATTCAAATTGGAAGTGACCCACCCCTTCTTCTCTTCTTTCTTTCTTCTGGACAATGAGTCCTTTGGTAGTGAGCCTTTCTTTATCTTTTTGGTTAGTGAGACTTATTGTATTTGGTGTTGCAATTCATATTTTAGTGAGCTAATCCTCAACACGGTTTTTCCCTTCTTGGGTTTTTCATGTTAATCTAGTGTTCTTATATGTTTTATGTGTTTGCATTATTGCTTTACATGTTTAGATTTTGTTAATGCATGTTAAGGGTATAATGGTGAATAAGGGTTTAAGAACTAATGTAGATCTAAATGTTAATGAGGTTTTATGATGCTTTAAAAGTATACAACTGATTCACCCCCCCTCGGTTGTCATGTGCATCTAACACCTTTCCCCTCTTTGTTGTGATTTTGTAGGTTCATATATGAACATGCAAAGTTATAGAGCATAATCATAGAGTGCATACTTGGGAGCTTTAGATTTGAAAGTTGTAAATCCAAATATCATTCTCAATCTAGGGTGCCCAACACATTTTTCCTCTTATTTCAACCTTAGATTATACCATAGGTGCACAAAAATTTTCCTTTCTCAAATTTGCCTTCTATTTTTGGAATTTTAGTTTCATCTATGCAAAAAAATTATGTTTTCAAATTAGGTTGTATAGTTAATTAAATAAATTAATCTACATTAAATTGAAACAATTTCTAGAGCAATAAAAGAACCATATTGAAGGAAAATTTGCTCTCCTTTTAGGTTGTTAGCTAATCTCATACACTTGTCAATTTAGCTTCTAATGTTAATTTAGTAAAAGATTGATCTTAGTGAACTCTACTCTAGTTCTAGGATCTCTTTTTCCATACAAAAGTGATGAACAAGTTATAAATGCTATTTTAGGAATGTAAAAGTGGGACCCAAGATCACTTTATACTTGTGAAAAAGAGGGTGTAAATTCTAAAGGGCCCAAATTATCAAGACATGTGTTAGAATAAGATGAAGAAAGAAAATTATTGATGACATCATCAATAGGAGTGGATGATGGTGTATCCTACTTTGGGGATGATGAAGGAAAGAGATTATGAAGTTTTGTAGAAGAATCCAACTAATGTCCAAGATCCATTTTTTTAGGCAAGTGTTACCAAGGGGGTAGCTCCCATAATATAAGATCCAAACAAAGAATTAAAGGCATACCCTTGTCGTAAGGGGTGTGACATGCCAGCAACTGTGCTGGCCAAATATCCTACTAGACGAACATGAAAAACTTTACAAGCACCAAAACCCGCAACAACCTAGGCTATCTCCAACATCTATTTCCAACCTTCAATGAGATTTCAACCGAAAGGCCTTTGGAAAGGTTGAATTCAACACATAAGTGAGTACAAGTAGAGCTTTCATAATTAATTATTTCTTTGGAGATGTTATGGTACTTTCCCAATCCATTTTCTATTGCTTTCAAGCACTCAATTTCCCAAAATTGCAAAGGAATAGGGAAATCATACCCAAAGAAATGCAAAGGAATAGGGAAATCTTACCCAAAGAAATGCAAAGGAAAACATCTCAGACCATGGATTGAAGGAGGGGAACCAAGGCTTGATGCAAAGGAAGTCACCTTGATAGAACCACAGACCAGTATTAAGTATTAATTCCTTGTCATCCAATGATTCAAATTCCAAAATGAAAAACCCCTTTGCATAGGGGTAAATACTGATTTCTTCCTCCATGCGGGCTTTCCAATTTTTGCTTATCCAAGAGTGCAAGTTGCTTAATTTTGGCTAAACTTGCATGAATATACAAATTAGGGCATGATCCTTCAAGTACACCTCTCTATCACAAGTAGTGTTTTTTATAAAATAAGTAGGGAGGGTTCCCAATCCCATGGAACAATAGCAGATCAAAAATATTAACATAGGTGGGAAACAACACCACCAACCAAACCAAAAAACAACATCAGGTTGGCATGTAGACCCAAATTTAAAACCATTGCTATAGTCCAGCCCTTATCTATCAAAAACAAAAATTTACTACCAACAAAATTTAAGCTACGAAGACCATTAATTAAGTACACAATATGCCAGGTGGTATTCCACCAAATCTTATAGAGAATAAATGAATAGTCCTAGTTATTAGTATAATTCAAAAAACCCATCAAAAAGTAGGAAAACAAAAAACCAAGCCATTAGCTAGCCTTCCTTAACAGGTCCCCATACTCACCTAAGAGAGCCACATATTCACGCCAATCAGGTCCCTTTGTTTCATCTAGCAGTTTCAGGGCATCAGATGTCCCTTGCTTCTTCAATTTTTTGGTTATCTTCGCTTCTCTCGAGGCCACTCCCAGCATAGCACATCTCATCAACCTGTTAATGACTCTCATCAGAGTAACCAAATCCTTTTCCATATCCTTGAATTGGATCTACAAAAAAGGTTAATCTACTTTTTTTAAAATCATTACTCAATTCTTCAGTTTTATTCTCTAGAATAGAAAGCCTAACATCCTATTCATTCCCAATTTCATTCTTTTCCTCAGATGGCTCCACTTGCTCCTCCTCTTCCTCATCTTTTTCCTCCTCCAATTCATCTTCCCCCATATCATAGGAAGTTTCCTCAAAATTAAAATCTTCAAAATCATCATCTTCTTGAGCCTCAAACTCCTCATAACTTGGGATATCGTCCACATCCGCACACTTTTTATTTCCCCTTTTTCTCTTTCGAGGCCACCTTCCCCAACCAAAAAAACCTTCTTCCACCACTCCCCTGTCCTTGTAAATTCTCCTTGACCACCTACTTTTGATTCACATCTTCTAAAATATGAATAACTTCACTAGGATTGACATCCCTTCTAAGTTTTTGGCTTTTGGGGGTTCAAGCAATGAGGGAGAGTGTTTTCTCTTTTCAAGGGTAGCTCTGGAAAGCAGCAAGTCAACATTTTTTGAATCCTCACTTTTCTGGGACCGAGGGGTAGAAGGGTTCGACACATTCTCCATCGGAGAGTTGCTCTTGGTAGGGATAAGAAAACATCTCGCAACAATAGCATGAGGGTTGCAGGGAAGTTGTTCAAAAACCAGGGGTTCATCAACCTCTGGGTTATCCACCCTCCGTAATTCAAAATTGTCCTCATCAGACTGGTCAGGGTTCTCAACTCTTGCATTAAGAGGATTACCATGGGGATTTTGGGAAATGGAAAATTTGTACAGAGTAAGCATTAGGCCCTGGTGAAGTAGCGGGTTAGCACCTTTCTCTATATTCAGTTGCATTGAGGACAAGAGGTAAAACGACAAGTTTATGCGCTCCCCATGTCTAATGTGGTTTAAAATAGGAAAGTGATAAGCATGAACAGACATATAGCAACCTTCTAGAGTAAAATAACACATAACAAACAGACTCACGAGGGAAAAAGGAGGAGGAAGTTCTAGTCTGGAATACCCATTCTGGAACCACTTGAGATTTTCTCCATCATGTAGAAAATTATCCACAAATCTTTGGTAATCATCTCCACTTTTTTTGGCAACCTTCATACCAGAATTCTACAACCTCGTGGCCTCGGCTATGAAATGAGAAGTAACCTCAAATTTCATAGCACTTATAGAAACCCAGCCTCTCCTCCAAGAATTAGTAAATTTTGTCATTAAACTTTCATTATAGCCTTTGAGGGATTGGAAGAAGGATGCTATTCCCATGTTTTCAAACATACTCCAGAGGTTACCATTTTGTTGAACAACACTTGGCCATTAGGTGGTTCAGTTCTTTTTCTTGGACCTCCCATCTTTCTTTTCTACAAGTTCTTATGTAGAGACTTGCTAGACTTCATACTCTCCCCTGTAAACTACTTTCTTCCCTGACTAAAACCAACTTTTGAAACCCAAACTAAACACAGACTCACAAAATAATTGTAATTCGAGAAGTTTCTTCTTAGGGATGACAACCTCACATTTCTCAGAGCCCAAAATGCATTATGATTTTTGCTAGCATTAACAACCATAATTAATTTCTTGCCATTTCCCTCTATAGAAATACGTGAATAATCGACAGAGGACTTTTCAGCACATATTGAAATGACAACCTTAATCAAAACCAAAAATTGGCATGTGATTTTTTATCATACTCTTTAACAAGAAATTAATGATATTATCTCCCTCGAGGATCCTCATATTCATGCACGTACACCTTAAGCCATCATAACTAGGAAAGCTTGACATCACCACTTTGTACCCTTTCGTCCCCCCCATAACCAAAATTTCAAATACGCGTTTGATATTCATTTTCAAACTTTTCATTGAGGATGACATCTCTAAGAGGCGGTGGCATATTTCCATTGGTCCACCGTGCCCAACCCCTACACCCCAGCGCCACATTGGCTACACAGTCTGCAGCTCTATTCCCTTCCCTATACACATGTTGAACCCAACAGATAGTAAAAGAATTTTTAATTACTTTACATATGTCTATAATATTTTTTATTTCCCATGGGGGTGTAGCAACATCATTTAAAATATCCATAATTAACTTTGAGTCCCCTTCGATGATAACATTTTTAAAACCCAACTCCTTTAGAAAATTGAAGGCGCCAAGAGCAGCCATAGCTTATGCTTTGTTGTTAGATCAGATACCAAGGTTCACTCCAAAATCCATTATACAGTCACCAATCTGGTTTCTCACTAGGCCACCAGCTCTAGCCTAACTTGGGTTTCCTTTTAAGCAGTTTTCAAAGTTGCACTTCACCCAATCTTTCAAAGGAGGACTCTAGATAGTACCCATCCTATTAAGCATCATAGACCAGTTCAGATTGGTTAAGTCTCTACTTATACCCCAATTTTTTTTTATTCTCATCTCCTTGTAGTTCAACTAGGAGTTCAAGAAGTTGTATCTACTTGCCTCAACATTTTCCTTAATTTGAGTTCTAATTATCTAAAACACCTCCCCACTGCTTCTCTCCACCTCTCTAAAAATTCTATTGTTTCTCTCCTTCGATAGCTCCCATGTAACAAAGGGGGAATTGATTCCATAGATCCATGATAACATTATGAGAGAAAGGATAGCTTGACCATCCTTCGATAAACAACTTCATTGAGTTTGGAAACATCTAATCTAAAAGACAACAACTGCAACACATTGGACCACACTTCCCTCACATAATTGCAATTAAAGAATAGATGAGTTATCGATTCTTCATCCTGCTTACATAGAGAACACCAATTAACCAAATGGAAACCTCTCTTAACTAGGTTATTAATGGTGAGGATATTTCCATGGGAAGCAATCCACCAGAAATAATTAGTTTTAGGAATCAAATTCTTAAGCCACACCACTTTCTAGAAGGAATTAGGAACAACATCTTGGGCCCTCACCAAGTCTTCATAGGTCTTTCTAACCAAGAAACTGCCCGAGGAGCTACTTTTCCAAATTCATTCATCCTCCCTTCCTCTATCAAACCACTTTTCCTCCCTAATCAAATTATGCAGATTGATGAGGAGAGGATCTCAGTTCACCTATCTTTGACCCCTTAAATTATTTCTCCTTAACAAGGCATCAAACTCCTTCCATTTTGGTTCCTCCCCTTCCTAGATTATGTAATCACTTACCTTTTTTCTACAAATTTTGTGGAGGCTACACTTTAGGGGATTCAAATCCTCATAAGCAGACAAGGTGGCATTCTCAATCAAAGGATCCTTCCAAAAATTTGTGTTAATCTCATTCCCTATTCTCTTCCTTGCCCCCAACTTCAACACATTCCTTAACCTAATAAGATGGTTCCATTAGGTAGAACTAGAAGGAAGATCTGATTAAGATAGGAAATAGCTAGAATTCTTATTTCTCAAGTACTTGGCTTGGAAAATTTTGACCCGGTCTTTAGAGCCTTCCAAAAGATTCCAACCAATTTTAGCAGTTAAGGCTTTGTTTAGCATATGAATTATCTGTATCCCTAACCCCCCACACCTTTTAGGCCTGCAAACTTTATCCTAGCTAACAAGAGATAGTCTATTTTTTTCCTTTGTTCCTGACCACAAAATTTTCCTTTGAATTTGTTTTATCTTCTCCCCTATATGAGTAGGAATTTTAAACAAACAAAGGTAATACACTGGAATATTTTGAAGAGAGGATTTAAGGAGTTGGATTTTACCTTCCAATCTTAGCAACTTCCCCTTCCATCCTGCCAATTTATGTTGAATCCTTTCTAATAGTTGGTTCCAGTAATTATTTTCTAATCTCTTGGAAAACAATGGGAGCCCCAGGTAGGTATCAGGAAACTCAGCTTCTTAATGACCCAAAATTTTTTTTACTCTAACCCTTATTTATTGATCAGTGTTGAAAAATTAAGCTTTGTTTTTTACATAGTTAATGCATTGACCAGAAACAACAACATAATCATTAAGTATCTATTTCCATAAGCCTGCTTCGCTCACTGAAGCTTCCCCAAACAACAGGGTATCATCAACAAATTGTTTATGGGACTCAAGCCTGAGAGAGGAAGCAACTTTAATACCTTTAAGAGCTTGCACATCCACCAACATTTGAATATTCCTTCCTAGGGCTTCAGCAACAATAATAAACAAGTAGGGAGAAAGAGGGTCCCCCTGCTTGAGACCACGACCACATGAGAAGAAACCTTGGGGAACACCATTAACCAAAACAAAATACATAGGAGAAGTAACACATGCTGAAATCATCTTTAAAAATTTTCCATCTATCCCATACTTCTTAAGAACAACAAAGAGGAAAGGCTAGAAGACCCTATCATGGGCCTTTGAGATGTCAATTTTGAAGGCCATCCTAGGCTTTTTTGAATGCTCCATAGAGTGGATTATCTCATGGGTAGAGATAACAACATCAAGAATGTTTTTTCCTTGAACAACACCTTTTTTATTAGGAGCTATCATTTTTCCAAGCACCAGTTTGAGTCTATACACCAATATTTTACAAAAAAAATTATAAACAGTATTACAAAGGCTAATAGATCTATAATATTTCATTGCTAAGGCATTGGAAGATTTAGGGATAAGAGCTATAAAGGTAGCATTCAGATTACTTAACAACCTTCCCAACCTAAAAAAGTCTTTGGTAGCATTAAAGAGATCATTTTTGATAGTTTCCCAATAAGTTTGAAAAAAGACAAGCAGAAATCCATTTGGTACAGGGGCTTTAAGAGCTCCAAAAGAAAACACAACCTTTTTGACTTCTTCCAAAGAAATAGCAATAGTCATCATCTTTAAGTCTAAGTCTGAGACAACATTGGGAATAACATTAAGAAAATCAACATTAACTTGGGGATCATTGATAGGATTTAAAAGATAAGAGAAGAAGTTAAGAGCTTCCCTAGCAATCTCTCTTTCATTTGTAAAAATAGAACCATCCTCTTTAACCAGCGATCTGATTTTGTTTCTGCTTCTACACTTGAGAGTAGATTGGTGGAAAAATTTGGTGTTCCTGTCCCCTTCCGTTAGCCATTGGACTCTTGACTTTCGTTTCCAAAATATTTCCTCCTTTTTGTTAATCTTATACTATTAGGATCTCAGATCTCTTTCCTTCGTACAAATCTCTTCATCCACCAAGCCAAACTCCATACTATCCTGTACCTCTTTTAGACTTTTTCCCAGAGCATTTTTTAACTCAAAAATGTTGTCAAAGGTAAGCTTATTCCACCCTTTCACTTTTTGCTTAACTTTGTGAAGTTTTCAACCAAACAAAACATAGGAGTTCCAAGGATGGGTTCCTCCCACCACAATTGAACTAAAGCAGCAAAATCTGGATGAGTGCACCACATGGCTTCAAATATGAAAGGAAAGGGGACCTTATTATGATCCACATGTTTTTTCAAAACCAAAGCATTATGATCTGAACCAGACCTAGGAAGAGTGGGGAGAGAAAGGAATTGGGAGATATCCCAATTGGCAGATATCAAGAATCTATCTAGTTTAACTTGAATTAAATGGTTTCCATTCCGCCTATTTGACTAGGTAAATTAGTGCCTTAGAGAGGAATATCAATCAAACCTACCAACTTAAAGAATTTAGAAAGCTCCATCATACTATCTGAGTAATCATCCAATCCTCTTAGCTTTTCTGAAGGAAGAAGGGGAGAATTGAAGTCCCCTCCCAACAACCAATGTTCATCACACCTTTCAGAAATAGCTTCACTAAGTTGTTCCCACAACAAAACTTTGTCTATGCTAGAATTAGGGGCATAGATATGTACAAGATTCCAAGACTCCTGAGAGCCAGGATCTTCCAGAGTAATCTCAAGGTGATTCTTACTAGTTGATCGTAAAGAACCTTTCAGTTTAGAAGGGTTCTAGAGGGTAGCAATACCACTTGACGCTCCTTCAGCTTCAGAAACAAAAGAACTAGCTCCAAGCTAGATACTAAAAATATCTTTTTCAAAAGTTTCTTTCTTCATCTTCATTTCCTGTAAAAGGAGGACATCAACTTTGTTATCTAGGATGCAAGATTTAACCAAAAACTGTTTATAGGGACTGTTAAGGCCCCTAATATTCCAAGAGACGTACTTCATTAAAAGACAGAAGCATCCACACCCCCCAACACCTACTAGCTCCCCAAACTTCTTTTTCTTGGGCTTTGATCCCACGATCGAATCCAAGGTTTTTTGTTTGCCTGTAGTCACATCCCTTATAGTGTCTTTCAATCTTGATTCCTTTTGGGAGGGTCTTCCCACCTTATTTCCCCCTCCAACATCTGGTTTCTTTTTATTTTTTCTTTTCATGGTAGCCTGTGACCATCCCTCATCATCCTCCTTATCACTTGATCCTTGAGGGAAGCCAAGAAGGGCCAACGACTCATTCATATTTTAAACACCAAACTGGGAGACAAGATTCAGCTCCTCTAGAGACAGAGTTGTTTCTTGAAGAACATACTCTCCCTCTTCCAGGACTTCCACAATATCATTTGTCTACTCATTAGTCTTTAGAACCTAGACATTCTGCACCAAAAAGGGGTCCTCAACTTGGACCTTAACCACTTGAGCTTTGACTTGAGGAACAACCAACACCTCAGAAACATTATCCTTCAGAAGGGGAATGGATACCTTTTGCACCAACAAGGGGTCCTCAACTTGGACCTTAACCACCTAAGCTTTAACTTGAGGAACATCCAACACCTCAAAAACATTATCCTTCGAAAGGGGAATGGACACCTTCTGGGGGGACACAAGAGAAGGTTGCACGCTAGAGTTCATAGCTTTAGGCGAAATGTCTCCTTCATACCTCTTACCCTTAGCTTTTGAACTTTCACCCAAACCCACACAAGAGTCAATAAGATGAAAAAACCTCTTACAATGCTAGAAAAAGAGGTGAGCATTTTTGTACTCCAGGGATTGGGTCCAATTTCCAAACTTAGACTTAAGCAAAACAGAAGGGGGAAGAACCATATTAACAACCACATTGACACAAATACGAGCATACACAAGCCTTGATCTCTCCTGGGTGATTTTATCAATGGCCAATAGACTCCCAAAAGAGTTAGCAATACCCTGTAAAATTCCTTTCTACAAAAACTCCAAGGGAAGCCTCGAAAGGCAAACCCAAGTAGGTGCAGATGCCCCCAAATCAGCCAATAGGTCAAAACCCAGTTTCCATTTACAAAGAGAGAAATTTTTAAAGCCTTGGTCAAAGGCCCAAGGACCTCCAGTTAAAACTTTTAGCATATCCTCATAGACCACAAAAGAGAATAGAAAAATACCTCGAGGCATGGCATTTATGGTGACACTACCTTTGAGGTTCTAGGTGGAAGCAACGCACTGATGAAATAGTTCAATATTTAGCCTAAACGCCAAGAAATTTCCAACTAAATCCTTTTTGAGGTTATCCATCACCTTTAGCATAAGGGCCTCAGGGACATCGACTTCCCAACCAGTAATCGAGCAAGAAGCAGATTATGTGAGTCATTTAGTTTGGGATGGCGAGTGAGACCCCACCAACTTGTCCACGTAGGAAGCAGGAGCTTCATCCAAAAAAAAGGAATTAATCCCAAGCGTTAGAGAGAAGGGCTACTTCCCAGAGATTCCATTAGTATTTTCCCCAAGGGAAAGGACAATACTTACGAGGAGAAGACATCTTTTCAAAAGCAGGCAGACTAGCCACTACCACCGCAGACATAGCTCCAAAAGCAGGGACAATATCCTTGGAATGGGGAACCCTCTTGCCCCCCCAACAACCTATGAAACAGACAATGAAAAAAATAGTGTCAAAAATTCAAAAAAATAGCCAGCGCAGGAATTGCAAGCAATGTTGTCCATACAGATCTTAGGAATTATGTTAGAGTGACAGAAGGAAAATGGGGAATGCTGAGAGGTGTAGGGGAAAGAGGAAGAACTGACCTGGCCAACATCATTCAATGACAAGAAGGAACCAGGTGGCACACAACCCACCTTTGCAACAAGGGCGTTAAGACCTAAGGCCGCCTTGAAATCGAGTTGAGGGTTCGTAGGGAAAGCCTCTGAGTTAGAGTAGTCATGAGCCTCTAAAGTAGAAAAATCCCCACATGAATGCAAAAGAGCATGGGCCTCTCTCAAAGGTAGGCATAAGCGAGCAGAAGTGGACATAGTGGCACCACCATGAGTGAATTTTCCATCAACATTCGTAAGTAGGGATCTAGAGAAATTTGGAGCAGAGTGAGCAATTTTTTTAATGATCTTAAATATATATTTTAAATATAATGTCCAAGATCCATTTTTAGGGGATTTGGATTAGCTTGGATTCTATATATTTTCTTACCATGTATTTTTTTAATTGATGGGAAGTAGAGGAACCATGCCTATAGTGTGATCCATGGTTTACTAAGAAGAAGATTATATGATAAAGGTTTAAAGGCACTATATATACCACAATGGACAATGTAACAAGGACAACTCAATAGGTTACATTATGGTCCTAAGAGCTTTCCTACCTATATTATCAAAGCTACATATAGAGAGATTCATATGATAAATGAAAGATGTGTCTTTATTGATGTTATTCAATAGTTCTACACCACACATTTTGAGAATTAAAAACTATCAATAAGAATAATTCTTGATACCAATGGATTTAATTTTCCAAGAGTAATGAGGATAGGTTCATGTTGCTTCTAGAACTCAAGAGGAGAATATTCATATTGTTGAAGGATATTGTGACGATATAATCAAGAAATGTAGCTATCTCATTTATCCTAGTTGGATATGACATAGGTACCTTCTACAAATCTTATTGGAGCATGTCATGATACATAGGAGAAGATTGAAAAATATCCTAGAGAGAGATCTTAGCTTGGGTAACATAAATTTTCTTAGTAAGATCATAATCTGAGCTAATAGAATTTTGAGGAAGATGAGAAGTTGATCATAAAGTAAAAGAAGTAGGAAGAGAAGTAGGAATATGATTGACTTATTTATTGTTCAAGTGTTGTACATGCAAGCTATTGTATGGAAATTGGCATCCTAGGCACATTAGATGTTATAGATTTTGCATTTTTTATGAAATAAATCAAAGGTCAAGGCACATTAGGAATACCCTGAATAGTAATTATTGGTCTAGAAGATTTTGATGCATCTCAACACATATGAAGAATAATTTTTAGTTTCTAACTTGCTCTTTTGTAGAGCTAGAACTAAAAATTGTGTTGATCAATTTTTTATAAGGATTTGACTATGAAGATGAGGAAGGAGTAACATGCATGAAATCATCAAGAGAATTGTATAACATGTCAAACTATTATTTAGAAAAGGGGTTAGAAAAATCACTTATGTTTTTTAGAAAGAGATCTGACATTATCGAATTGCTTGCATTCACCAAATCAAGAAAATGAGGCATGATACAATGGGTTTGCCAAAATGTAATAAAGAAATTTTTTATTGAGCTGAAAATGTATTTATTTTCTAACTAAATGATTGTTACCTTACTAATCTAGGATTGATCTAGCTTCAAAAAAGAACTATTTTTCTTCCATTGGATTCAAAAAGAACAAAATACCTCTAGAAACCCTAAAAATGTTCTTAACTGGGGAATGAAAAACTTTCACTAAGCTAAAGCATGAAAGAGACTAGTAAAATGCTATTTTTTAGAATTGGAATAAAAATTTATAGGAGATGATTTTAAAATTAAAAAAAAATGGGAAATGGAACCTAGCACAAGAAGATAATAGACACTATCTAGGAGGCCAATGCATTACATGGATATTTGCATGTTTTGTTGTCATCGATATGACCTAGAATAGTAAGAAAAGTTCTAGATAATGCTCTATTTCAGTCTAATTGCATATCCACTCTACACAACTAGAAATAGGAACATACTAGAAATATTTTAGGTGATAAAATGTAAAGAAAAAAGAGAAACAATAAGATTTACATTACTTATGCTATTCAATGCTCCCAATATACCTATAGCTAGAAGAAATAGGAAAAATGGTTGGGGTTGTTTGGGAGCTTACCAAGAATGGTCAAGCCGACATTTTGGCCTTTTAATCTCCACAAATAGCCAATAATGAAGAGAGTAGAAAAATAATGTGTGCTCTTGTCCTATATGCACCTAGGAATTTAGAGTAGTGATAAATAAATAAATCTACAAATATCAACCCTAGTATGTTGGGAAGAATACCATAGTGTGTGTATTGATAAAATGGGTGGTGGTATGCACTAAAAGATTTGTTAAAAGATAGTTGAATATGCAATATATTCTCTCTCTACATATCTTTATCTCCCTCTCTAATAAATATCGCTCTTTATATATTTGTCTCTCTCTACATCGCTCCTTCCCTTGCTCCCTCCACCTCTATTTTCCTCTATCTCTCTATTTCTCTTATCTCTCTTTCTCTCTATATCCTTCTATCATTATCTCTCTCTCCCCTTCTTTCATCATCTATCTCTATTTTTCTCTTTATCCATTACACTAGCTCTACATGAGTAACCATGCCAATTTTGTGATTGACAATCCCAAACCTAAAGTTTGTCTTACATGATCCATCACAATGTATGCTTCGTGTCATGATATATATATATATAAAACATTACACTCATTGTACAAAATAATAATTAATTTGCACATATATAATAATAAAATAAATATCAGAAATACGCATATATAAGTAGTGTACTTTTTTTAATTGTACAATAATTTTCTTCGTAACCATATTTATTTTATTAATATACATGTGCAAAAATTAAATTACAAGGGTAGAATTTCATGAGCAGCACAAGGGTTCTAGAGTAAGGCAATTGTTTAAATTTTCAAATGGACTATGACGATGACACCACCACCTGCTTCCGTCTACCCCGAATCTCCCTCTTGACTTTTGCCTCATGACTCTGTAATGTGAATGTTAAAAGTTTTTCTTTCACTCTTCTAGAAGGAATGGCTTCTCACAATTATATTATTAGTGTGCAAGTTCTCTGTATATAAAAAATAAAAATAAATTGAATATAACTTTTTGTTTTGGGTTAGGTATTTCAGAGCAGAGCTGCCTTGGCATTCCATCAAGAAAACGCGTAATAATGATGTGTGGGCCTACATTTGACTCGAACTAATCTTACCCGTGAAAGATGATTTGATGGGGTTTCAGGGAAAAATCCTTTGGTGGACAAAAGTGCCAAAACACGCCACTTTTAAATAAAAAATCCCAAGACGAAAGTTCCTAGCACATGGGGGTCGGGTTAACCGGTACACTCTAAGCGTTAAATGGTTAGGTGGTCGGACTCATGTGGGGCCCCCTTAACTCAACCTTTCCTGTTTCCGTAGCGTTTCTTAACCCGAACCTTTTCAAATCTCTGTTTCTTGTTTCTGTTGCAGTTTACATTTCTCGTTCCCGTTCGTCTTTGCCATTTACGCTGTTCGCATTTGTCTGATGCAGCCAAAAGATCAAACACTTGATCAACTCGGGGCAAGGATGCAGTGATGGATAGGCATTTCGCTTTCCTTAGCTATTAAGCCCATTCTCCACATTTCATCATGGCATGGTCTCACAGATTTGCTTCATTGGACGGCTTTAATCCCACATTGATTTCACGACATAGAATGGGATGAGTGTAGTTTTATATTTAGAAGAGTGGTTTCACTTTTTTAAGGGTAAGAAATATAAATGTTCTTTATTCTATTCTATAAGCATATGGAAATTATATTTTTATTAAAAGATTTATATTTTAAATTATTATATTTTTTAAATGAATATTATTTATATTTATAGTTTTAATGATTATAAATATTTATTAGTTCCTTCCGCCAGCAGGAATATTTATGCATTCGCCCGGAATGCTTATATTTATGCATTCGCCCGGAATGCTTTTAACTAGCAGCATCGACCAATCACATTTTGCCATTTAACATATTATTTTTTTTTTTTGTATAGTTTGAATTTGGAGAGCTATTTTATATATTGGAAAATTAGCATTTATCTATTTTTTTATTCGTCCGAGTAGCTTTATAAATCATTTTCATTTTAAAATTCGGGAAAATGCGAACACATAAATTGAGTAAATAAATTTAAGCAAAGGTATAGTTTAGAAGTTGGCGGCTAGAGGTACGTAATCCATGAATGCAAATTAAATGCATTAAAATATCAAGAAAATGCGAGCACATAAATTGATTAAATAAATTTAAGCAAAGGCATAGTTTACAAAACTGGCGGGTAGACGTACGTAATGCATGAATACAAATTAAATGAATTAAATGGCATCTGGCTCGAGGTGAAGGCGCTGGAATGGCTTGGTGGCCACGCGTGGCCAGGGTACTTTGGTTATTTAATATAGAGTTAAGCCACTTGTTATGCATCTCTATTACTTTGCGTCTGTTGTTTTTGTGTTCTGTAAGTGCGTGTTCTGAGGAAGAGTTTGTAGCGACTGAGCAGGAGATGTTATAGTTGCAGAGTCCAGACCCAGAAACGAGTTACTTGAGGTGATAATTTCATAGTGCTCTATTGTGTGGCCGAGCAGGGGATTTTGTAGTTGCAGAGTTACACACTGGACAGCGAGAGATGAATTGCTTGAGGTCACAAGAGGTAACTTTTCGTTGTTTTCGTCTATTTGATACGAGAAATGCAAGCAGGGTTTCATAGTGCTTTAAGGCATTCGTATACTTTGACTATAAATTTGTATTTTAAACTACTTTTAGTATTATCTATTCGAATTTCTTGTTGAAATGCGAATGTTTCATCTGCGTTTGATAGGAATTATGTAGAAACCCTCTTGTCCATTTTACTTCATGCATGTGAGCCCTGTAAAGTTTGTATATTTTTTTATTACTGCAAAGCAGTCCCATAAAGAGGGCTTTGGAACCAAAATTATGTCTGCGTGTGCGATAGTGAGAGCTTTCGAACAATGAGTCGACAGTGTGTTGCTTTGAGCTTTTCCATTGTCATCAAAGCATAAAGTATAGAGGGATTTTGTTAAAAGTCATGGTTATTGTCCTCGTAAGCATAAATGCAAACAATGGGAGCATACAGAAAATAGGTGAGCTGTTTGACAAAACTCGTGAAAGAAAAGCTATTATATATGATTAGTTGTTTATATATTCATGCATTTGTAGAAGAAAAAATATCTGCATTTGATAGGAATTATGTAGAAACCCTCTTGTCCATTTTACTTCATGCATGTGAGCCCTATAAAGTTTGTATATTTTGGTTTACTGCAAAGCGGTCCCATAAAGAGTACTTTGGAACGAAAATGATGCCAACGTGTGCAATAATGAGAGCTTTCGAACAATGAGTCGACAATGTGTTGCTTTGAGCTTTTCCGTTGTCATCAAAGCATAAAGGATAGAGGGATTTTGTTAAAAGTCGTGGTTATAGTCCTCGTAGGCATAAATGCAAACAATGGGAGCATACAGAAAATAGGAGAATTGTTTGACAAAACTCGTGAAAGAAAAACTATTATATATGATTAGTTGTATATATATTCATGCATATGTAGAAGAAAAAATGGGAAACTAATACAACAGTAGGTAGTTATAACCCCCAAAAAGAATCAAACCTGGAACAAGAGCAACATCCAAAAAATTGTGCTTTAAAGTACCTAATGCACTAGAGAATTTACCATAGCAGAATACAAATTTTCATTTGCACAGAGATAGAGAAAAGAATGCAGTATAAACCTATTTTGTGCCAGCAAGCATTTAAATTCTGTCAGATGTCGTGGTTACTGTTCTCATAGGTAGACATGTAAAATACGAAAGCATTCTAAGGCAAGTGAACTGATTTACAAAAGTTCTCAGGAAAATGGGCTTCTGGGGAATGCAATGAGTATTAAATCTGGACACCTTGATATTCACATGTTAACTTTGGCAATTTTATGAAGTTGGTAGTTCTCATTTAGTCTTCTTTCATCTGATATCTAATTAATTAGGTGGTTGTTAATTAGTCTTTAAATACATAATAATAAAAAGAAAGAAATAATTATAAATATCCTTGTGGACATTTTAATTATGGGTTGTGATTTGTACTTGCATGTAGATGGATTAAGCACTCAAAAGTCACAGTAAATGTAGCGTGCCAGCTAATAGGTCTATGTGACATTTCAGACATGTTAAAGTAGTCAATTCCATATTTGTCATTTATCCTTGTATCATTAGATAACTAATTAATTAGGTAGCTGTTAATTAGTCTTTGAATACATAGTAATTAAGAGAAAGAAAAAATTACAATTATCCTTGTGTACATTTTACCTGGTGACCAGATTCAAGGAATAAACATACGAAGCAAATAGCAATTTGAGATTATGTAATTGGAAAACTTAGACTGAATGCTTAGGAAGTTAGAAAATTGTATCTTGGGGTTATAAAAAACTATCTCAAATATGTTTTAGAATTCAAATTGCAATGTTGTCGTAGAGCAGTTAAGTAATATTGCTTGATAAAATAATTTTAGACTTCGTGCAAAAGAGCAGTTAAATTCATTGGTAGAAGATTTGTGGTACAAGAACCTATGGTAACTAGTTTGTGTAGTTAATCTGATTTACATTTATACTTGTGTCTCTTGAATCTAAAAAATGTTTGCTAGTGTTTTAATGGATTTGGCTATTAGTATCCATCACAGTAAGAGTATTATATGTTGTAATTGTAATTTTGGGAGTTGTTTGCATTTTGGTCATTTCCTTGAGTTTAATTGCTATTCTTTTAGAAAAACAAACAAATGGTCTTCGTTTACTAATCAAAGCTTATTACATGGTGCAATGCTTTTGATCTGAAGAAGAGAGGTGGTGTAGCGGTGCAGCTGTAGCAAATTCTTCAAGAAAAGAGTACAGGGTGAGTTTCTAGAATAAACCTTCTCCTTTGTTTACAATTGCATAGAGTAGACAAAGAAAAGGGTTAATTCAAGATTCTCACTATATTGATTGTACTTGTAGTCATATCATTGCTTTTTGTTACAAGGACAATCTTTACAAATGGGTATTGTGAGTGGCATATGCTATATGGTTCATAAAAATTAAGCAATTGGGGTTCAAAAGTAGATCTTTGTTGCAATAATATGACATCAGAAGTGCAATTATTATCCAATCAATGTCTTTGGTGGCTAATTGCACTTTATAATTTAAACATAGTCTTTTCTATTTTGAGAGTTTGATTCTGAATCCATATGCATACTTTGATTAAAACTAGTGGCTGAAGGTACATAATTCATTGATGCAAAATAGCCTTTAAGTACATAGCAATTAAAAGAAAGATATAATTACAATTATCCTTGTGTACATTTGAACTATTAAACAAAGGCAATTAACAAACTAGCACTAGAAAACCATGTGTGTGTTAACGTGTTGGATAACATGTATTTGTGCATAGGTGTATATGGATGCTATGAGTTGTGATTTCTACCATTATGTAGCGCTTACTATTACTTGTACAGCCAAGCCACATGCAAGTAGAATTCATAATTCATGGCATCCAGATACACTCAAGGACAAATACAAATCAAGGTTGTTGGCATCTTGATAAGAAAGATGATGAGATACATCCAATTAATGTATGTCACAACATCTTATTGAATGAAGATGATCTGGATAGGGAGGTTACAAATGAGAATCCTTATTGGTGTGTGTCTGATGCTCTTTTTGGAGACTTGTCAAGAAAATTGCATGCTAGTACTATTAGAGAACAGGTGGAATCAGATTTATTGATTGACTATGATTGATGGGTCAAATGTGTACAAGGATAGTTAAATAATTAGGCAGCTGTTGATTAGTCTTTAAGTACATAATAATTAAAACAAAGAAATAATTACAATTATCCTTGTGTGCATTTGAAATGTTGATCAAAGGCAGTTAACAAACTAGCACTAGAAAACCTTGTGTGTGTTAATATGTTGGATAACATTTACTTGTGCATAGGTGTATATGGATGCTATGAATTATGATTTCTGTTTGCATGTAGCTGGTTTAAACATTTAATAATTAATGTTGGATAATGGAATGAAATAAACTTGGGCAAATGGAAATAGAATGACCCCATGAAATTGAAACATCAATGTTTACATGGCTTTAACATGATAACAGATTTGCATCCATAAGACTTATTTAAATCTCAAATGTCATACTGTATGTGGCGTATTAGCTAATTGGCTTAACATGATAGCTTCCAAACAAGTTAATTCAGCGATCAATCAAGCTAATTGGTTGATGAATTAATTGTGTTGAGTGGTTAGTCATAGTTAATTATTAGTCATCTTTATCCTCCAAATCAGTTAAATCAATCTTGCCTATTCACATTCACAGATACACAATCTTTCTGACCATTTTTCCTGTTTTTAATAAAATAGGAGCTTTAGAACAGGATATGTACATTCATCTAAGCATGATAAGATGTGGATTTCTGACAGATATTATGATTTGAAATGCTCTCATGAATATGCATACAAAATATGGAAGCACAAGAAAAACATGTAAACTGTTTGACAGAATTCCTCGAAAGAAATGTTGGATCTTGGTGTGTAATGATTGCAAGTTATGGAGAGAATTATTCGTCGAAAAATATTTTTGCAAACTTTCAAGAAAATTAACTAAATAGCTGATCAAGTTAACTGTGAATCAAGTTACTTGACCAATCAATGAAACTAGTCCATTGATAGATCAGTTTTCTTGAATAGTTAATTATAGTTAATTATAAATCATTTTTATTCACCAAATCAATTAAACCCATCATGGCCATTCATATGCAAAAAAAATAATTTCTTGAAAAGGCTTTATAGACAAGGAAGCAAATGCAATTGCTAGGTGCAAACCGAAATTGGAAAAGCTTCGTCAACATCTTCCTTTGTGTTTCTTGTGCTACAAATATTCAACAAGCTATAGTTGTCCATATTAATTGTATTCCTTTGTCTATGTTCAAGCCATCTGTTTATTCTATTGCTTTTGCTATTATTTGATAAAAGTTCAAATGTCATAGTATATGTGGTGTATCCGCTAATAAGTCCATCTCACATTTCACTCATGACAATTTAGTTTGTCTCATCTGTCTCTGATACATTAATCAAAGTCAATTAACAAATAAGTCAATCTTACACTTGACTCATGCAAATTAAGTCAATTCTATCTTTTACTCATTAATGAAATTAACTAATCAGTTTAACAAGATATCTTTCAAACAAGTTAGGTCAGTGAACAATCAAGCTGTTTGACTGATGAGCCAATTGAGTTCAATAGTTAATGATAGTAATAGCAAAAAAATCCTTGTTAGATGATGTCATAGTTGAATTTGGTTTTGTGTGCCTGTTTGTATTTTTGCTATAGCTTGAAGCAATGGTGCTTTATGGTTCAAGTATTAAGTGTAATTGGAAACCTTTCTTGATTTAAATTAATTGATTAAAATCTGTTTGGAAACCATAGTTACAATGGTTCTTTAGGCTCGATGCAAAACAACAATATAGTTAAAATGCATAGCAAAAGCCTGTAGAGAACCATGCTCACACTTGTACATTTGGAATTCAAGGACCTATGATAAATAGTCTCCTAGGTTAATCTGTTTTCAATTAATACTTGTTTCTATTGAATCTAAAAAAATACTTGCAGGTTTTTTCAGTGTTTTGACTATTAGTATCCATTACACTATCACTGTCATCCATTGCAATTATAATTTTGGGGGTTGTTTGCACAGATGTGTTTTGATGCATTGTGAAACCCAACTTGCGTTTCTGGGATAAAATGAAGCAAAATAAATAAAAGTAGCAATTTGTTACCTTGAGTAACTCATCTCTTGGTGTTCATTCAATGAGCATAGGAGCTTTTGCTCTGTCACTGTAAACGTCCCCTTTGTATTGATAAAAGTTGTCAGTTCTCAAATCTATGCCTTTGCTTAAATTTAGTTGTATATGGAGTAACATTGTTTTCAAATACATGATTGATAATAACACATATATTAGAAAACTTTGAATCAAAAAACACAAATCATTAAAAAAATAATATTTCTCTCTTTGTCTTATATTGCTACAGATAGAGCTTCTTTTCAATCATCATATGTATACGCCACATATTCCTAGACTAACTGTATTAACTTAGAGAGTCTTGACAAATTGCCGGAACAGCTCACTATTTTCATCTTTGCATAAGCCTCCACTGTACTCCACACTATATTATTGGTGTCTACATTTCTACCATCAAAACTTGTCTACATATGGCAAATGACTAAAATTACACATTATTTTGTTGGATTGCTTATCATGTTCTGCCACCTTAATAAGATCAGGTACAGCGATAATGTATTAAAAATGAATTTATAACTGTGCAATGCAATCAAGCCCCTGTTTTCCAAGTTATAGCGAAACAAACTATATGATTATACCACAAATGGAGATTCTTAGTCCAAACAAGAGGGAATAAAAAAATAAGATGCAATTGTTAGCCAGGTCCTTCATTGCTCCCTTGCTACTGGTAGATATCACAAAAAAAGTACAAACCTATTTGTAAGATGACAATGAATTTAAGGCACTTGAAATAAGTTTGTCTCTATAATATTTTCCACACTTATTTAGCCCCAGCAGCTATGTATTGGCTTATAGGTAGATATAACAGTTGAAAATGCTATCATAGACATATATTCACAATGTGGAAATATAGACAAGGTCCAGGAATTGGAAACAAGGAATGCATAGGAAACATAAGCTATGAAATACAATGACATGTAGCATAAACAAGTAACAATTTAAACTCCAATAATCTATTAAAAAGCTTTTATGAACATTGATTTTTTATCATATTACTTTTGCAAAATACACGTATAGTAATGCAAAAAGGGTATCTGGTAATTTTGCTATCAATTCATATGACCCAAGAACTGCTTCTGACAGAGACACACTTCCTCCTCCATCTGTTTTAGTTTAGCAGAATCTGGTCAAGAACTTTATTTTGTTAAATGAAACAATCAGGAATTTGGAAAACAGAAAAAACAATGGATTCTTGAGCTTTCTAATTCATTATGATTTTTCATTTTTTTTACCTCACTTTTATAGCATACCGAATAACAAGCAACTAAAAACAACATTCAAAACTCTACAATGCTCTAGTAGAATGAGAACACAAACAAGTATTCAAGGGTACCTATGTTGTTTACTTCTGCTCCAAACTCTAAAAGAAGGCTTCCACAGTCTTTGTATCTATTTGCTATTGCAATGTGCTAAACACAGTATATCAAAAAGATTTGTCATATTGTTCCGAACTCTCAATAAAAAAGAATCTCCATGTCCTACCATCAAAGAAAATGCATTAAAGTCAAAGGAGTTTGAAATTCAAGATAACAAACCTAATAGCACTCACTTGGATAAACTATTTTGTATAGTCTGAATTTTATTGGTTCCTAGCGTCAAGGCAATAATACTCATGCATTCGGTTGGAATGCCTTTAACTGGCAACATTGGGCAATCACATTTCGGCATTTAACATATTACTTATTTTTTTGTATAGTTTGAATTTGGCGAGCTATTATTTATATTGGAAAATTAGCCTTTATCTATTTCCCTATTTGTCTGAGTAGCTTTATAAATCATTTTTGTTTTGAAAATTTGGAAAAATGCGAACGCATAGATTGATTAAATAAATTTAAGCAAAGACATAGTTTGAAAACTGGTGGCTAGAGGTATGTAATCCATGAATGTAGATTAAATGCATTAAAATATCAGGGAAATGCGAGCACATAAATTGATTAAATAAATTTAAGCAAAGGCATAGTTTATAAAACTGGTGAGTAGACGTACATATTGCATGAATACAAATTAAATGCATTGAATGGCATCTGGCTCAAGGTGAATGCATTGGAATGGCTTGGTGGCCACGCATGGCCAGGGTACTTTGGTCATTTAATATAGAGTTAAGCCACTTGGTATCTATTACTTTGCGTGTGTTGTTTTTGTGTTCTATAAGTGCATGTTCTGAGGAAGAGTTTGTAGCCAATGAGCAGGAGATGTTATAGTTACAGAGTTCAGACCCAGAAACGAGTTACTTGAGGTGATAATTTGTTATTTTCCATAGTTTCTTATTTTAAGTGCATAATGAAGTTGTGTTTCATAGTGCTTTAGTTGGACTATCACTATCACTTTGTGCCTGATGTGTCGGTGCATGTATGTATGTATGCATGTCTCTATGTACATATGCATTTATCTGTGTATACCTATGTAAACATTTGTAGATTCATATATGCATGTATGCATATGTCTCTGGATATATCTATGCATGTGTGTATTTATGCATATATGTATGTGTGTATAGATGCATCTATGTGTATATGCATGCATGCATATATGTTTACGTCCATACATGCATTTATGTGTGTGTACATGGATGTATCTGTACATATATATACATATGTATATATATGTGTGTGTGTCTATATGTCTTCTCTAGGAGAGAGTTTATAGTGACAGGGCAAAGGTTGTCATGGTTCCAAAAAGGACACTTGTAGACAATTTACTTCAGGCAATAAATAGTTATTTTCATCAGTTTTCTTTTATTTAAGAGTCCATAGGCAGATTGGGTTTCACAGTGCTTAGCCTACGCTAATCTTCATAGACTAGTTCCTCAGATGAACAATTGTCTTTTCTCCAATGTACAATATGGAAGCTTAACGATAACTTGGTGCTTATGAGTCCTCTAAAGATTGCATATCTTCAATTACTGTATCACTGTTCCATAGTGCAAACTTTAGAGCCACTGTGCTGTTAGCATGTGCCATAAGGGGACCTTTTGAACAATATGTGGACAATGTGTTGAGAAGGCTTTGCAGGCTGTCAGGCAAATGCAATTTACAGATATAAGCCTAAACTCCACAATTGCTTTCAGCTTTCTCGTTGTCATTAAAGCATAAAGGAAAGAGGATTTTTTCCAAACTTCTAATCTATGTACTTCTACATGATAATTCACCTTATTAATTAATGAATCAAATTATCTTAATTAGTTAATCTTCTTTTCCCTTCTATCATTTGATATCTAATTAATTAGGTAACTGCTAAATAGTATTTACATACATAGTAATAAAAAGAAAGAAATAATTATAACTATAACTATTCTTGTGCACATTTGACCCATCAATGAAAGTCAATTAATAAATCTAATTCCACCTATCCACTAATAGTATTTGCATGCAATTTCCTTGAGAAGTCTTGAAAAAGAGGATTACTCACACACCAATAAGGATTCTCATTTGTAACGTCCCTATCCAAATCATCTTCATTGAATAAGATGTTGTGGCATACATTAATTGGATGTATGTCATCATCTTTCTTATCAGGATGCCAACAACCTTGGTTTGTATTTCTCCTTGAGTGTATCTAAATGCCATGAGTTATGAATTCTACTTGCATGTGGCTTGATTGCACAAGTAATAGTAAGTGCTACATAATGGTACAAAATAAACTTATGCAAATGGAAATGAAATGACCCAATTTAGTTAGAAAATCAATATTTATCTGGCTTTGACTATTAAGTGATAGCTGGTCTAGCATTAAACAGTAGCTAGGAATTGTTTTTATCAGAACTTAACAGTAGTAGCATAGGTCTTGTGTTGTTTTTTTGGCTTAGTATTGACAGGTTGCCATGGCCTATTTACACTTCTTCAGACACTTAAGCAAATATGGCATCTATTCCATTGATTGCTCTTAAAGAGCTTATGCCACCATTGCAATAACAGAATTACACTAATGCATGCAAATGAAAAAAAAAATCTATATTATAGGGTACACAAATAACAATAAGTATTTAAAAATTATAAAATGCAATTTGCATTATAAGAAACAAAAGTTCTTACTTAGGTTCTTTCTCGTCGAAATGAATCTACATGAGAATTCTGTTTTGTTTTTATGAATAACATAGTATATGTCACTCACTTTACTCATTTGTCTAAATTGTCCTTGTGATAGGGATCAGTGCTTTCAACTGTATTTAAACAATCATGCACAAACTGCAACGTGAGGTTAGCATATTAACCTTCTCCTTTTTTTTTTGAAAAAAACAATGCAGAGTTTTCCAAATATGCGCTTCTAGGAAGATTTCCCATGGTTGTAGATGAAATAGTATATGTTTTTACAGTTTTCTCACTTCTCAATTTTGTCATTGTACTAGGAAAAATTACTTGTGCCTATAATAATAGCCAGAATTTGTACATTGTTGCAAGTATACTTGATCATTCAATAGCAGATTGCAAGGTCAGCTCTCTAAATTGTCTTTCTGCTTTTCTTGAAATGCAATTGAAATTCTTCAATATAATGACTGCATAAAGTTATTTTTCATGTTTTCATTTTGTCATCTTGTATTCCTCATTTCTTTGAACACAAATGATTTAAAAGGCTGCTTGCACATATAGAAACAGGAAAATGCATTTTCCACAATTGCAATAGTAATTTGTCTTCGGAAAATAGAACAAGTTTTGCTTATGTGTTAACTAGTTATACTTCCTCTATACAATATCCATAGAATAGAATTAACTACTAGAA
The DNA here is from genome assembly GCA_007258455.2 of Sequoia sempervirens. Lineage (NCBI taxonomy): Eukaryota > Viridiplantae > Streptophyta > Pinopsida > Cupressales > Cupressaceae > Sequoia > Sequoia sempervirens. Next base: position 598,308,805 of record VDFB02270651.1, on the reverse strand, counting down.
TGCAATTTTTAAACCCTTTTTACAGTTTCAAATAGCCTATAAAGTCATAAGTCTTTGTTTTATGTCAACTGGCTTTTACCTATATGCATTTAAGGCAATTTTGTTCATAAGACTACTTATATATGTGGCAAGTTGCTATGCACTGTGCAAGTGAACGTGTGTTTAATCTTCCTGTATTGCAAAAAAAGACCACAAAGTTAATTTCAAAAGCTGACATGGCACATGAGTACAATGAATGATGTACTACGTTACTCATAGACATGACACAATATTTTTCCATGGTCTTGTTTACATGCAAAATGACATTAACCACAATTTTTTTTTGCTCACATTGCCAATTTCACTGTGTACTATAAACCTCTATGGTAAGAGAAAACTGACAAAAGAAACTATTTATTGCCTCAAGTAACTCGTTTCTAGTTCTAGACACTATAACTATAACAAAGTTTGCTCAATCACTGTAAACTCTTCTAGAACAAAGACTTGTAGAATAGAAAAACAATTTCCACAAAGTAATAGTCATGCTTAACAAGTGACTTAAGCCTATAACAAATGAACAAAGCAACCTAGATATACATGTCCACCAAGCCATTCCAGCAATTTTTCATCCAGCCACATGCAATTTAATGCATTTACTTTGCATTTATGCACTGTGTACCTGCACCTATGAGTTTTAATCTCTTTTTTTATTATTTAATCAATCTATGCCTTTGCTTTTGCTCAATGGATCTATGCCTTTGCATTTTCCTCAAATTTTTAAAACTCAAATGATTTTAAAAGATATTGCCACAAATAAGAAAAACCATAGATCTTCTTTGATCAATCAATGCCTTTGCATTTCCCTGATTTTTTAAAAACAGAAATGATTTATGAAACTATTCCCTACATGCCACTTAATTCATGTTTATGTGAATAGCTTTTAAAATCATTTGCTCTTTGAGAAAATCAGTCACTTAGAAGTACATAGAAACAAAGGAATCCAATTACACAAAACATTTGAAGACCATAGCCTCAGATTGACAATGTGAGCAAAAAGGATTCTTATTCACCATTTCTTGCATGTAAACAAAGCTACCTAAAAATATTGTTTTGTGTTTGTGGCATTGAAAGTATACATCATGCATTGTACACATTTATCCAATTTTTCAATGTAACAGGAATAAGTACATACAATCCTGGTGGGGGACAGTGGATGACAAGGTCAGGTTGAAGAATTAATATTATTTTTCCCTTGTGCTTCTAAAAAATTGTTTGTTGTATAATATGTCACGTAGGCTTCTGCTACTACTCAAGATCCATTTTCCAGCATATATAGAGATTATTATCTTCCAAGATGCTCGACAACATGATTAATACTATAGAATGCTATTGAGTAAAAGCACATAGGCAACATAGAATAAAACTATAGATTTTGTAATCTAGATGATAGCGTTTGATACTATTCATACATAACATCTGCTATTCTCAAACATATTAGGATACAAAAGAAACAAATAAAATGATAGACGTTGACAACTATGAATTGACAAAGCGCCCCCAAATATCAACCATTGACTACGCACTTAAGAGCAAGGGGCTTTGCAGATTAAGTACTTTTGCATACAATGTTGGCGATTGTTTGTTTGACTCATTACAGCTACTGCTTAACAATCACTACATATCAATTCAACTATGAAATGGAGCCATAGATTACTTCTTGAGTTGCCTTCAAAACAAGGACAAAGAAGCAATAAAATCATACAACTATGAACTAGATCCTGATACTCTATATACATTGCACAAAGTACATGATCCGCAAACATATTTCCGCAGAATGCGATTATCTGCAAAGCCACAGGCAGATTGCACTGAAAGTGGATTGTGGGGTGACTTATTCTGCATTCACTGGATATCCAAATGGTTGAATATACAAATATGCCTTTGGTCAAGAACAACAGCAAGAAGGTACTTACAGTTCAATACTTCTGACTACACAGAATCAGTCTCTATACTATTTCATGACATGAATTCTTTAAGTGGACACTTCGAACCATTGTTAAACATTGAAACACAAAACGTAACTTCAAAACAGCCCATAGGTTCACATGAAATTAAAAAACTGTGCACAAAGTATCCTCGGATATCAAACATTGACAATGCCCTTAGGGCTGAAGGCCTTTGTAGATTAAGCACATTTGCATACAATGTTGGCGATTGTTTGTTTGACTCACTTCAAGTAATACTTAACAATCAGTACACCTCAACTCAATTACGAAATGGAGCTATAGATCATTTCCTAACTTGTCTTCAAAATAAGGACAAAGAAGCAATTAAATCATATAACACTGAACTAAATCCTAATACTTTATATACATTGCACAAAGTACATGACCAAGAAACATACTTCCGCAAAATGCGATTGTCTGCAAGACCATGCATAGACCATAGTGAATGTGGATTGTGGGGTGACTTGTTCTGCATTCACTGGATATCCAAATGGTTGAAAATACAAATAAGCCTCTGGTCATTGACAACATCAAGAAAGTACTTAGATTTCAATGATTCTGGATATACAGAATCAGTCTCTATACTGTTCCATGATACAAACCCTCTAGCTGGACATTTTGAGCTGCTTCTAAGAATCAAAGCCCAAAATCTAACTTGCCAATGCTCAACAAGCTTACTCCAACTTAAAAAGTTGATCAGAAGTCATCCACAATACAAAATTACTTACTTGAACAAGACACATGCTTTGCCAAAAAACAAGAAGAATTTGATACCATTTGTCACAGCAAACAATTTTAAACATAAATCAACAATAAGACTTAATCACCTGAAGAACTTGATTAGAAAAGAAAAACAAAAAGAAAGTATACCTACCAGTCCAAAGAAAACAAAAACATTGTCACCAATAGAAATTTATAAAACAGTAATACAAGATACACCAAAATACCCATGTGCAATTTTCCAAGTGCTTTGTTTCCACAAGGACATCAGGAAATTCAAAGAAAAATAAAAAGAACTATACTGTAAGCTACTACAATCAGATTCCTTACCATTCACAGATTTCATATGCCATGTATGCTACTTTGCATTAAAATAGTCCACTATTCCAAAGTATGCTACCCCATAGAAAATAAGAACTAATAGACCATTGTGCTATGTGCAAAATTTAACTCAGCTAGAAGAACGACTTGTCTCACTTAGAATTGCATTTGCACAGATTTGGGAACTAGGGTTCAAAAAGTCTCAAATAGGCCTAATAGGTTCTATTATAAATGTTCCTGTTGACATTAACATTGTACAAAGAGCATTACCACAATCAATTAACAACACACAAACAATTGTTGTTTCATTGAAAAGGTGCTTACAATACAAAAATGCATTTCAAAAAGGCATGGTGCACCCAAATGTCATCGTGCAAGCTTTGACTCAATTAACAAGGACGCCATTATACAAAATGCACAAAGTCCACATAAACCAAGATTGGCAAGAAGTTCTCCAATGCACTCAAGAAAACGACGATAATAGTCCACAAAATACAAGTGAAACAGAATCAGATAGTGAAATGGAAAATGAAAACCCATTAGAAACATTGATACATGGATTTACTGAGTCTAGAAGTATCCATAACATGGAAGACACGATTATTGAAATTGCACCTGCAGAGGACAAGTATCCAATTGGAATATTTAAGGACATGTATGCTGAAGAAATGAATTTCCCAACTTTATTCTTTGGCAAACCACGTGATAATGACATTGTAAAAAACTTTACATATCAGAAAATAGTACGCTGGGAGCTCTTACAGTCACAAAGACAATTTGCATATCATACAACAAATATTTTTTTCAAAGCTATTAAGGTACTAATACAACAAGTATTGTCTACAATGACAATAAGAATTTGAAAAGGCCAGTTAAAAGGACGAAAGCTATTTGCAAAAGATGTTAAACACAAACCAAATCTAGAAAAAATTCTTAAATCAGATATTGGATATGTTGATTTCAAAAGAATAAGAATCTCTCCAGACTATTCACAACAACTTAAGAAAAATGTATTTGCTATGATTCGACAACTAGGACCGCCGACATTTTTCATCACTTTCACTAGTGCTGAGCAAAATTGGGATCCACTAATTCAAACATTACAAGAGCTGCACAATCTACACCAATCAGCACAAAACCGTCAAGAATCTAATGGCCCAACACACATTGACAAATTTGAACTAATCAAGAAAGACCCTATCACTTGTGCACATTACTATAAACATAGAATAAATGCAATAAAACAATTGATACTTACAGATGACTCTTTCTTTGGAAATGTCATTGATTACTTCTCAGTCACTAAGTTCCAAAGTCGAGGAAATGAATATGATCATTTCCTCATATGGGTTAAAAATGCACCAATCTACACAAAAGATAACAATGTGGACATCATAGCTTTTGTTGATAAGTATATTACTTGCGACACCGAAAATTTGGAACCTGCTTTAGCAATGCTACACAAACATCATCATACAAAGAAATGCAAGAGATCAAGAAAATGACTTTGTAGATACAATTTTCCTTTTCCACCAATGCAAAAGTCAACTATACTTTTACCAATACTTCAAAAGACTGAAGCAAGAACTGCAAATGCCACTGACATCTTTGCAAAACTCCAAAAAGCAAACTATGACGAAACATTCACTTTTCAAATGTTCTTGAAAGAAATAAACTTAACTGACAATGAATACGTTGAAGCTTTGATCTCAACATTAAATAATCCCGCGCCTTTTTTACAAAGAAAACCATCACAAATATGGAACAATAGTTTTTCAAGGAAAATTCTAGATCTTTGGAAGGCTAATACATATGCACAATTTGTCCTCAATGCATATGTTGCTGCAATGTATTGTAGCTCATATATTGCAAAAGTAGACAAGTCAATGACATATGCATTCAAAAGAATACGTACAGACCACAAGCAAGACAATATTGATGCAATACGAATGGTGAGTAAACTTGGAAATGCCATGCTTAACTTGCAACAAATGTCATCACAACAAGCTGCACATATTGTTTTGTCACTGCCATTAAACTACAGTTCAAGAAAATGTATATTCATTGATACACGATCTGACAATGATCGCACATTTATACTAAAATCTGTTAAACAATTGAGCAATGAGCCAGACGAATCAGAAAACGTTCTTGCAAAATTTATTATAGACTACTATTTAAAACATCCTGAAACAATGGTGGACATATGTCTTGCAGAATTTGTTGCAAGATACAACAAATACGATGCTACAATTGAACCAAAGGCCAAACCAAATGTGGTACGGTTTATCAATTTCAACAAACACTTTGATATAGAGAATCATTATAGAGAGCAATTGGTTCTCTATGTTCCATTTACCATTAATGAGCATACACTCAAACAAAACTTTGACTCTTGGGAACATGCATACATGTACCATGGACAAACCATTCAAACAAATAGTGCAAAGTTCATCCACAACACAAACTCCGCATGGGGTGACATTGACAAAGCTATAAATGATCTTCAGTCTCTTGAAGATGAAAAGCTCATTGACCTAGCAATGCAAGCAAAGCTTCGCCAGAAAGAACTATATGACATACAAACAGACCTTCCAAACATAGGTCGTTCTAACCCAAATACCATGCATTCCAATGGATTTGAAATTGCAAAGCACCCATAGATTATAGATAACAATGAATACTACAAGTTAAGATGAATGTTAAATAAAGAACAACAAGCAATTGTTAAAGATGTTCTCATAAAAAAGATGAAAAATCCACAAAAGCCATTGCACTTGTTTTTGACTGGGGGAGCTGGAACAGGAAAGACTTTTACAGCAAAGGCCATCTACCAAGCTCTCATTCGCATGTATAGCAATTCTGTTGACAATAATCCAGACAAACCCAAGGGCTTATTAACTGCATATACAGGTAAAGCAGCATATAACATAGGGGGATTCACATTACATTCAGCATTTCACATACCTTTTAATACATCAGAATTCCTGCCACTGAACACTGAAGTGCTTGACACTATGTCAAAGCACTATGATCAATTGCACATACTTCTTATAGACGAGATATCATTAGTTGGCTCAACATTCCTACGGTATATTGATAGAAGACTACGAGACATAATGCAAATGCCTACAACATACTTTGGAAACCTTGATACAATATTTTGTGGTGACCTTTACCAGGCACAACCTATCCTTGACTCTGTGGTTTTTGAAAATAGGCCTACTCCAATTGAATTAATGCCTTATAGTTTCTGGAAAGACCATATAAAATGCTATTCATTGGTGACTACCATGAGACAAAAAGATGAAATATTTATTTCAATCCTTAATAGACTACGAGTAGGCATTCAGACAACTCATGACATAGACTATCTCAACAAAATTTTCTTTCGTCCTGTACCATTTGATCCATTGCTTCCGCACCTTTTCTATAGGAGAATTGATGTTCAAGCACATAACAACAAAATGCTATCAATCATTCCAACCAAATGATAGTGCTAGATGCAATAGATGAACTTGAGGAGGACCTTAATGCAATACGAGTATACAGTCACACAACGACACTTCCATCACAAATATGCTTAAAACCAAACATTCTTGTTGAACTTATGCAGGAAATTACAATGTTCAAGATGGCCTCGTCAACGGTTCAGATGGAATTTTTAAAGCATATACAGCACAAAACAATATTGATATTGTCTGTATTAAATTTAATGACCCATCAATCGGACATTATCAATGCACAAAACTAGCACAATGCTATTCTACTATCATTGACAAAGACTGGGTGCCTATACAATGCATTGCTAGGCCAATCCAAAAAATAACAACAAACAAGCAAATTACAATTAGAAAACAATTCCCAATACAAGTAGCATGTGCACGAACCATACATCGATCCCAAGGATTAACAATGGAGGCCTTGGATTTTGATCCCACAAGCATTAGATAGCATGGGCTAACCTATACAGCTCTATCATGAACAAAATCAGTAGAATCATTATTTTTGTTACAACCTTTAACTACAAAAAACTTTAAAGTTAAAAACATAATACAACTAGAAATGTCTCGTCTCCAGACATGTGCACAATGGCAATTTGATAACCAAAGCACATGTTCAGAAAACAAATCACATTTGCTCCTATGTACATTGAACACTCGTAGCTTGAAAGCACATGCAGAAGACATTGTCAATGACTATGGCATAATGCAATCTGATATCTTTTGTCTCCAAGAAACACATATGCATCCCTTTGAGCTAAATATCTTGTTGCAGTATTTTGATAGCTTCTCTGTGCATAACATACATGGCATAGCAACTTTAACCAGGAAACATCTATTCCTTTCAAAATCAAAACAACATGAAATATCAAATATTGAAGCCATCACATCAACAGTAATGCTATCTAACAATGAACTCAATGTTTGTAATATTTATGCAAGACCTGCAACTGCCATAGACAAAGTAATCGCAATCTTGCAAATAATTATTGCATCCACAAATTCAGAAAACATGTACATTTTAGGCGATTTTAATGTGAACATGTTTTTTGAAAGCATAAGCAAAAAAATACTTCATAGTTATATGCAGCAGAACAATATAGAATTTATGTTGGACCAACAACACAGCATGGGCAAGTTAGTCATTGACCACATTTGGTCCAACACGACTACAAATATATGCTCTATCTATAAATCAGAAGCATAGTGGACTGATCACAATCCAATTTTCCTAAAATTGCATATTGCCCAGCAGACAAATTCAACTTTATAGAACTTATAGCCTTATATCACTTTTATGCTTTGCAATGCCTTTTTCAATGCTATATCCATTATTTGCAGGAGATCTATGGATGAAACTAAAAGACAGTCAAAGCAAATACAAACCACACAAGAAGAATCAACACAATGGTAAAGCACTTATAGTATTATTCCTTCATACTCATTCAGCCAAATCACAAATATTCAAATAACATTGTTTGAATTCTTTGCAAGATGCCAAAAGATGTATCAAAAAGACAGGCAAAACAAGTGCAAATTGCATAGGAAGAGTCAGCACAAAGGTAAAGTTCTTGGTTCTTCATTGTACCGCCATTTGCCCAGCTTGCTAATATTAAATTAGAATTCAATTGACATTATCCTTGTTCCTTGTAGAACAAGATTCAAGAAACCTAAGATTGTTTCAATCGAACAGCTAAATGCAAAAAGAGCTGGAGACACCTTCCAAGGTGATGTGCTTGTTGTCTACAAAGCAACATTGGATAAGGCCAATAAAACACGGGAAATGTTGCGTGCTGATTTAACAGATCACAAAGTAGAAATGACAATCACGTTAAATGTTAGTGGAAACCTTGTGTATAAACATGAGCCTAAAATAGTCCCGGGGTCAGCTATCTCAATCTCAGATTTCCAAATTGCACCTAGGACAAATTATGACAGAGGTGATTGTGATTGCATTTTGATTTTAACAGACATAAGCACCACTAAAAACATCCCATGCCTCTGTCAAGAGTACAAATTCATTCCAAGTACAACTATCAGCCAGCTGCTAACAACTATAAATGAGTACCCAACTGGCACAATAGCTGCGCTAGTAGTTGGTGCCAAGAAAATGGGTACCCAATTTGCAGTTGACATCAAATATGGCCACAGTGACATAGACAGAGCACAGGTATTTCGGTCTACAAAACTTTTCCCTATTCTTTTAGTGTCAACCTTTTCTCGTTCCATAGTGGTCTCTATAACAATTTTCGTAACAAAATCTAATTCTCATTGAATTGCAGGTGCTATTACGGTCAACATATGAGCAACAATACTTTGCAATCGAAGACCAATTGCATACAAATAAAACACCTGCAATGCTTTTCAAGAATATTGTAAGAAAAACAAATCAAAAGAACACATTTCACACATGTCGATCAACATTCATCTGTAACTTGAATGACAAAAGAAGCTTGGAAAAACTCAACAACCTACTACATTCAACTTTTAAGGTAACGACATTCATTTTTTTTTTGAACTATCACATCCAAACCTGTATTTTTTGTTTCCTCTAACAATTTAGAACCATATTCTATAGGTTTCCCGTACTCTAAAAGCAACAAATGCATTTTCCAATCCATTTCATGCATGCTATCCAAAATGCAAATGCAAATTCACTAGCTATGGCACACTCCAAGAAAAAATTGCTCACTGCAAACAGTGCAACCAACAAGTCAATTATAGATTCTGTTTGCAACTTAAAACTATCATTACAACTTATGACAATCAAACAATTCAATCTTCAATTGACCAGGTCACCATGCACCGTCTATTGCCCAAACTGCAAAACCTCAGCTATGAAGACTATATCAAGGACAAGTCAGCAATGATATTCATCCTACGGGACTTTAGCACTGAAGGACATTTTAGCCTTGACCAAAACAATGTCATTGTTGAAGCCATTTGCATTGGAAAATAGACAGGAAACATCACCAAAAGGTAAAAAAGTCATTCATATGTAAACTTTTTCTCTTGTGAACCAGCACCTCAAATCACCATCCATACAAACTATGTTTCTAATACGTAGCATTTTCTTGGCTTTACAGGAAACTAGGAATACAGGAGTACAAATTTACATTGTTCAGACTTTAACTTTTTTTCCTTTCCATGCTCTAAGACATTTCACTGGTTTTGACATGTTCAAGACATCTTTGGTTTTAAAATACTCTATTGCTATTATACATTTAGACACTTTTATAGGTTACTATGTTAAAGTCTTCTCGAATATGGACATCTGAAAATCTAATTTTGTTTTTGCACCTACGAAGACAGTGGTTGTCTATGTACATCTGACATATATGTTCAATAATTATTAACCCTCCATGCATAATGCCATTCAAACTATATAGTTTAAATGTTTCTTTTTGCATTCTGTCGTTTCTAGCTTTTCCAATATTTGTTCTTTGTTTGTTATGTTTTCAAGAGTTTATGGTCACTGAGTAGAAGTTGTTATGGTTGCACACTCTAGACCCATAAACAAGTTACTTGAGGCAATAAATAGTTATTTTCCTCTGGATTTTTTCATTTTATGTTGTTAATGCAACCAAGTCTCGACACTGCTTTTATGCATTCTACTTTATAGTCACTTTTCCATCACGCATTCTAATGTATAAAGTACATCCCTGTATAGAGAAATCCATTTGTTGCTTTCGCTACATATATGCATATTTACATGTATATATGCCTCTATGTCCATATGCACATATGCACATTTTCATGTATGCATGTATTCATCTAAGCTTCTACGTATCCCTGTATGCAATTGCTCATACATGCGTCCATGCATTTATGGATGTGCCACTCTAGCCTTGTAGCAATTTATTCTTTTCTATGGATATCGCATATAGGAACACTAATTAGCTCTTTCACCGTAGACAACAGTTTCTTTCATAAATGCCAAATCGAGCTTATATGTTTCAAGCTACATATATACTCAGACTTAAAACTACTTATTTATGATCTTTATTGTTCCATTTTCGTAGACATGTTACTATTGCAATCAAATGTGTAAAGCATTCATGTCCAAAGAAATTAGAAACAGGAGTGGCAATATGTTACACAACCTTGTGTTATGCCTTTATAGCAGTTTTTTCATTGCATTTCAAGAAAAGCAGAAACTAAAATTTTATTCATATTATTTCATCTATGGCATTTACAGCTTTTGCAATAATTATTACAGGCATAGAGTTCAGTGTTAAATAGTTATGTTGTTCATGTCATGGCTTCAACATTCTTCATGTCAAATCACATTATGTGACAAAGCTAACATGTAAAAACCAAAGTGTCCATTATGAACACTTATTGCATTCCATGGGACCACATTTCTTTGAGGAGTTTTTTCGAACAATTTGCTTCCCTTGTGTATGCTTCCATATTTTGCATATGTGCCTATGAGCACATTAACTATAACAGTTCACAAAATTCCTTTATCCTTTATGCTTTCATCATAGCAAAAAAGCTCAAAGCAATTGCAGACTTTAGGTTTACAGAACACAGGCTTATAGAACACCAAAACAACACAGAGAAAGTAATAGAGATGCATAGCAAGTGGCTTATCTCTATATTAAATGACCAAAGTACCCTACCCACGTGTGGCCACCAAGCCATTCCAGCGCGTTCACCTCTAGCCAGATGCCATTTAATGCATTTAATTTGCATTCATGCATTGCACTCGCATTTTCCTAATATTTTAATGCATTAAATCTGCATTCATGGATTGTGTACCTCTAGCTGCCAACTTTTACACTATGCCTTTGCTTAAATTTATTTAATCATTTTATGCATTCGCATTTTCCTGAATTTTTAAAACAAAAATGATTTATAAAGCTACTCAGACGAATAGAAAAATAGATAAATGCTAATCTTCCAATATTAAAATTAGCTCTCCAAATTCAAACTATACAAAAAAAAAAAGTAATATGTTATATGCTGAAATGTGATTGGCCGATGCTCTCGGTTAAAAAGCATTCTGGGCAAATGCATAGGCAAATTAAAAATGGGTTCACAGGAAAGAGCTTTTGATTCTGAATCCATATGCATACTTTGATTAGAACTAGTGGCTAAAGGTACATAATTCATTGATGCAAACTCAATGCATTGAATGTCATCTGACTAAAGGGGACGATGTTTGGATTGCTAATTAGTCTTTGAATATATAACAAGGTTCAAGGAGAAAACTCTCATTATCGCACATGTTGACATAATTTTGGTTCCAAAGCTCTCTTTATGGGACCGCTTTGCAGTAATAAAAAATATACAAACTTTATAGGGCTCACATGCATGAAGTAAAATGGACAAGAGGGTTTCTACATAATTCCTATCAAACACAGATGAAACCTTCTCATTTCAACAAAAAATTCGAATAGATAATACTAAAAGTAGTTTAAAATATCAATTTATAATCAAACTATAAAAATGCCTTAAAGCACTATGAAACCCTACTTGCATTTCGCAATTGTGAACAAAGAAAAAGGTTCATTCTAGAAACTCACCCTATACTCTTTTCTTGAAAAATTTGCTACAATTGCACAATTTAGGTTTACATTGTTCCAAACTTCTCATTACAGCACAGGTTAATAACACATTGGTTCTAAAGCTCTCTCTATGGCACAGCTCTACAACAATTGAAGATATATAGTATTTATAGGACTCTGATGCAATCAACAAAATAGACAAAAGGGTTTTTACATAGTCCCTTTCGAACAACATTTCATGCATCCACATTTATTCCATGAGTTTTGTCAAAAAATTCACTTGCCTTTTGTATGATTCCATTTTTTGCATATGTGCCTATGAGGACGATACCTATCGCATTTGACAAAATTCTTCTATTTACATGCATCCATGCATCCTGCCCAGAGATACACATATACATGCATCCATGTGTACTGCAATACATGCATCTATGTATACATGCACCCATGGATATGTGTATCTATGCAACTTCATATGAAATCCATTGAATATTTCCATACATGCATATTTAAGCATTTATGTATCCAACTATGCATCCATCTATCTATCCATGCAACTATGTTTCTATGTATTCTTCTACCTATAGATGCATCCATGCATATATGTATCTATGCTTCTATGTGCATATGTATACAGGCATCTATCCATATATGTGTCGATGTATCTATGGATACATCTATTCATAGATACATGTATCTACGCATCTATGGATACCATGATAGATGTCCACATCCATGTATCTATGGATACATGTAACAAGTAGCTCGTTAATGTGAAATGTGCCCAAGGATAATTATACTTATTTCTCTCTTTTAATTGTTATATATTCAAAGACTAATTAGAAATCCAAACAGCCTCCTCTTTAGTCAGATTCCATTCAATAATTTTGCATCAATGAATTATGTACCTTCAGCTATGCTTTCAAAGAATAAGTCGACAGTGTGTTGCTTTGAGCTTTTCCGTTGTCATCAAAGCATAAAGGATAGAGGAATTTTGTTAAAAGTCATGATTATTGTCCCCATAGGCATAAATGAAAACAATGGGAGCATACAGAAAACAGGTGAACTGTTTGACAAAACTCATCAAAGAAAAACTATTATATATGATTATTTGTTTACATATTCATTCATTTGTAGAAGAAAAAACTAATACAATAGTAGGTAGTTATAACCCGCGAAAAGAATCAGACCTGGAACAAGAGCAACATCCAAAAAATTGTGCTTTAAAGTACCTAATGCACTAGAGAATTTACCATAGCACAATACAAATTTTCATTTGCATAGAGATAGACAAAAGAATGCAGTTGAAACCTATTTTTTGCCACCAAGCATTTAAATTTTATCAGATGTCATGGTTATTGTTCTCATAGGAAGACATGTAAAATACAAAAGAATTTATAAGGCAAGTGAACTGTTTTACAAAACTCCTCAGGAAAATGTGCTTCTGGGGAATGCAATAAGTAATATGTCTCTTTTACTACATGTCATTGTCTATCTATGTATCCTTAGATACAACCATCCATATATTGATTCATGTATACATGTGACTATGTATACATGCACCTATTAGTATATGTATAGATGTTTCTATTCATACATGTAGACATTGGTATATGCATTTATGCATCTTTGAATACTATGCATAAATACATGTATCTATGCATATATGGATTCTATGCATGCCTTCATGTGTATCATGTATCACAACAACATTTGCACCATACAGAACAAAGAAAGATATGAACAAAATATCACGGTTACGCAGTCAAACAGAGGGCTTTCTAGATAATTATACAGTCATGCACACATTCATGCTCTCCAACATATTAGCATGCACATGGTTTTCTACTGCTACTTTGTTATTTGGATTTCATTAATAGCTAATATGTACAAAAGCATAATTGTATTTATTTATTTCTTTTTATCTCTGTGTATTTAAACACTAGTTAATAGCTACCTAATTAGTTACATATCAGATCAAACAAGGGTAAATGAGAAATATGGAACTGACTAGATTGACATGAGTCGAATGTCACCTGGTCCTATTAGTTGATACACTATGATTACTATCACGTTTTAGCATCTACCAAGTCTCATGGCTCCAAACCTGGTATCATCTAAAAGCCACATAAATATTCAGTTTCCAACCCAATCGGGTCATTCTATACTTACTATTAATTGTTTAATACAACTACATGCAAGTAGAAATCACAACTCATGACATCCTTATAAACTTATGCACAAATACATGCTCTCTAACATATTAACATGCACATGGTTTTCCATTGCTACTTTGTTAATTGGCTTTGATTTATAGCTGAATTATGCACAACGATAATTATCATTATTTCTTTCTTTTAATTATAATGTATTTAAAGACTAATTAACAACTACCTAATTAATTACATATGCATTTTTACAAGGGTAAATGAGCACCACAAACTTGATAACAATGACACAGTTAACATGCCAGTATCAAGGTGTTCGGTCTACATACTCATTGATTACAATATGCTAACCATATTTCAATTTTATATGGCTCCGTTTATGCATATATAAATATCTATTTTTCTTCATCTCATTATGTATCTATGTATCCATAGATGCAATTATGCATATATCTATTTATGCATATATCTCACCATCTCTTTATGCATCTTTCTATATATGTATGGATGTATCTATGACTACATGTATACACCAATTTATGCATATATGCACCTATGAATTGCATGCACACATCCATGTATATATGCATCTATCGATATCTTGCATGGATACATGTATATATGCATGTATGGACTCATGCACCTTTGTATATGTCTTTGTCTCTGCCCATTTGTAGATGCATATATGCATTTTTCTACACATCCATGTATCTCCACAGCTCTCTATGTAACATATCTATCTCTCTTTGTATACATGTGTCTATGCATCCATCTATGCATGTGTGCATGTACACCATGCACATATGTATTTGTGCACCTATGCTGGCCACCCATGCCCACCAAGCCATACCATCACCTTCGCCACCAGGAAGATGCCATTTAATGCATTTGCTTCAATTATTTTGACCTCTCTATGTGTTCGCATTTTCCTGATATTTCAATGCATTTAATTTGCACTCATGGATTACGTACCTCTACTTGCCAGTTTTATAAACTATGCCTTTCCTTAAATTTATTTAATCAATCTATGCGATCACATTTCACTAATTTTCTATAACAATAATGATTTATAAAGCTATTCTGATAAATAGAAATAGATAAATGCTAATTTTCCAATATAAAAAATTCAAAAGTTGTATGTTGACATACAATCATGCATATTGTCCATACATGCATATATGCATATATGCCTTCATCCATATTTCCATGTCTATATGAATACATCCTTCCATGTAACATATGCAAATATGCATGGATCCATGTATACATGTATTCATTTCTCCATTTGTCCATGTTATTCTGTTTTCTATGTATACATGTGTCTGTCAATGCATCCATGCATATATCTGTGAATAGCTCTACGTATTTCTCTGGCCATGCATTTATTGTTTTATAATGCATCAACTTTTGCATTTTTTTGGTTTCATGACCTTCCATATTAATTGTTTTCATTTTGTGTTTTTTTACAAGTTTTTGGTAATGCTGATCCGTCTTGATGTATCTGTTTGCATTTCTACTACAAACGGTCTAATCATTCCAATGGTTACATATAAGATGTTTGGCTGCTCAAAAACAAAATGTACATATATTTACATATTTTAAATCTACATTAGCTTGGGTGATTTCTAAGACATAAGTAGGGTGTTTCTAGGAGCTTGTAGTTAGTTTATTATCATCATATTTTGAATTGTGTTCTCCTTGGAGACTTTTAGAGCTTGTCTCTTGAAAGTGACTTACTATTATCAAGTATTTGCAGTATTTTTCTTATTGTATTATTTTATTGTCCAATTTGATTCATTACAAGTGGTATTACAGAATAATATTGGCACTATGAAGACAAGAAAAAATCATATATGTTATTTTAGAGTTCATTTTAGGAAGTATATATCTCTCTAATTTGTTAAATATTTTATCAGTTTTCAAATATTTTTCAAGGTCATATTCAAGTTATTGCAATATAAATTCTAAGGTAATATCCTTAAATATCATTATATTTTTATATCTATTCTTATCTTGTCGCATTTCGAGGAACCTCAAGGATCTCGGCACCTTGTTCAGTACGAAGGAGAGTGAGAAATGGGACATGATTCTTTTTCCTGTGTTTGTATTGAGACACTCAGCCCTATGACGATTTTAAAAAGCATAACCAATAACAAAATAGACATTCTTTCACCCTTTGTTGGAAGAAATGATCACTTCATACCCTATTCATTCCATTCATTTCCATTTCTACCCTTCCACGTCCTTTCTTCTCAAATCAAATACATTTCAAAATCCATTTATATGCTTGCCTTGCATCACACCAATCTATTGCATTCCCTTTTTCATTCAATCCAGCTCCCTCATTCAAATTTTTATTTCTCGCATTTAATTTTAAGCATGTAACTCAAAAATGATAAATTCCTACCATTTACATTCCATTCATTCTCATTTCCAGGGTCGCATACCCTTGCCTCCCATATCAAATACTTTTCATAACACGTTCATATACCTTACTTGCATCTCATCATTCTCTCAATTCCCTCTCTTTGTTGCATTTACATAGCTCATTCTTCTTTATTACCCTTATATAGCTTTATCTATCTATAGCTCAAATATACCTCCATCCATCACAACAAAATTCACACCATACCAGACATAGGAAAAAATGAAGAAAATATCAAGGTTATGCAATTAAACACTGAGGGCTTTCAAAATAACTATCATAACATCCAGTTGTATTCAAGAGTTCTTTTCAAAATGTTTTTTCTAAATCCTGTTTATTACAGATACCTAAGAGCACGTATCACAGTTTCTTGGAGACTAAAATGTATCATCAGATTTAACAAATATTTCCATGTATACATGCATTCAAATGCATCGTTAGATATCCTTTATACACTTGTTCAAAAAACATCAATGTATTATTCTTTTGTTTCGATCATAAATGTCTTTTGTATATCTTTCAAATGCAAATTGTTTCTGACATTTCTAACTTTATGCACACAGGAATATGTAGATTCTTGTTTACATACCAAATTACATGGGCTCATGTACATGTCGTTGCATGCATAAATGTTTGCATTGATCCATATATTTATGCATTCCTTCAATATATGCATTGCTAATAAATAATTAATCTTTCCTGTTTTCTTTCATTTAATACTGCAAATGCAAATTGTTTCTGACATTTCTAACTTTATGCATGCAGGCATATATAGATTCTTGTTTACATACCAAATTACATGGACTCATGTACACATCCATGCATGTATACATGTTTACATGGATCCATATTTTTATGCTTCCCTTCGATATATGCATTGTTAATAAGTAGTTTCTTTCTCCTATTTTCTTTTATTTGATACTGCAAATGCAAGTTGAGTCTCATCATGCTTCCAGACTCGTTCAGATGTTGGGGATGCTTTCCACTCTTGTGTGCATTACGTGCACATCGATACATGTATACATGCATACATGTATACATAGATGCCTTAAGCATTGTTACAAATGTTTCTCTCTCATTAAATTTCAATGCAAATGACCAAAACATGTGAATTATTTAAGTGTAGCTACATTTTATCTTACGTAATAAGGTTCTTTATATCTTTGCAAATGATTTTTTGTTTAATATATATACAGAAAAATATCTATTCGTATTACATAAACAAGATTAAAATCTTATTTATAATAAAATCAATAGCTTTCTAGTGATTCATCTAAGAATTTATTGTAATATAGTTACATTGTTCTATACACAAAAATATGTTTTTGCATTACATAAGCAAGATTAAAATATTATTTCTAATACAATCAATAGCTTTATATAGAACTTTCATATTACATTAAAAAAATATTAATTGATCTTAGAAAAGTTTACAAATAGACCTTACACTAGCACACTAAACATAATTTTATTTACAAATAGACATACAAGGAAAAAAAAGAGGTATGGTAAACTTTGTTTGCACATGCATATAGATATGTGTCTATATGCAATAATGCGAGGACATGTAAATAATGCAATATTTTTTAGTGTCTGGTCACATGTTTTTGTAAATTCTTGCAAATGATATTTGATGCTTAAGAAATATTCCTACATTAAAACTTTGTTGGAATTGAAATGACTAATGAATTTATGGGCTGAAAGGTTTATTAAAAAAAAAATTAAAGAATTGTGCATTGTTCATAAGTAGTTTATTTCTCCTATTTTCTTTCATTTAATACTGCAAATGCAAGTTGAGTCTCCTCATGCTTTGAGACTTGTTCAGATGTCGAGGATGCTTTTCACTCTTCTATGCATTTTGTGTGCGTGGATACATGTATACATGCATGCATGTATACACAGATGACACAAGCATTGTTACAACCATTTAAGATTGCTTGCATTTAATAATTTAAACATAACAAGAATACATTTTTTCTTCTTGAATAAGATCATAAAGGATGTTTCTTGTTGCAAATGTATACAAACTCATAAAAATACAAGTATTCATTGGTATATCTATAAAAAATTCCACGTATACATGGTACCCAAAAATACAATTTTGCATGCATCCATCAACACATGTCAACTGTTCAAATCTCTTTATGGACCACGTTCCCCATGGACCCTAAACATTCCACGCATTAATGCACCATTGCAAATTATTTCAAACTTTCGTACCTAAATTTAATACATTTATATTCCTATCTCCTATCTAATTACTTTTTCTCACTCATAGCTAGATGCTTTTCACCTCTCGACAGGAACTCGACGCTTGCGTCACTTGTTTAGTAATGATATTGAATTTATTTTTTTATTTAATGAAGAAGAATATTGTTTATTATAAAGGTTATGGATATATCATTAAATTTGTTTCATATTGATATGCTCGTGAACTTCTATTATGGTGCATGTCAAAGTAAACAATATATCAACAAATATATTATTTAATTTTTTTAAATACTAAAAGAATATAGATTACTTAAACAATATATCAATAAATAAATTATTTAATTTTTTTAAATACTAAAATAATATAGATTTACTTAAAATATATAGTTTACCATTATATTCTCCTTCCAATAACAACTCTAAAAACATGCAAAATTGAAAAAATGTGTAATGAATAACATCTATCAAATGTTTAAAATAAATACGGGGACTTAATTTATATGTTAACTTATTATAATTCATTACTTAGCATAAATTTTACTAAAGACATTTGGAGAATAGATTTTGGTGATCGAAAAGAAACCTGCACTCTGCAACCAAACCGTGAAACCCTAGCTGCACCATGTGCTCCCTACCTTCAAAATGACTAAATCATCTGGATCTTCAGCACCTAGATCAACAATGGTTGGGACCCAGTCTAGATTAAACCCATGAGGATCTGCCATGAGAAAAAGGTGAGAGAAAAAGGATTGTCAAACAAATTAGAAATTGTTACTCGAAAAGAGACTCCTCATGCTTGCCCCAGCTCTACTAATTAGAAAATTAGCAGAAACACCTTGGAGACATGTGTTGATGGGTCCTAGATAGTCAACCTTGACCCGCCCAAAGAACAACACATGCATATCACACGACCAACATGGACCAACAACAAAACCACCGAATCCCAAGACACTAATGGAGGTAACCCTATCACATTTGAATTCCTAATGAAATTGTTGATGTTATAGAAGATTACAAAACCAAATCAATTATCCTATTCTTCTTAAAAGGAATACCAACAAAACAAGATTTTTTCAACTGGTCACGCACAAATTGGGAACAAAAGAGGTGGGTAATAGAATCCTTCAAGGGCTTAGGCAGAGGATATGTTCTTTGCACCTTCATAAACCCAGATCATACTAGAGCAACACTTCACTATTGTTCGTGGATAATCTATGGTCAAACTTGTTACCTCTGAGCCTGGGATATTAACTTCCACCCAAAAGGGATTTCTAAAACTAAATACCTTGGAGATGCCCCACCTTAACTTATCCTTTCATCCATTCCTTCAAAATATAGTAGCACAATTAGGAAGGGTTATGTGGTGCAAATCTAGCTCAAAAAATGGGCCAGTTTGAAAGTCCATCTCAAAGTCTATGATGAAATAGATTTAACCTAGCCTCTCCCTGATTCCATCAAGTTGGTTGCCCCTAGTTTTGAATTCACTTAGTGGATTACCTATCTTAATAATTTAATCCTTGCTTAGGAATCATCTAAATGGGCCCAACAAATAGTTGAAAATGCCTTGATCCTCAAACTTGATTTTGACAAAGCGTATGATCGTATACAATGTCCTTTCATCCTCAAGATGCTCCAATGGTTGGGATTTGGCTCAAATTTTTTTTCCCATGTCTGTATGTTGTTCATGGATGCACTAATGCAAGATTGGCCATTAATGGATCCCTTTCCTCAATTTCTCCTCCAAAAATTGATTCATCAAGACTGCTTATTAGCTATGTTTCTTTATATGCCCACTGCGGATGCTCTTGGTTACCTCTTCCAACATGCTCAATCTAACTCGCTAATCCATGGCATCACTCTCCTTGGTAATTGTATGGAACTTAACTCCCATTTTGCAAATGATGGCATATTATTCATTCAAAATTCAGTAGATTATATCAATAATCTATTAGATATCCTTGATTTCTATTTTAATGTTTCAGGCTCTAAGTTGGCTATGCATAAAACTAAAGTTTGGATGACAAGAACCAACCCCCATCCTCTGTGGATCCCTAAGGAATGGAAAGAAATAAAACACGAAACCATAACTCGATACCTTGGCATTCCCTTTGGATTAGGAGTCTCCTTGAAGAACATGTGGAGATGGTTCCTTAACAAATTCAAATCCAGACTGTTGGCTTGGACTAACCATTTTCTCTCAATGGCTAGTCATATTTAGGTGGCTAATAAAATCCTTTTTTCCAGTCATGTCTATACTTCCTCTTGTTGGCTGCCCTCCAAAGCATGCTACAATCAGCTCACCCAACTAATTCATAATTTTATTTGGTCCAAATGGGGAAATAAAAAAGGAAGACCTGCTGCTTTGTGGCCTCATTGTGTCCTCCCTAAGGAGAAAGGTGGATTGGGCATCATTGATCTGTTTACTCAAGGAGTTTTTCTTTCAACCAAATGGATAGGCAGAGCTTTGGATGGCAATGCACCTTGGAAGGTGTTGATTAGATACTGTATCCAAATAGATACATCTAGCAAAGCCTGGAGCTCAATTCATTGGAGTGACAAGATCCTCTTAGCGCACTACTTCAAACTTCATGGACCAGCCCCACTAAATTGCATATGGAAAGTGTGGTAGTTGGTCTCTCAAAAGTCATCTTATTCTAACCAGTGTTTCAACCATGGGCTCAATTTTGCAACCTCATCAATTTGGTTGAATCATCTGATTCAAGATAATAATCAACCTCTTCCTAAAATTCCCAGGATGAAAGCTAAACTTCTTTTCAAAAAAGGAATTCAAGTATTTAGTGACTTATGCGATCCCACTAGTTTTACATGGAAATATTGGCATCAACTTAGAGTCGAATTCAATTTAAATCAAGAGATAAATCCATTGTGTCAAAAATCCAAACCAAGGTGCCACCTAATCTTTCCATCCTCTTGTCCTCTAGCTACCATTCAAGTTTCTTCAAGGATTGGAGGTGGCCAAATGGAAGTTGTATCAAAAAATTTATGCTCAAGGTCTTTTACAAAGAGCTTATTCTTAACTTGACCTTGCCCTACTAACTTATTTCTATTTGGTGTTGCAACCTAAGAAGGCCAAAGTGGAACAAACTCAGCTTGCAAATTTGGAAATCTAAAGCTGATGCATAATCCCAACTTATTGCCTGTGTAACTCCTAGTGGGATCTCACCTCAATTCCTTCATCCACCTCCCTCCTTCCCATTTTGTGGTAAGATCAAAACCTTTAAACATTGTTTTTGGTTCTTCCCTCACGTTCATAATTTGTGGAATGCACTCTTTGCTTCACTACCAACCTTGTTTCATTTCCCTTGTTCATTGAAATTTTCTCTTCTTCGATACTCAGTTGTTCACAACTTGATATCTAATTCAAGTCATCTTATCATAATAAAAAATATATGGAGGTTTCGATGCCAAGCTGCTTTGTCTCACTCCTCCTTGCCCCCTTGAGATTGAATTTCATGTTATTTGTTCCAATATGCATACCCTTATGCCGAGCTTGGATTCTTACCTAAGAGAGGACACTGCAAGAGATGTGCTTCACCTCCAAGTGAAGTCTCCTTCATCTCATATTCAAGCCAAAATCCTACCTACTACTCAAGGTGTTGCTTGCATATACTAATGAGGTTGACTTGTTTGCAACGAATGCGTAAGGAATGTTACACAGGATTGCGTACAACATTGAAGAAGTGCATACAGTCGGTAGTATATGTGTTGGACATGATAGATTTCCATGCAGTGAGGATTCTCTCTAGTTTTAGTGCCCAAGTGGCAGGCTTTTCCTATTGTTGTGCTTGTTGCTCATTTTCTCTTGTGCAACACTTGTTCCTCCACATTCTATTATGGGAATTTTATTGTTCAACTGTAGGCACAAATGGACCAAGTCTGCTTTATGTTGTATGTTTTTTATGACACTTTATTTTGCTGCCAAAGATCATTGCTCTTTGCATCTCTTTTCGAGATTGTTATTGGTGGAAAACAATTTTGTTGCTTCTTATGTTGCTATTTTGTAACCTTGTTAAGGCTTTGTAGCTTATTTCTTGTTACTACAAGCCTTGTTTCATGTTCTTTTGCATGGCTGTTTTGTTACAGCTGTGTACATTATCTATGTAATTTTATGTATCTTTCTCCAATATAAAATCATAAATCTTACACTTCATAACTATAAGAGACATTTCATGTTTATATTTATTGTTTTACTTTTGAATTTAAGGTTATAATTAAAAAAATGAAAAAGATTAAGAGTTTCTTTAGTATTAATGTGATTATAGGATATTTTAGGTTCCTTTTCCATTTAATCCCTCCATCACAAGTGGAATTAGTCTATGGATTTTAAAATTGTATTAAATTTTTTCTTTGGCTAGCCAATTTTAATTGTGTAAATTCTTTATCTTTTTAAACAATATATATCTCTTTATGTTTGTTGGATGCTTTTAAGGTTAGCTAGTTAAATAAGCTTATTATATTTTTTTTGGTTGGATAATAAGAGAAATAGAAAGCTTTATACAATCTATTGGGATTTAAAAACATTGTTGTTTATGGTATTTCTTTTACATTAAGTGGTTTTTTTAAAGCCTATCCCTAAGCAAAGTTAAAAAATTGATCTAGTCTCTATTATTAAGAAATTTTAGTTAGTAAGTGATATTAAGTCTTTTGGCTCTACTATATTTTGGTCCATTGTAAAAGGCTCGGTGATTTATTAAGGACTTCCAAAGGGGTAGGAGGCATTCAATTAGAGTAAAAATAAATAGTTAATATTTTGTTCATTGTGTTGGTCATTGAATAGCAAGAGTTATATTCTTGCTTCTACTAGGGTTTGTTCATCTAAAGGCAAGCCTTGTAAATCTATCAAGTTTACTAACAATATTTTAGTTAAATAAAGTTTTAATCCTTGGGAGACCTTTTAATTTAAGTCTAATATACCCATGCAATAAAAAAGAGCTTATTCTATTATGTAGTAACATTGAGCCTAAGAAGCATTTTCCTTAAGTGGATGTTTTTTATTAAAAAATTAAGTATGAGCATTGCCATTTTAAGTTAGGATTTTAAATCTTGTTTAGTCTATGGACATGTTTGGTGTATTCTTTTAGTGTCCCCAGATTTTTGAAAATTGCTTTCATCCTTTTTGGAATAGAAATGCAAATAAGAAATCAATTTGTTTGATATTTTATTTGAGAAAATAATAGTTCTCCACATTTAATTATAACTCCTTTGACAAAATTTCTATTGAGATTCTATAGTTTTTATGGATTGCTAGGAATAATCATGTTTCTCAAGACAAGAATCATTTGCTTGCTAGCCTTTCAAGAAAGTCAAAATTAATATGGTGGTCAATATTGTAGGGGTTATAGTTGCATAAAAGGAGGAAAGACATAACAAAGTTTATTGATGATGATTCAAAATATCTTAGTAACCTCAACCCTCACACAGAAGGTATGTTTAATTATCCTTTGATGATAGTTGACACTAGTAGAAAGACATGATTATTGGTAGTGATGATCATAATATTTTTAAATCTTTCTCTTTGTTTTGAGCACCATGTAGATCCTCTATTTTGAAGGTTGTTTGGAATAATATTAGTTCTAATATTCTTGTGGATGGTATTGGTGTTCTATCTTATTTTCATTTTGAGATTCTAAAATTTGAGGCTAAGAATGATGTTCTTCATCTTATATCTTGATTTTTTATTAGTAGTCCCTCTCAAGTTATTGATTTTATTCCTATTAAAGGAATAACATTTAACAACTTATAAAAGTGCATTAAAATGACATAAATTGCAAGGATCAATGTCTAGTTTGAAAAATATCTTGTGAAATATGAACTTTAAAACAATATAAGGTAAAGTAGAATGCTTGAAATCTAGAAAAGACATCAAGAATTTTTATCTTTTGCATTAGAAATGCCTTCAATTGTAGGCTTTCCCTTTTTTGCTTCCCTATGCCCATATTCCATGAATGTTGTCAACACTAGATTAACTAAGTCCATGTTAGGTCCTTTGAAAAACCTATATATGGATTTCTAAGTTTGAAAGACTAGAAGAAATATTTCAAATTTTGTCTTCTTTTTAGGGAATATTTTTCATAATTTTTGAGGAGGGTTCTCATTTTTATCATTCTATCCATTGTTTCTAAGTTGATGGCCTATGGAGGTTGGTCTTAATTTGAAGTAATGATTTAATTGAATTTTTTTTCAAACTTTTATTATCTTTCATGTCTTCATCTGTACTCAAATATTGCATAATTAATTCCTCCAAGATTATATGATTTTCATATTGCAAATACACCACTTGACTTCTCAATTTGTTGAGAATTTCTAGATATTTTGCAATCTAAGTCATTTCTAAAATTGATAATTTATATCTACATTTTAGACTATTTAAAAGTTTCTTGATCTAAAATTTTCTCCTTAATCAACACTTGAGCATTTAAATTTGCAATGACAATCAAGTGAGGACTTGATTTTAATAATTTATCTCTTATTCTTCTTAGAAATCCTTAGTTAATTAATTTTTTTTTGGTTCAATGTCTTGATTTACCCAAGAATATGTAGCTTTAACTATCATTTTACAATGTATTTCATTTTCTCTAAAGAGGGTGCCTCTACCTAAGAGATGATGATTATAGGGTTAATAGACCTAGCTCCTATTTGTAAGGGATCAACTAGTTATTTGATATATGCTTGGACTTTTGCAACTTGGTCGTGTAATTTCTTCTTAGTCTTTTCATCATTCTTTAGTCTTGACACAATAGTAGAGGTGATAATTTGGACTTCCTGAATTTTTTGTTCTCTAATGTGTTGTCTAAGATTTATTGTAGTCATATGGCATTCTTCATCTCTTAGGTCTCTATCATTTTTTTCAACAATAGGATTAATTATTCCATCTATCCTAGAACTTGTAGCTTCCCTTGTTATTGCAAATAGACCCTTTGCTTCTTTCTAGCTCTAGGTATATGTATCATTGATATGATGCTAGAAAGATCTTAGGATGCAAACTTTACTATTGATTGCCTATATATTGTATATTTACTTCTAACCAAACAAACACAAATGAATAAGAGTCTACCATTTGTTGTTGTTGTGGCTATATAAAATAAATATCTGACTAATATATTTCTTTACTCGTTTGCTCTTTTTCTTGAACTATGAGTTTATCATCTTTTTCTTTCTTTTGTGGAGTTGGAGGTATGAATGTTAAGACACAAAAAAATCATTGGAAGGAGAATATAATGATGATCTATATATTTTAAGTAAATTTAAATCATTTTAATATTTAAAAATATTCAAATAATTTCTTTGTTAATATATTGTTTACTTTGACATGTAACATCATAGAAATTTATATGCACATCAATACGAAAAAATAAAATTAATGAAACCCATAACTTTTTATTTAATTTTTTTAAATTAAACATAATAAATAATATTTTTCTTCATTATAGTAAAGAATAATATATAATAACATTTTTAAATATATATTTTATAATTATTAAATATAAAAAATAATATTTGTTAAAAAATTTAATAAAATTATTTAATAGTAATTGTAAAATATATTTATATTTCCTACTCTTGAAAACGTGAATCCACTCTTCTAAATATAAAACTACACTCATCCCAATCTATGCC